>CM037880.1:100032120-100528487 GCA_021292165.1 Shinisaurus crocodilurus
TAGACGAGATTTCGTGGAGTCCACTACCAGCCAGTCGTCGAGGTAGGGGAAGATCCGGATTCCCCTGGCCCTTAGACTTGCACAGACGACTGCCATGCATTTGGTGAACACTCTCGGTGCAGTGGAGAGGCCGAAGGGGAGAACTACGAATTGATAGGCCTCGTCCCCTATCTTGAACCGCAGGTACTTCCGACTGTCTTGGTGAATGGCAATGTGGAAGTATGCGTCCTGCAGGTCTATCGACGCAAACCAATCCGTCTTGCGAAGTAAAGGCAGTATCGACTGGATGGTGACCATTCTGAACTTCTTTGCTGTTATGAAGAAGTTGACGAGTCGGAGGTCCAAGATCGGGCGAAGTCCTCCTCCCTTCTTCGACACTGTGAAGTACCGGGAATAGAGCCCCTCCTGGAGGTGATGTGGGTGGACAGGCTGGATGGCACCCTTCTGCAACAGAGAGTCCACCTCCTCCAGTAACGGTGGAGTGGGCTGTGTGGTAGTGATGCCGAGGAAGGGGGGGAGAACATCGAATTCGATCTGGTACCCGTGCTGGATGATGTTGAGGACCCAGCGGTCCGTTGTAATATGGTGCCACGATGGAAGGTAAGTGGCTAGTCTGTCCGTGAATAGGATAATTGTATTTGACGATTTTGATGTCATAATCGGTGGTGTTGTCATGTCCGGTGTTTGAGTCATGTCCAGTAAGTATGTGTCGATTTGTGCTAAGTCAAAGACGCCGTTTGCCGAAAGGGTTGCCCTTCCTTGGTCCCTGGTACTTAGGTTGGAAAGGCCTTCTTGATCCAGAGGGCTGGCGGTCCCGTCCTCGCAAGTCTTGGTTTTTTTGTGCGAAGCGCGGCCGGAACGGCGCTGTTGGCTGGAGCTTCGTCCACTGTTTAGTTTTGTACCTCTGCCTTGGAGCTGCGTTAAGCCCCATCTTTTGCGCTGTGACCTTCGCTTTCTGGGCTGCGTCGAGGGAGTCATCAGTTTTGGTGTTAAAGAGTCCCTCGCCGTCGAACGGTAAGTTTTCTATACGCGCTCTCGCTTCCGTGTTCAGTAACGTTGAGCGGAGCCAAGCGTGTCTGCGGAGTGCCACTGAGCTGATGAGCGCCCTCGCGTGGCAGTCCGTCTGGTGTCTAGCGTTGTTCATTTGGAGTGTTGCCATGCTCAGGGCCTCTGCCTGCAACACGCGTGCCAGTTGTCTCTTTTCTTCTGACAGGTCTTCGCATAGGTTGCCCAGCTTTTCCGTCAGGAAATGTTGGTATCTTGCCATTATTGCCTGGTAGTTTGAGACTCTGAGACCCAAGGCGCTGGATGAATATACGCGTCTGGCGCAGGCGTCCAGTTTTTTGCCCTCCTGATCCACCGGCGTGGTGTGTATTTTACTCGAGGTGGACTGGGCAGATTCTACTATGATAGAATTTGGAGCCGGATGGGTGAAGAGAAATTGTGCATCCTCTTTGCGGACGCGATAAAGAGATTCCAGCCTCTTGCCCGTTGGAGGAATTACTGCTGGTTTGTTCCAGGTATTCTTGACGACTTTCAGTAGTGCTGGCAGGTAAGGCACCAGTGCTGGCGATGTTTGCGTCGATTGCATCATGTTATACACTGGGTCGTCATCATCGGGAGACTCGATGACAGTTTCTATCCCCAGGGATGCTGTCATCCTTAGCACGTGGTCGGCGAAAGTCCCAAGGTCCTCTGAGGGTGATACTGCCGCCCTCGATTCGACCTGGAGATCTGGTGACGACTCGAGGGGGCCAGACAACGCAGAGTCTGAGTCAGAGTATGGTAAATCTGACGAGGAATCTGGGTCTAGGTCTTTTGATAGAGCTGGTTTTTCTAGGTGCTTCTTTTTACATAATCCTTGGGGGTGCCTGAGGTAAAGAGAGGTGAGCTTTGGAACTCGTAGCATGTTTTCCTTTTTCCCGTACAGTTTGAGCGGTGTGACGGTACCGCTCGTGTGGGCTCCTACTCCGTGTCGGACCTCTGCGTTTGTGCTGGTCGACATCGTGAGATAAGCTTCGGCGTCGACTGCGTCTGTTATAGGGGGAGTCGCGCCGTCGCTCGGTATCGATGGGCGGTGTTCGATGTCGATGGCGATCGATACAGGGGGAGCCATGGCGGCGTTCGGTATCGATGGACTGTTTTCGACGTCGATAGCGATCCCCTTGGGGGGAGACTCTATATTGGCGTACGCTGTCGGAGGAGGTACTACGGCGCCGGCGGTATGAGGTGTGTGCAGGTGCCTTTCGTTGAGATTCGACACTTCGACGGTGGTGTCTGTCGGTGTCGTCTGAGTGGCTCCGCGATCTGCGGCGGTGACGGTCGGCATCGAGTGAGCGGCTTCGATGGCGGCGTCGGTCGATGTCGAGCGAAAAATCCGAACGCTTGTGGTCGGTTGGAGCCCTTCGGAGGTGATGTCCGGAGCCGTGGGAAGGGCTGCGTTCGGTGTCGGCCGAGACGCTTCGGCGGCGGCGTGTGCCACCGTAGGGAGGACTGTTGTGGCGTCGTTCGACGTCGAGGGAGGAGCTACGGTGACGGCGGTACTCGACGTCGTGTTTGTTTCGGCGGCGGGAGTCCCCGGTGTCGACTGATGAATGTCGATGGCGAGGGTCCTCGATGCCGGTAGCAGTTTGTCTCGGGCTGCCAGTGTCTGCCGGTTTTTCTGCTCCGGCTCGTTGCGTACTACGCCGAGTAGCTTCATCTTCGGATGAGCTGTCTGGGCGAGTACTATGAGACCTGTGGTCCCTTCGGCATCGAGGCGATCGATGTCGAGGCGATCGATGTCGAGGCGATCGATGCCGAGGCGATCGATGTCGAGGTGATCGCCGCTGAATCGGGCTGTCTTCTCGCCCTTGGTACGTAGAGTCGTCTTTGGATCGTATAGATTGTCTCTTGGACGCTTGCGATCCAGACCGACTGGGGTGCTCAGATGGCTTCGACTGGGGCTCCTCTCCTCTTTTTGGTGAGGTGGAGCGATGTGATCGAGCCGTTTTTGCCGGGGAGTCTACAATTTCTCCGTCTGAGATGGACTCTGCCCGATCAATTGCTGTGTCCAGCTCAATGATCTTCGGTGTCGACAATTCTTTGTGTAACGATGTCGACCGTTTAGTTGGAGACGGAGATGGCACGCTTTTGGACGTCTCCTGGGTTTTGGACGCTACCGACCCAAGCGGTGATAAAGTCTTTGGTCTCTTTTTAGATTTTTCCCCGCTAAAGGCCTTGTGTGGTTTTTTCTTTTGAGTTTGGTCCTCCCCTTTCCCGGTGACTTTTTTAGTCAAGGGGGATGGCCTCTTCGAAGTTGTGGCGCGTGGGAGAGAAGGGCCGGCCGCTGACAGAGTTTGCTGCCATAGCGTGGTTTTGAGCTTTAATGCCCGCTGCTTCCTGGTCACTTTGGTGAACTTTTTGCAGTGGCGGCAAGTCTCCACAATGTGTTCTTGCCCCAGGCATAAAAGGCATAGGGCATGCCCGTCCGCAGGGGGTAGCTTTGCGCCGCACTCGGTGCATTTCCTGAACGGGGCCTTAAGGGCCATCGTTCGGGGGGGGGGGGGAAGCCAGAAGGAAGAGTAACGAAGAGGTTTTCTTTTTTTTTTTTTTTTTAGGAGAGAAAGTGAAGAATGAAGGGGAGATAGTTGAATGAAGTTAAGCAGAAAAAAATTTTACTCAGCCGATCGAGAGGAATGAATTCCTGGAGAACCTTTCGAGAGCTGCCGGTCGCAATAGCGGTCGAAAAGGAACTGAGGGAATGGGCGGGAACCGTGCTAGGAGCGAGCACCGTGGGGGAGGGGTTCCCGCCCATTTTGACTCAGCTAAAGAATCTTCCGAGGCTGGCTCAGCGCAGGCGCAGAGCCCATATGTGTGATGCACAGAGACCACGAAGAAGAACTCAGTAGAATAAAAAATGTTCTTGCCACTGATAAGTGTATTTGTGGACCCCTGCTTCAATAAAATCTGAATTTCAACTATTTCAAGAGCTGTGCATAGCTATATTCATATAATTCCTCAAGAACCATAAGCGTTCCTCTCAAATTCACAGTGGGTTGGGTATAGGATTTTTCTTTTTACGAACAGTTTGTTTAGTGAATCACTAAGATAAAGTGACTTGATATTTTCATGCTTACTCTGCATGATGAACACAGTACATCTGACCTCCAGATGTCAAATCAGAAATTTTGCAATTTATATTCCAGTAAAAACACACTGACTGGGTTTGCATCACATGACAATCCATCGTGGGTAACTGGCCACAATGGGTTGTCATGTTGTTCAAACCCAGACCACTTTCCACAGGGTTGCTTATTTTTCAGCAACAAGCCACCCTGACAAAGCCATGTCTTCATTTAGGGGTTTTTCAATCCACAGTGGGTTGTTGTGTTGTCCAAACCCGGGAAAGCAATTTCATTGTAGGTTATGGGGGTTGGCCAGCATGCCATGTGGTGAGAGCAGCAAGAACCCCTTGCTGCTCTTTGTGATCTCACCCTTGCCACCGCCAGTAACCGATGCCCAACCGGCAGTTTGGAGTGACCATCACTGATACACCACCCTTTAAAAAAAAAAAATGGCCCCAGAAAATTGTGCAAACGTGTTTGTAATTTTTTTAATTTTTTTTTTTTCCGTCTTTCACAAATGCATTCTTACAGCTCTCCAATATGTGTAGCCTTGCCGGGTCAATTTCCTTGTATGCTTCAACAGTCACAGGGAGCAGAGCAGTGGAGTAGGTAACATACATGGAAATTGACAAGGCGAGACTACATATAGGCTAATTTGTGCAGAGTCACCAGCAGCCAATTGCCAAGTTGTCAGTTGAAAAGCACCGGTAAAGGGGGGGAAAGCAGCAAAAGACAGTGCACCAAAAGTGGGGGGGGACAGAATCTCCCACTTAGCAATGTAATCCTATCAATTTTAAATGTTGAAATGACACTTCTCAGTGTCCTCCACCATTTCAATACTACCCAGAGTCTCCAGCTAGTCCAGAAACGGGAGATAGTGGCTCCCTCCCTTTTCAGGCTCCATTTCAGAGCACTTACTGGTGCTGTTACTGCAGTACCCTCACAGTTCTAAAAAGAAAATAAATCCTGAGACGGCAGCTAAATGGGAAAGAGTGAATGGGGCCCCATGAAGGTTGGGTTGGGTGTAAATGCTGCTGGTGCTGGCGTCCCATTTGCTCTGTCCTGCTCTGCCACTGGTGGGTTTTTTAAAAAAAAAAACTGTCAGGAATATTTGCACAACTTTTTGGAATGGGGAATATATGCAGATTTAATGGCTGAGAAGTCAATGGAGCGAAAATTTGCGCAAAATTCCCCTCCATTGACTTCCCAGCCTATAAACTGGCATAAATTTCCCCTCCATTTATTAAATGTGTGCATATTTCTGCATTTTTTTTACAACTGTCAGGGAACCGCAGCAGTAAGTGCTCCAAAAGAGAGCTGCAAAAATGGGGGGGAGATAATATCTCCCCTTTCTGGAGTAGCTAGAGACTTGGGGAAGTGTTGAAAAGGTGGAGGGCACTGAGATGTGACAATACAGTTGATGTGTCAATACAGTTCAATACTTAAAATTGAGAGGATTACATTGCTAAGTGGGAAATACTGCCCCCCTTTTTGGTGCACCTACTTTTGCCGCTTCCCTTCCCCACTTTTCAGTGCTTTCCAATTGACATCTTGGCAGTTGGACCCTGACAACTGTGAGCAAATTACCATATATGCAATTTTGTCTTGTCAGTTTCTATGTATGCTACCTACTCCAAATTGCCACTCCCTTTAACAGCTAAAAGATACAAGAAAATTGACCTGGCAAAACTGCACATATCAGACAGCCATAAGAGCACACGTGTGAAAGAATGGGGGTGGGGATTATATGAACACATCTGCGCAATTTTCTGCGGCCAATTTTTTTGCATTTCTGAGGCTGGGGAAAATTAAAAACACACACAGAGGCAAATGAAAAGGGGTAGCAAACAGAGCAGGGAGGGGAAGACAAGATGGGTTCTGCTGCAAAGGACATTGGGATACTGACTGGAGGACCAAGGGGGAGAACAAGCCATGGTGAGCCTGATCATCTTTCGGGTACACTGTGGCTTGTTCTGTGAGCAACCCACACAGCGTAGCTTATTTGCAGAGTGGCTTAGCATGCCACGTGAATGTGGCCACCGTAGTTGTGGATCTACAAACTGATAGATCTCACAGATTCAGGACTTGGAGTGAGTGGTAGGCCCGCAACCCTATAGTATTTTATTTCATTTTCATTTGCGGGCAGGGGGGTGGAATCTGATTACACATTTCCTGGAAATTCCACATCACAGCTTGGATTTTCAATAAAATACTGTGTAGAAGACATATTGACATTTTGTAAAATAAAGCCATCAAGTCTTTCCAGCATTCAAATAGAAATTCTCCCAAAAGGTAGTCTACGGAAAACTCATCTTTTGTGCACTGTATGACAGAACAGTTTTTTCTCCAATTGTAAAGGATCATAGCAGAAGCATAATGAAACTAAAGCACAACAGCTGTCAATCACAAAATCTTTAGTTCATTTGCAGCCCAATCCTATATTCTTTTACTCAAAATTAAGTCATACTGAGCTCAATTGGTCCTACTTCCAAACCAGTGTGCATAGGATTGCAGCCTCACTCATTAATATCTGAATTCTTAATGTTGCATCAATGTATCAGGTTCTGGAAATAATCGAGGAAGCTTGTACATTTGTCCAGCAATTACATATGTGATTAGATTGATTTCCTCTTCTCCTCTCATCCAGCTATTATTCAGCTCAGCTGGCATTGTTGTTGTATTAAGGGGTATCAAAGTGAGTTGTGGTGCCAAGGACAGTAGCACCAACAACTCTGAGTAGTCTGAGATCTTAGCACTGGGGAAAGCAACTCGATTAGTTAAGACTAGTTTGGTTAGCTGTTAACTACTTGTTAACTATAGATCTATAAACATGGAACTTCACTTCAGACAACTAGAAAACACCAGATGGCTATATACATTCTGTTGTATATGTGGAAAAACAAGGTTTAGTGCAGGAGCCTAAACTGCACAGGGACTCCAATGGAATAGAAAGCATGGGATCACCATATTGCTAGGTGTGGCAATATTCCACCCCACCTTGCAGCAAGCTTCTACATGCAAATTTTATTTCCTGGATTGGGGTGATTATGTTGCATCAAGACACTCCTTCCTTCACTTACCACTGGATCTGTTTTTGCGGTTTGATTTTCCACCCGTAAGAAGCATCTTGAGACTGTTCCGAAACATGGCTGGTCTGGTCTAATCAGCACGCCCCCAAAGCTGTATAAATACAATAATAAAATGTATCCATTAACTAATTTGTAGGATACCAAACACTCAAAAAATCACACAAATGAAAATAAAGTATTAGTCTTGTATTGCAGATGTTCTGTTCTTCCAGAGACTGACCATGCTCAGCACGTATTTCAGGATTCTGTTCTGTCTCACTTGTTTAATAATTTGGGACAAAATGCTGCCATGGGTAAAATTGGCAAGGTAGTCCCCATGTTGGTACAATGTTAAACTGACCACCTGCTTGCTTGATCCTTGCCTGTCCTGGCTTGTAATGAGCTGCAGGGAGAAACTGGATGGGGAGATCAGGGCGGTAGTGAATGCCTCCCTCAAGGAGGGAGTGATGCCATCAGCCCTTAAGGAGGCAGTAATAAGACCGCTTCTAAAGAAGCCCTCCTTAGATCCCCAAGATTATAACAACTTTCGCCCAGTCTCAAATTTGCCATTTCTGGGCAAGGTGATTGAGTGAGTGGTGGAGGCTCAGTTGAAGGCACATTTGGATGAAGCCGATTATTTAGATCCATGCCAGTCGGGCTTCAGCCCTGGACATGGGACAGAAACAACCTTGGTCGCCTTGGTGGATGATATGAGGAGGGCTTTGGATAGGGGTGAATGCTGTTTTCTAGTCCTCCTCGATCTCTCAGCGGCTTTTGATACTGTTGACCACGGTATCCTCCTGGACCGCCTGGAGGGGTTGGGCATAGGAGGCACTGTACTGCAGTGGTTCCGGTCCTTCCTCTCTGGAAGGTACCAGAGGGTAGTTCTTGGAGAGGAGGCTTCGGACCCTCGGCCGCTCACTTGTGGGGTGCCGCAGGGTTCCATCCTCTCCCTGATGTTATTTAACATCTACCTAAAGCCGCTGGGAGCTATCATCAGGTGGTTTGGGATGCAATGTCATCAATATGCGGATGACATGCAGCTCTACCTCTCCTTCAAGTCCTCACCAAGGTTGGCTGTTGAAATTCTGTCCAAGTGCCTGGAGGCAGTGGGTGGCTGGATGGGAAGGAACATGCTGAAACTGAACCCTGACAAGACCGAGGTACTTCTGATGGGAGACAAGGGAAGGTTAGGGGATGTTGACTTGGTGCAGAATGGGGTACATCTACCCCTGAAGGACCAGGTCCGCAGCTTGGGAGTCCTTCTAGACTCCCAGCTGTCCATGGAGGCTCAAGTGTCATCAGTGGTTCATGCCTTGGTCTCCTCTCGCCTAGACTACTGTAATGCGCTCTACGTGGGGTTACCCTGGAAGCCGGTTCGGAAGTTACAGCTGGTACAGAATGCGGCAGCTCGCCTGGTTAAAGGCTGCCGCCGGCGTGATCACATCACTCCAGTGCTTAAAGGGTTGCACTGGCTACCAGTTGTTTGCCGAGCCGAATTCAAGGTGTTGGCGTTGACCTTTAAAACCCTGTACAGCTCCGGTCAGTTTATCTCAAGGAGCGCCTCCAGCAACATCAAGTAGGCCGCTCAACAAGATCTGCCACGGACGCCCTTCTCCCTGTCCCATCAGCCAGAGAAACCAGGCTGGTGGGGACTAGGAAGAGGGCCCTCTCTGTGGCAGCCCCCAATTTATGGAACTCTCTCCCCAGTGATCTCCGCCATGCCCCTTCCTTGATTAGCTTCTGCCGTGTATTAAAAACATGGTTTTTCAGGAGGGAATATGGGGTGGGTTAGGATTTTTAAATTTTGTACTTTTTAAAATTACATTTTTTACACTCTGTTTTTTTCTTGTATTTTATTGAACTGTACATCACTCAGAGTGGCCAGATGACTGACCAGATGGGCGATTCAAAAATATAATAAATAAATAAAGTAGAATCCGGAATTTTATGGCAAAGAGGTCATATCTTGCAAAGACAGCCAAGAGCACCAAACCAATATAAACAGGAAACAGATGAGGTATGAAAGATACTTTGGGATGCACTAGAGGAGCAGGCTCAGGATACTTAGAGAGGGTAAATTTGTTTACATAGACATTCAATGACCCTTATTAGTTACCTTGTTTACTTTTATAGCACCATTATGCAATTCTGTGCAAATTTAGAAACCCATAACATTGAATTGTGTACCTTTCATTCTAATAAGATTCCAGTTCTATTAAATGCTAAGGTAAATTTGACAGTGTGTGAGCATTGTATGGGATGTGTGAGGAATACGATAGGGAGGGGAAAATCTGACCGATTTTCACCATTCAGCCCCCCAGATTCTGGTTCATTAACCCTGTGCTGGTGCTGACTTCCTGTTGCGCAAGTCAAGCCAGCTCACGGACTTCTGGCTCTAAGATGGGCAGCGGTTTGTGGTTGTGGATGCTTGTGTGGGTTTTTTAAACAGTAAGGAAATTTGTGCAAATCACACCATTTGCACAAATTGGAAACTGAAAACTATGCAGTCCTAGCGCGGTTTGCACAAATCATGCTAGAACTATGTAGTTTTCAGCTTTCAATTTGCACACATCACACTAAGTGCACAAATTGCGAAAATGTGTGCAAATTGCACAATAGCACAATTTGTGCAAATTTCCTTAGCTATTTTTTTTTTTAATGCACAAACTGTGGTCCATTTTAGAGACGGAACTCCACAGGAAAAAACCCCAACTCAGCCTGCTTCTGATCTTCGGATTAGAAGCAGGCAGGAAGTCTATCGAGTTCAAATGAACCAGACTTCCCAGCATCAGCACATCCCACTGAGCAATACCAGGTGGGGCTGCAAAATTCAGAGGGCTGGCTGAATAAGATTTTCAGGGAGTAGGGTTTGTGTTTGCAAAAAACAGACTAATCATGCAAAGCATACATGGTTTCATTATTTGTTCGTACAAACACTGGGACACCTTGATAAAGAATGTTCACTTAACCTGATTACAAACCAAGGCAATGGTAGCAGTTAAGGAAGTTCCATGTTCTAATATAAATTGACTGAGAGCCAAATTAGATGAAACTATGGAAATCCGTGATCAGATCTCCCATCTCTTTAAATTTTGGGAACTAAGTAAGGGGGTAGGGAGTTCAGACTGGGATCATGGTATGTGTGAGCCTTTCACCACATGAAAAATTTCCTCCTGAAGCTGCTATTTGCCCCATTAGGGAAAATGTAGGTATGTGTACGCTCACATTTTCTCTAAGAGGGCAAATAGAGGGGGTAGGCAAATTTCACCAGGAACAGAAGGGAGGATCAAATCAACAGAAGAGAATGATAAACCTGTATACACATTCTGCAATACCAATCCAAAACAGGCCCTATTCATCCCAATAGTTTTTAACCATTTTCAAAGAAATATGAGACCTGACCACACCCAGAACACAGTACAGTTGAGAGAGATTCTGGTGAAGATTAAACATCAACAACAGTCATTGCCAGCAGTGAGGAGCAGGCATCATGTGGGACATGATGTGGGATCTGTACAGGTTAAGCGTGCATGTGTGCAATTGTGCTGTGTAGGAGGCATGTGGTTGCAAGTCAGTGCACAACCTAGAGAAATAAACCCTTTTGTCAGCTGGGTGGGGTTTGAGAAAACAACCCTTGGGTCATATGAAAAGGCACTTCTTCGGTGTTCTTGGTAGTGGGCAGTATACTACCTGTAACTGACATTTTTCTGGTGGTTATGCAGTCACATATGGGTCTGCGCTTCCCGAGAGCCACTTTCTGAACTTTCTAGAACTTTAGTCCAGGAACTGGTGTTCAATCTTTCCCTCTCAATAAGGTGGCACTTTGTGTGAATGAATGCCCTACGGAATGCCCAGGGGCCACATGCAGCAGTGGATGGTGTATCAAGGGCCACACGCTGGTGGGGACTTGGGCAGGGACTCCCACTCCCCCCTCTGAACCACCAGCATGTGTGCAAAAACAAACAAACATGCATGCAAAAGCAAACACACACAAACATTCACCCTCCTCCCAATTTCAGCATGCAAGGATGAGGTTTAAACCTCTCCTCTCAGTGCACAGAAACCCTATCATGCACAGAGATCCAATCCCCCCCACCCCACTTTCCAGCTGATTAGCAGTGGAAGCAACTGAGAAGCACAGATTGGCAAACTCCTCAGCTGTTTCTAATGCTAATCAGCTGGGCAGCAGGGATGGGGAGAGGCAAAGCAGGGATCCCATGGGCCACATGAAAGTTGGCCAAGGACTACATGCAGCCTGCAGGTTGCCCAAATGGCCATGATAGCACATTTGAAACTAGGCAGACTACAATCTCCAAGTTTACAGTGATAGCTTTTTCACGTAGTTCTATAAAGACTTTTCTATTTAAGGCTTTGAAAGGGAACAATGAAATTTGATTTGTTGAATCCAAATGGGCCATTTCAATTTTGAATATAAGAACTATGCTAGGAGAAGAAGAAATGTTTCTGGAGTTTGGATCCATAATTCCTGATTTCAAGGGACTGGATCCAGATTTAGACACAAGTAACTAGACACACAGACTTCCCCACTGATTCTTCCCCATGGAAGCCCTTCCAGACTCCCAGAAATGCTACACATAGAATCTGCTGAAAGTAGTAGGCTCTGCAGGGGGAAGGGGGGATCCTGAATAATCGGGCAGAGGAACCTTCCATAAATGGAGCTTCATTCATGCAAGGTAGCTCTGCCCTATTTCCAGAGATCCCTCCCCCTTCCCCCAACCCCCCACCACTATCACCCTATTTAGCAGGGTTCCCTGACACTCTGTGTAGCATTGGGGGGTAGCTGCCATGGGGAGAAAGTGGTGGGGAAGTCTGCTTCTGCCAGCCCAGATGCAGGTGCCTGAATCTGAATCCAACCCATTGTGTCCACTTGGAGTATGCCTGGATCCAACCCATTATAAATATTGAATATCCACAATTAAAGTGAAATAGAATACATACACAGTGGTCATAGAACTATTCTCCAGACTAACCATGAAAAATTGAATGTAGTTAATATTCAGAAGAAATATGAGACCAGATCTTGGAAGAATGGCAAATTGAAAAGATGCCTTTCCTTCCTAATCTCTATTCTTGTACCTGGAAGTAGTCTAAAGAGATTGCTCTGCATACGGCATGATAAAGTTATTTTAAAGGTGATTTAAATAGGTAGAGTTCTATTATAAGACTGAAAAGGGACTGACAACTTGCTTCTAATGAGGGCTTGAATTCAGGGACTCTCAATATCCTTTCTTAGAATCTAGCAGAATTGGACCAATAAAATAGTCGATAAGGATTTTATAGAATGTTTAAAGTGTTCTAAAATTACAGCCCTGTAAGAGATTTGGATACCAAATGTTCTATTTCCCTTCAAGAATTTAGCATATTTGTATCAAAGAAACAAGAGAGCAATCAAGAAGTGAGCTTGTCAACTTGATCGCAATTGACCTAAATATATGTTTCTATCTTTGATTCTATGATTCTATGATCTTTGCTTTTTCTCCATCTAGTAGGCCAGCCACAATGTCATTTTTTAGTTGTACCAATGTCAGCATGTTAAAAGCAGGTCCCATCAGTTGTACATAGGGTGACAAAAGACATGAGTGCTTTCAAGAGCCATACCAATGTTTGACTTTTAACCATCCCACACAGCTATTTCAAGCCTATTACATATTTGTTTTCCAACTCCTTACCTATAATTTGATTAATGGAATGTCCACATAGGATTGTTATTTGCAAAGTTATGACCATAAATAGGAGACATGGCCATGCCCCTTAAAGCAGATACAAGATGAAAGTTATGCAGGCGTGTGGCTTATGCTGGCTCAGCTTGTCTAAGAGTGGAAAGCTAAGCAGGGTCAAGCCTGGTTATTACGGTACTTGGATGGGAAACCCCTCCTCTAGCTTCCTGCATTGAGCAGGGGGTTGGACTCGATAGCCTTGTAGGCTCCTTCTAACTCTATGATCTATGAAATCTATGCTATAAATAACATGTAGATACAAATGGAAAAACAGAAATATGGGTTGTGACAAATCATGTTCAATAAAGTGAACAATAATGTGAACTCTATGGATCTTAGGCTGCATCTTATTCAGCAAAAATGTTTGTTTCATATTTACTGGACTCCACAACATCTCTTTAATAGCGGTTTAATTCAGCTAATTGCTGGTGGTGTGATGCAGTTAATGCTTCTTTTAAACCTATGTTTTGCTGATGTCCAATAGTTGCTATTTTTAGGGAGAAGATCGTTATATGGATAAATTTTGTACTCAAACAATCTTTAATATGTACATGCTATTTTAAATCTACCTGCTTCCTGGAAATTAACAATTGGTCAGTGTAAATGGATTCTCTGTGCCCTTTCAACAGTCAAAAGACTATTACAACATCTCCTATAATGTAATGGACTGAAGACCATACAACACTTTCAAAATTTGAACAGGTGGGCATATAAATGCCACCTTGAAATGGATACTTATTTGGATATCTGTTCCGCTTTTGTTGAAGCTTAAGTATAACTGAAATAAACTTGTATTTTCATATATATCCATTTCATATGTATCACTTCATATGGATATATAATATCTATGTATGTATATATTTTTTCTCTTTTTCTTTTGTTGTAATTTCCCAATAATTTTTTTAAAAATATTAGTCAAAAATGTTCCATAAAGTGAAGGTGCAAGGTTTACAGAATAAGTCAGTATCTGGTTAACACTTGCATAAAGAGTGTAAGGAAATTATTACGGCAGGAGTACATTCCAATTCACTTTTAAAACACTGTGTTGCATTTGTTTTGCACCCACATCACTAGTTCCAGACAGTAAATGGACACAGAAGATAACCTCATCAAGCCCACTGATAAAGCACCAAACACCTTCTTCCAGACAGTAACAGCATTTGCCAAAATATTCATCTAATGATTACTGTGCACAACTTTAAGTTCAAGAATATCTTTCATTGGAGGCTGCATATGCATGTCACTCTTGTCCTTCGTAAATAGCTATAGCTCAGTATGAACAATGGTTTTGGTATCTAGAGTATCATAGACACGGCACACAAATCTCTTGGCATCACCCATCTCATCCAATACAACTGACAAGGTGGGCTTGGTTTCATTTGAAAAATGCTTACAGCAGGATGTCTTTCCCACTCATTGAAGGATGAGTGGTCAGGTTGTGGTTTGTTGAATTGTGACTTGTCATTGCATCCAAACTGGTCCCTGCAAACAAACAATGGTTTGTTTTCCAGCAACAAATGACAATAAGAAGCCAAACGTTGTTGTTGGCTTATGAACTCTGGCTTGTTTTAACTATGTCTCATCATTGGCCCAGTTTGCAAGTCACAATAATCCAGAGTTCCTGGGGAACCCTAGCTTATTGTTTATGAGCAGCACACTTGTAAATGCTATGCAATCACTCTGGCTACAAGTGGGAGCAGCTAAACAAACCATGGGTCTACCCCCAACAAGGCAGAATCATGAGTAAACAACAAACCTTCTCAGTGGGAGAGACAAGCCAGAGTTCCCATTTCACACATAACACTAAACAAACCACGGATGGAAGGTCTAGTTTAGCTGTTCCTACTTGCAGCGGAAGTGAATAGGTAGCATTTATGAGCACATTGCTTGTAAACAATAAGCTACGGTTCCCTTGAACCATGCAAATCAGGCCATTATATCTGAAGCCAGAACCGTAGCTTATTCTTGGTTGGTTTCTCAAGCTGACTTCCAACAGAGCCAACAGACAAGAGCAGCTAAAAAACAAAACCATTCAGAAGGCTGTCATACTCTCACTAGCACTTTTCCTAAACTAGCCCTCCTGTGCAACAGGAGGTGGTCCCTGCCCTAATCTTCCCTATAGAAGAGCCCTCCCATATCAAGGCAGAAAACCTAGCCTCACAGCTGCTGCTTATACAGCAGAGAAAGATTTAAAGGGACAACAACTGATCAAAGATTCTGTGGGAAGAACTGAACATATAAACTCCACACCGCTTAAGTCTCCCATGAATACCCTGTTCATTATAACCACACAGGTGCAGATAAATGCCTTGTAGTGTGAGGACAGCAATTATGATTTACCTTCCTGCTTGGGATGCAAATATATTTCCAGGGAAATTGCAGTCAAAGACTACAAGACAATTATTACCTTGTTTACCAAATAGTGATCCCTGAGAGATATCTCACTACTGCTATGTGGCCCCATCACCTCTGCCTCCCTCTGCTCCCTCCCTGGAGGCCAATCAGTACTGACCTCCGGAGGTAGTCTTGTTTACACCAGTACATGATGCCAAAACTCTGTTGTGGGTAGTTCACTTTGTCCCAAAGTAGCTCTCTTTTGAGTGAACAGTACCAACTCCATTTTGAAACTAAGCCAATAGGCCAGGCATCTTCATCCCCAGCTTCAGTGAAGTAGGGAAAAGGCACAGGAATTAGATTAAGATCAGTCACCTATGCCAACCTTGAGCAACCCAGTTTCTAATTGACTTCCTAAATGCATGCCCCAAAGGCAAAAGTGGCAAAAAAAGGCAAAAAAATTGAGTGAAACATGAAAGTACTGAATACCAAGAGTGATGTCTGGTAAGATATCTGGTCACTGCGCTGCAGCTACTCCCATTGTTTGCTTAGAGAACCATCATCCCCAAGCACCCTCTTTTGTTACATGGCAGAGAGCCAGCTCTGTCTTGTTGGTAATGGCAAGTACCACAATTTCAGTCTTTTGTTTTTTCAGTCTTCCATTTTCCAGCAAAGGAACCAGCTCCCCAAAATTTTAGCCACATTGCCATACAGGTTACTTTCTTTTGTTCAAACAGTATTTAAAAAATAATAATTAATAAAAGTATTATTTAAAAAAATAATTACAACATCAAGCAAGCAAGCAAAAAAAGGGAGGATACAAACCATAAAACATATCAATACACAGTAATAATTAACATCTCCCTTGATATGGGAAAGGGGGGAGAACACAAGGGGGGAGGATTTAACACTTCCATTTCAAATATATACATTAACATAAGCTGTCCATATATCTAAATAAGCATCCATACAACTTTGACAGTTGTAGGAAATATATTCAAATGTAGCAAGAACAGAGAGATCTCCAGACTATTGAATGATAGGTGGTGGGTGTTTTTCCTTCCAAGCTTGAAGTATGTCTCTTTGCAACTGTGAGGGCTCTCAATATCCACTTTTGCTGCCCATCTGTTAATCCCCACATCACAGGGATCTAATTTAAAAGTGTGTGCACATCCACTATTATCATAGATTTTTCAAGAACGAAATTTATACGATCAATAACTTTAAACCAAAAAGAAGCCACTACAAGAAATGCCCACATCATATGCTTATATTCAATTTAACCATTTACGAAATATCTCTAGGCAGCAATATACCAAGATACTTTATCACTTCTGGGCACCAAAAAAATTACAAATTGGTTACCAAGATATAACTTTGGGTATCTTGATACTACCTACAGGCATTAATGCAGATTTTGACCAATTCATAATAAAACTTGAAAGTGCACCAAAGGTATCAATTAATCTTATTAATTTTGGTATAGAAGACTCTAACCTACTAATAAATAACAAATCATCTGTATATAAAGCCATTTTATACTCAACCTGTTCATGCACAAAGCCAAAAATATCTCTATTCTGCCTAACTGCACATGCCAAGGGTTCAAAGCACAAATTGAATATCAAAAGAGACAGAGGACAGTCCTGCCTTATACTCTGGTCCAAACTAATTTTTAATTATTGTTTTTTTAAGAATTCTATTTGTCAACACTCATGACACAGGAGAGAGATATAAAATTCTAATCCATTTTTAAAATTCCTATGGAAATCCAATTTTTTCCAAGGTCACACACATAAACTGCAGTCTAATTGGTGAAACACGATCTCGGCATCAAGCGAAATAATCTCAGACAAATCTGTTCTTTTAGAATTCAAAGCAATCAGATTTACTACAAGTCTTAAGGTATATGCTCCGTGTCTCTGGCAAATAAATCCCACTTGATCAGAATGGACAAATTTATGTATCATGCGCTGAAGTCTACTAGCTGAAACTGCTATTAATATTTTAGTAACCACATTAAGGAAATTGGACTATAATTTCCACAGTTGGTATGGTCTTTGCCAGGTTTAGGGATAACTGATATACAGTAATACCTTGGATTACAAGTAACTTGGTTTGAGAGCGTTTTGCAAGACATGCAAATTTTTAAATATTTATTTATTTTTTTTTTACTTGATATACAAGCAACGTCTTGCAATACAAGTACTGTAGTACGGCTTAAATTAAAAATCTCTGTACAAATTTTTTGGGGGGGATTTCATTTTGATATAAGAGTGTTTTGGATTACAAGCACGTTTCCAGAACGAATTATGCTCTCAATCCAAGGCATGGCTGTATAAGCATTATATAGAGAAACTGGTAAAGTTACTGACAGGGTGGATTTGATTTAAATCAAGATTTAAATCACCACTCAGAAAGACTTGATTTAATCATGTGACCCCCCCCCCCCAAAGTGCACTCTTCCTCGCTATAAGCTTAATACATATTTTACACAACTCGGAGTTACCAAAGACTCATTCTTGCTGGTTTAATCTTAATATTTACAACCAGATGAAGGTTTCATTTTTAGAATAACAACTTTTCAGATTAGTTTTACAATTACAGTAATACATTTTTGCAAGACAAGCAAATTTTTAATTTATTTTTTTTTTTAACTTGATATACAAGCGACGTCTTGCAATACAAGTACTGTAGTACGGCTTAAATTAAAAATCTCTGTACAAATTTTTTTGGGGGGGATTTCATTTTGATATAAGAGTGTTTTGGATTACAAGCACATTTCCGGAATGAATTATGCTCTCAATCCAAGGCATGACTGTATATCAAAAAATACTGATTTGGTTATACTATTAGAAACACATCATTGATAGATAATTATGAAATTATTGTGAGGTGAATTATCTCCAGTTTAATAGGTTAATTATTCATATTTGGACAACTTTTCTGCTGTACTTTATTGGAAGGAGAAAAATAATCATTACCTTAATAACAATTTAGTTTTATTTAAGTAAAACAATAACATTATAGCATATGTATTCTTGTATTTGCTTAAACATCCATGTTTGTTAACTGATGTGGTTAAACAAAATATCTTTTAAAAAGAAACAACTTAAGACTATCACCCCGGTCCACACATGAAAAACTTAACATACTGTCCTCCTGTAGCTCACTCATCTTCATCTTCATCTTCTTGTCTGCTCATAATCTGGAAAAGAAAAACAAGCTTTCCTGCCTTATCAGGTCCCAAACGATTTCTTAATTTAGAATGAATGAGTGCAAAGGAACAGAATATTCTTTCTATGCCAGCAGAAGAAGCTACTGCTGTTAAAAGTGAAATCATTACTTATCCAAGTGCTAAAGTGACTTCCACCAGTTCACTGGTATGACTTTCTTTAAAACATCATCAGCAAACATATATTTCTTGAATAGTTCTCCCTTAGCTCTGAAGTTTATTATAGTTGGCATTACAGATGGATGATTGCTGGACACCCATGTCATAGCTAACTCCTCTTCCTCAGTCCTTAAGGTTTGACCCTGGTACCAGATATTGACAATATTTGCGAGAAAATGAGCTGGAGACAGTGCTTGTCCCATTCGTTTTCTTAATGCTTGTAATTTAATTCTGTCAGTGTGTAGTTCTGTTTTTAAGTGCTCACTCAGTTTCTTCCAAATTTCAACAGCATCAGCAATAAAACAGCTATTTTTCTATATTTTGTTTAAAGCTTCAGAAATGGGTTTCAGTATCCTCAGCATATGTTCAACATTTCTCTTAAGCCCAATGTTGAAGATTTTGGCTGTGACAGTACCATCTATTTTCTCTCGATTTTGTTCACAAAGTGTCATCAGACTAGGCCAGTTCTTTTTCCTTTTTTTGCCAAAAATTTTAAGTTTATTTAAACATAAAAAACAGAGAAGAAAAAAAAAGAAAAAGAGAGGGGGAAAATACACATACAAAGAGAACCTACAACAACACTAAAAAATGGAATCTCGATTTTTCCCTACAGCAAATATAAGCAACAATAATTTCTCATATTATATAATTACAAAGAAATTTCCATTTTTCCCCATATTCCAAAATTTCTTCTATTTCAAAAGACACACAAAAAAATAAAAAAAATAAAAATAAAATAATTTTTAAAAATCAATCATTTTTAATTTTTACAAAAATTATTAAAGATTTCCATTCAACCCTTAATATTAGTTACTCTCTAAATGTTAACATAAGTACCAAAATCCTTACTAAACGTTATTAAGCATTTTTATAAAACTTAACATACTATGACCTTCCAGCTTTTGCTCAATCACCAATTTTCACAAATATCTATATATTGTAACAATAACAATATAATTTCAATTTCTAATTTAATATTAAAATATATGCCTTAATTTTATTCTACCAATTCCAGCCTCTTCAACTATTGGGATCTCTCTCATCAATCCCTAACAAGAATCAACTTCAACCTCTGTTATAGACCCCTCCCACAGGTCTTTCCGGTATCCTTCTATTTAAGATTTCTCTCACAGATCTTTTTCAATTATTCTACTATTAGGATCTCTCTTACAGAGACCCCTTCCCAATTCAAAGAGCACCTTAATCCAAGTCCTAATTATATTTATAGGCTCTCATAAAATAGTTTCAATTACATTGTCATTGTAAATAATGAAAAATTTATTTAGGTCAGCAATAAACATAATTAGTCCAGTATCCAATAAAGATAGTCATTTCTGCCAGATCCAGTATTCATCCAATATTTTTCATTCCAAAATGATAAGATGGCCACAATCGAAGATCAAGCGTAACTTTTGCAACATTAGTACACTGAAGGGAAGACAACTCCACCTGCTGGTCAAAGCAGCCAACACCTTCATCATATTATTTTCCACTGCGTCACAGCCAGAAATACTTTCAGAAGATGGCTGAAAATCCTCTGTATCTTTGCCACTATAAAGCAGTAGCTGGTGAGATAAATCACATGTAGTTTTTCTAAACAACGAACCACTCCAAGCTCATAACTCAGGATAATTTCCTCCTCAATCGTAAATTCTAAAGTAGCTTTCTCATCCTGAGGCATAGATTCCATTCTGGCAGTGGAAATATTAAAATCATGTGCAGCGTCCATGTTATTTGAAATGAACTCCACTCCCCACACTTCCCATTTAGGTTCCGAGATCGTTATCTCTACACAATTCAGTTCCCATTTTTCCCCCCAAAGCATCAAGCTTATATTCTATTTTCTTACAGAACCACATCAAAGCATTCGTAAATCTGTTACGTTCATTTCTGTCTCCTCTTCAACCGACCCGTTGTATATCATCTGCTATCTTCTTTAGTCAAGTCAAAACAAAACCCTCTTTAGGAACGACAACTTCAGCCACTTGTTCCACTTATTAAAATAAACAGATCCAGAAATCTCTTTCTTGTCCATTTCAAATTTTATCTTTAATCTTACTTGTGAGTCCAAATTTCTTAAAATCTGATTTTTAACCTTTATATTTCCAAGCAAAAATATTTCTTACCATATTTAATCTTTTAATTTTGCTGTATAAGAACCCCTCTTTGTTCCAAAACAGTTGTAATCCATCAATCGAGGAATGAAGGAGGCCAGGCTTAGTGTTCTAACCAAACTGCAAACATGCCTGTGAGACGGATAGATTTACCCACGCCTTCAGAGCACTCAAACAGGAATCAACTGAAGGGACCACAGCTAGACTCCCAACAAAGCAATCCATAAAGGAGCTTGTGGAGATATCTCATGATCAGCCCTAAAATTAGGGGTGATTAATGGCTATAAATAGCCAAAATTCCAAGACATGTTGCCCCCACCCAAAGACGAAGTGCCAGCCCATCACCTTCCCTCACTGGAAGCCAAATAGGCCAGTTCTTGATAACTTCTCAAAACAGTCTACTACAGAGTTCCATCTAACATCTTCTGGGAGTGTTAGCTTGGTTCCACCCATTCTTTTTAGAGCTGCTGCCGCAAAATGATTGTTACAGAAGTATTTAGCAATTTCAACAACATTAGTCTTTATTTCTGGAACACTGAAGTCTTTGGCTAGGAGGTGCAGCAAATGAGCACTGCAACCATATGTTATTAGCTTTGTATTCAGTTCCTGCTCTTCTAAATTTCTTCTCATCTTGGATACATTTACAGCATTGTGTGTGACCAAACTGTGTACTAGACATTTGAATTTTTGTTCACATGCAATTATAGCTTTTGCTGCCACTTCTTGTAAGTATTCTGCTGTGTGCGCATTTCCTGACGTATCAATTGTTTCTGCAAGGAAGACATTCCCTTCTTCTGTTGTTATACAAGCACATGCAACAGGATCATTGTGGACATTACTCCACCCATCAAAAAAATTAAAAATTGTAAGTTTGTATCTATGGAAGAGGTGTATATTATATTGCTCTCATCTTTAATAGCTGAAATTACATTTCAATGTTTTTGCTGTTTAAGATGATGTGCCAGAATCTTACTGGGATGTTCACCATTTTCCCAATATTCCTGTCATAAACAGGTTAAGGCAAGCTCTACCTGCTGTGAAAGAATATTATTCAACTCATAATTAACATTCTGCAATTCCTGGTAAAGTTGTGCAGTTGGGGTAATAGCAAATTGGGTTATAAGAGATTTTAACTTGTTACATATATTTGTTGCATTTTTTTAAAAATGGTCACAGGAGGCACAGGCAATAATTCCGCCCCATATAAAAGTTTACTGGCCTCCTACTCAATGGCACAAGAATCAACAGTACCCTCATTAATTTTAAAATACTCAAGTAATTCAGCAGAAAACTGATCTTAAACAGCTCATCATTACGAAGAGAAACATTAAGGCACCAGACAATAGGGAGCCTTGGCAAATCTAAAAATTGCAACTCCAAACAAACTTGGGCATGGTCTGAAACTACCACCATTTCAATCCTACAAACATTTCTCTGACATAGTTAAGAAGTAGAAACCAAAAAATAATCTCATCGAAAGCAATTCTGATGGACAGGTGATATAAAAGTTTAGTCTCTCTCGTCAGGATGCAAACATTCTCCAAGCAGCGATCAAACCTAGTTCAGCCATATAGGCCTGATGAATTGTAAATCTCACCACTGTTTGCCTCTTAGGAGCAGGCATACTCCTATCCAGCAAAGGATCTAAAATTTAAGTAAAGTACTGGCCTACAATCATATAATCATAAACAATATCAACCAATTTGCTAAAACATTTATGAAACCTAACTGGAGAATCACATTAATCAGGGCTTAATGTCCTTTGAAGGCACCCAGACACGGCTGCAAGCGGTGTAAATTCCTTCATGTCAGATCACTCCCGCTGGCTGGCTGCCAAGTTCGGCAGATATGACCCACAAAAGAGCAACCCTTAAGGGTTATTAAGCTTATCTCTTGTTCCTCCCTTTGATCCAGGGAGATTTCGCCAGCTAGTAATTATTCCTAGCCGGGATTCAGACATGCTGTTTCTCCATTTCTCCATGGAGACTTTCAGCCCGCCATTAGTCCTCCCCGGAAGTCCCCCAAATCTTTATAAATCTTTCTTGTAAATACCATACTTCCGATGTTTCAACACGGTCCACAATCCACTTCATCGCTTAATTAAAGTAATTTATCTGTTTTCTAATTCTTACTCTCCACATCTGCCCTGGCCAACTCGGCAGACTCCCTTAATTAAAAGGATAAAAGCAAGGCTAAAAAAGTAACACTGGCTAAAAAAGATAGACAAGCTAAATGATAACAAAAACTCCTTGTAAAAGTGAGTAAAATAATATCAATTGTGCAGGTATACCCCACCCCAATCGAGTCCCGAAAAGACTTCTCTCAGGCCAGAGAGGCGGGGAGGGGAGGATGACAAGGTGAGGGGGTTTTTTTGCTTCCCTTGTTGTCTCTCCTGGTCCTCAGATTTGCTATATCAACAAATATCAAAGTTTACCTTCCATATCCTTTGGTGCTTCTCCTTGCCTGAGTGATAATGAGTTCAGTGCAGTCTTTTACAGTTATTTTCTTTTGAGAAGAGAGAACTCCCAAATGCCTAAAATAGACAACAGCCTTCACTCTCTCTCTTGGTCTCCAGGCAGCTTTAAAACAATAAAACAAAGTTGTCGGAGTTTAAAATAGCTGTTAAAATGCTAGGCAGGCTTAGTTTAAAGGGGATAAATATTTTTAAAATGTTTAAGTTGAACATCAGAGTCCGAAGCCAGCTCTGCAAAGGCTGCAAAGGCTTTCCATTTCTGAGCATACGACCGTCAGGTAGCCAGTTTTCTTGCTGCATCAAGGATTGCCTGGATCGCTGTAGGTAACATCAGTACCAAATCTATCACCGTAGCCTCCATGCGATCATCTGATGCATCAGGAGCTTCTGGATGTCGAATCCGACCTCATTCGTGCATGAGAAGTGTGAGGATCGCAGGGAGTCAAAGATACTTTCCGCGACTCCTGTGAAGAAGTGGGGCAAACCACACCTGCTTCGGCCACCATGGAGCAATGAGGATGCAACTGATGTTCTCCATCCTGATCTTCACTATCACCCAGGTGAGAAGAGGGAATGGAGGAAACAGGTAGAAGAGGCCTCCAGTCCATGGATGGAGAAACACATCTCGCAGAGAGTTGGGGCCAAGACCAGCCCTGCTGCAGAAATTGCTGCAGACCACATTCTCCGCCATCACAAAGAGATCCACACTGGGGACTCCCAGCGATCGAAAACTCCCTGTTGAACCAGAGGGCTCAACTGCCACTCATGTGAAGTCATTGCAACTCTGCCGAGTGCACCTGCCAAAACATTGTCCTTTCCGGCTATGTGCATCGCCATGAACAGCATCTTCCTCAAGATAGCCCAATTGAAAAGTTGAAGAGTTAATCTGGTGAGTTTAGATTACCTCGTTCCCCCCTGCTTGTTTAGGTAAGCATCTACGGTAGTGTTGTCTAACAATCTGGATCCTGTGTCCCATGAGCTTGGTTTCAAAGGCTTTGCATGCATTCCAGACTGCTAGTAGTTCGAGATAATTGATATGGGACGAGCAGACCAGATCTGGAGGACCAAATTCCTTGCATTGTCAACATTCCAAAGTGTGCTCCCCAGTCAAGGGGGGAGGCATCGGTACTAAGGATCCTGGTATGGTTTGGAGGGACAAATGGTAGGCCCTCTTCTAAGTTGCGCCTGATCATCCTCCATCGAAGAGAAGAGCAGACCTCAGGCAGGAGACTCAGGTAAGTATGATGGGTGTCTCATGTTATGCAGATGGCTCGTATAAACCAATTTTGTAGCAGCCTCATCCGAAGCCAGGCAAAGGCGACAACCAACATAATCAAAGCCATGAGTCTGAGGCGCCTCTGGATCATGTAAGCCTTTGCTCTTCCAGTCTGATACAGTCTTTCCACTAACGTGAGTATGGCCTACACCCAATCCCGAGATAGGTATGCTCAACTGGTGTAGGCATTTAGAACTGCTCCAATGTATGGGATCATCCTGGTAGGTCGACAGACGGACTTCTCCTGATTTACATATAGTCTGAGGTCTTGCAGAAAAGTGAGTGTCAAAGAAATTGCCTGACTGAGGCAGCCTTCTGACGAGTACACAAGCAGCCAATCATCCAAGTAAGGGAATATTTGAATTCCCTATGAAGGTGTGTACACACTACTACAATGCATTTTGTAAAAACTTGTGGTGCCGTGGCCAGCCTGAAAGGTAGAACCCGAAACCTTTTGGGGTGTATGGCGATGTGGAAGTAGGCATCTTTGAGATCGACAGATGCAAACGAATTGCCCCTGTGAAGGAGAAGCAGAATCAATTAGAGCATGGTCATTCAAAACTTCCATGGAGTGATGTAGAGATTGACCTCCTGAAGGCCCAGGGTTGACCAAAGCCCTCCATCCTTCTTCGGCACCATAAAATATCTGGAATAGAGGCCTTCCCTTAGACTGGAAGCAAGAACCTGTTGGATTGTTGAGAAGAGAAGTCACCTTGTCCTGTAGTACCACTGACAGCTGTGTGGTGCAACTACTAAAGAAAGGAGGGACAGTGTCGATTTCAATCTTGTAGCCCCTCTGGACAATCTTCAGGACCCACAAGCCCTATGTTATTCTTGCCCACATTGGGGAAAAAGACACCAGACAATTGCCGAAGTAAGGAGGGGCAACAAACGTAGGAAGCAGTGTCAAAAAGTCAAAGGCGCCACTTCGCTCCGTAATCTCCCTTCAGCTTAGATTCTTGGTACCAATACGAGGTGTAAGAGCGCTTCAGTACTGACATCTGTTGTGAGGGGGGCTGACAATCGCTATGTTAACACAATGGGAAAGAAGGAAACTGCCTGAACCAGCTTCACTACCTATATGGAGGGGCTGGTGGAAATTGGCCTAGCTCCATCTTCCTTGCCGCTGTTTTGGCTTTCTGCACAGAATCCATCGCACAGTCTGTTTTCAAGTTTAAAAGTTCTTCCCCATCAATTGGGAGATCCTTCATCCTCATGCGAACTTACTGCATTAGCCCAGCAGAGCGCAGCCAGGCATGTCTCCATAATGCAATCACATCGACCATAGCCTTTGCATTACAGTCTGTCTGGTAGCCAGCAGCACTTATCTGCTGTCTTGAGAGCGTCATCACTTCAGCTTGAAAAACACTTGCCAGCTCCCACCGATCGTCAGGCAGATAGTCGCAGAGTGACCCCATCTTTTCCCAAAGGAATAATTGATATCTGGCCATGGTTGCTTGGTAATTGGCCATGTGAAGCCCCAGAGCAGCTGAAGAATAAACTCTGCAACCCATAAGGTCCAGGTGATGGCCTTCTTTATCAACTGGAGCGGAATGGTGTTTTCAAGAGCAACCCTGAGCTGACTCCACTGTGACCAAATTCGGGGGACGGGGACGGGGGGGAGACAAAAAAGGAACTTTGCATCCTTCTCCTGCACTCTATACATATTCTCCAATCTCCTCAAGGTTGGAGTCATGGAGGATGAAGTCCTCCATGATTGCTGGAAAGTCTGTAGTAGAGTGGGAAGGAAAGGAATGGACACTGGTGCTGTTGTCTCAGTATATACTGCGTTGAAGACTGGATCATGCAGTCACTGCTCAGGCTGCTAGGTCTTGATACCAAGAGACTGAGCCATGTGAAGGACCTGTTCCCAGAAACTTCCCATATCCTCGGATGGAGAATCTGGATCCCTAGATGCCACTGCTCTATCTGGAGATGACATCAAAGAAGCAGGCAATGAAGACAGGTCAGAGTCTGAGCGATAGTCTTCAGAGGAGGATTACCTTGAAGTCCTCATGCAGGCGACAGATTCCTCAACAGAGGCAACAAGAGGCAGAGTGAGCAGTTGTATCAACTTATCCCAAAAGTCCGCTTGCAATTATGCTTGTGCTGGCGAAGAAGCCCATGCCATAGACGGGAGAGGCGGAGGGGCTCTGGGCAGGGGGACTGAAAAGTGTACAAAGAAGGAACTCTTCCCAATGATACCGATGGTTCACCATGATGTCGCAGAGATACATCCCTCCAATACCTACGCAGCTCATAATATGGATCTCTCGGATGCCGAAACTGCCAGTCCTCCCAGTAGTGCAGCCATCAAGGTGGCAATGACCAGTCCAACCGTCTTTCCCAATCCGATGGAGGGGAATGGGATCGGTACCAACACACGCATACGAGCTTCATTGGTCGCAGCGGCTTGAATCTGACAATCGATCCCGAGGGGAAAGTCACGCCAATTCTAGAGAAACTGGTTCATGTGGTTGTGGACGATCGAAGGCTGGTGATGGATCTCATATCTCTTCTTCAGAAATTGAGGCTACTGGCGCCGATTGCCACCCCGGTACCGCTTGTGTCAGGACTGGTGAGGCCAAAGGAGAAGTTGGCTTCAAAACCGATGGTCTCAGTGTCAGGGAGCCATGGGACTGTTTTGCCTCCTTCTTTTTCTTCTTCTGTTTGTCAGCATCCGATCTTCTATCGAGCCTTTTTGTCAGCTTCTTTGCTGCCATAAGGTCAAAAATTGGCCCGGAGTCAGAGGGTCACGGCCCATGGCTAGAGCCTGGCAGAGTGGCAGCTCAAACAGGAGGAGCTGATAGTGAGACAGGTGACATGGCTGCAGGAGGTCTTGCTTCTTCTACTGCCTCCAAAGCCATCCTCCACAGAACGCCCCAAAGTCTGTCTGATCAATTCCTCCTGGCCTGCTTTGTAAAGGCCTGGCAATGAGAACACGTATCCACTACGTGTCCCTCCCCAAGGCAAAACAAACACAAAGAATGCCTGTCCATTGGGGGAAGTTTGCTACTGCGCTTAACACAGAGAATGGGGCCTTGAGGGCCATCCGTTCCAATCAGACTCCCGCAATCTAAACAACCGTGAAAGAGAAGAAAATAAATCCAGCGAGTAAGAAAATTAAAGGTAGAAATACGATAGAAAGATAAGAAAAGAGATGAAGAGAAAAAAACTAATATCCTAAGCTAAAATCTTTCATCCAAGACAAGAGAGAAGTTCCTCCAAGGCAACCACAATGGCAGTCAAAGAGGAACTGAGGGAATAGGCAAGAACCGCTACGGACATGCGCAGTAGGACAGGGGGTAGGAAGCATTCTCACCTAAATTCCTCAGCTAGTTTCCCGAACGAGGTTCTGTGCAGGTGCAGAGCCCATATGTGTGAGGCACAGAGACCATGAAGAAGAACTCTTTGTGATGATGCTGGTATTATAGAAGTAGCAGAAAGAGGACTTCTGGAACGAGAACATTGGGAAAAGCTACTTGCACTTTCATCAGTATGGTCCTCCTCAGATCCATGAAGGATTTTTTAATGTCTGCAGGGCACTTCTTATATGATACAAGGATATGTTTTGTCATCCTAGTAGCATTTGGAAATGCATATTTCATTTGACAGTATTTGCAAGTCACTTTTTTTTTCTCATAAGAGCTTGCAGTGTAGAAATGCACTGTGGACCTCCATATGCTAGAATGTTGGTCTCACCATTTTGCTGAGAGGAGGAAAAGAAAAAATAATTTAGTAGCTAGCTTGCCAGGAAACACTAAGCTACAGTGGGGTGGGGAAAGGGGGGTTTGCAACAAAGATTAGTAGGAATTAAATTATGATTTACATAAGTGTTATGAAGATAAACTAATGCAGTTAAAATATGGTTCAATTTTCTGAATTCAGATACATTTAAATTCTTACCTTTCAAGTATACTTTCAGCTCCTTTTTATTGCTCTGTACTTTCTCCCAGTCCTTTCAGGCCTAGTCAAGAGGACAGAAACAGAGTCACCAACTACACCAACAAGAGGAAGCTCACAAGCAAAGAAGAAACTGAAACCTTCTTCCTTCTCTTGTGACAATGGCAGTGCCCCCTAGAGGCAAAAATGCATCTTACTCTTGCATTTGACAGTTGTAGTCTCAGTTTACAACCTAGGACTTGCTTGTCCTCAGCACATAAGAATTGTAATGATCCGATACTGTACATAGTCTTACATATACATCTATTACATAGTTTTTAGAAAATTGGGTGGGAGTAGATATATGAACACCTTGTCTTACTCCAAAAGAAAATATTCCATAATCCAATTTGTTTCCATTTTTTCAATTTTTTGGAAAAAAAACAAAAAAAGCTTTGGGAAAAAACGGAAAACAAATAGGTTTTCCTATTTTTTCTGGGCCTTCACAACACTAGCTGGAAAAGGTTTAAGGTGTCCACAACAGAGACAGAACTGAACTGGAGCCTTTTTTCCTGTAACATCTGTGAAATTTTTCATGTCATGTCAAAAGTCTTGGGAGAGTCAGCAAGAGACCAGAATGGTATTAATTACTTTTCCCTGCATGCTCCTGTGCTAACAGATGTTGTTGTTCAATTTCAAGGTGTGAAGGCAGATCCAACTGGATCTAGGTGGTTGATTAGGCCCTGAGAAACTGAATCCAGAGAGATGTGGAGGGTCCAGGGGTCCAGATTCTTGAGTTCCATTTGGTCTGATAATCATGGTCTTCAAGGCTCGGATTTCTATCTGCATGGGCCACATCTTGCATATACAGTCATGCCTTGAATTGAGAGCATAATTCGTTCCGGAAACTGTGCTTGTAATCCAAAACACTCTTATATCAAAACGAAATCCCACCAAAAAAATTTGTACAGAGATTTTTAATTTAAGCCATACTACAGTACTTCTATTGCAAGACGTCGCTTGTATATCAAGTTAAAAAAATTAAATATTTAAAAATTTGCTTGTCTTGCAAAATGCTCTCAAACCAAGTTACTTGCAATCCAAAGTATTACTGTAATCCTCACTGGAAAGAGAAGTGGGAGGAAAGGTATATAGCAGGCCTGACAGCCACCATACTAACAGCACAGTTATCACTTCAGCTTCCCGTTCCTGGAATGTGGAGAAAAAAGAGGGATGAGCATTCTCCTTGGCAGGGATCAGGTTGACAGCTGGGAAGCCCAGGTGAAGATCTACCTCTTCAAAGACCTCAGGATGCAATACCCATTCCAACTGATCAAGTATTTTACAGCACAGCCAGTTTCCCTACACACTGAGGAAGTCTTGAACATAGTCTACAGAGATTTACAAGGGATTGTTCTCTGCCTAGGAAAATAGCAGTCATTTTCACATGAAAATCTGGTGCTCCCTGGCCAACTAATGTGGTATTTGGAGGTCACTTTGCTCATTCAGACTAACACATGTTGATGGCTAAGTCTGAAGGCAAGACACTGACCTCGTTTGCACAATCAAAATCAAAAAGTCACCATGGCTTGTTTAAATCGGTCGTGTGTGCCAGGCACCATTAGCCTAATTACGCACACAGGCGCGGCTTGTCGTGTTGTCTGAACCCTGGACAGCATGGGTTGTTTGAGCGGAAAACAACCCACAAATAACTCACCAACAGGCCATGGGTTATCTGAGGGTTGTTCCCCCTCAAACTAGCCATACCACCTGGCTTTGGACAACACAACAAGCCATGCCTGGGCAGGTAATTAGGCTAATGGTGGCCAGCACGCTGGCTTGTTTGATCATTTGAATTGGCCCATTGAAAGGCTAATCTGACTGCATTTCATTCTAGGGATGTGCGCAGAGCTCGATCGGGGGGGGGGGAAGCGGGGCGAACTCGCCCCACTCGACCCCCCCAAGCTCTGCACAACTTACCTTTCCCAGGCTTGGCACAAGTCCCCGCGAGAGGAGTAGGGGGAAAGGAACTTCCAGGTCCCCGGTGCGTCACTTCCGGGTCCCCAGCACTGCATTTTTTACATAAATACCAGGGAAAACCACCTTAAAACAGCCGCTATTTGCTATTTGCGGCAGTTTTAAGGTAGTTTACCCTGGTATTTACATAAAAAGTGCAGCACCAGGGACACGGAAGTCCGCCGAGCGCCTCAGCTGGTCCTCGTGGGGGGTGCTCACCGAGCACCCAGCAAGTCAGGTGGTGGGCAGTTCTCCCACCCCTATCATTCCAACCAATTGAAATGGCAAGATGCTTCCTTGAATGACCACTGACCCTAGATTAAGTCACCCTTGCAACGAGCATCCCATCTCAACAGGCTCACCGTCATGAGCCTGTACATCCAATGTTCTCTCAGTTATATGCCTGCCAGTCAGATAGTCCAGGCATTGCCACCAGAGGGAGGCTAAAACTTTGTTTGGAAGCTTGATACACAACTTGTGCCTGAGTGTTATCTGTCATTGGTAAGGCAGGAGAAGCAGGAATGGAATCTTCTCTAGGATACAGAGCCTATGCATGAAATCATTACACCTTCCAGATGGACATGTATGAATATCTGCAGGTACCGATATTAGGATGTATCAGCAGATACTGATCTGTGCAATAAAGGAGCTCTGGTTTTGGACAGAATCTTGTCTATCCACTGAAAGAAATATCTGACTTGCAATTGTCCTCAGAGTTTCCATCTGAAACTTTCTTTTCACAAAGTGGGTGAGGAGTTTAAGATCTACAACTGCCCTCCAATTCCCATTCTTTGTCACCATGAAAATCAAGGAGAAAATCTCAGACAACCTTTCCAATAGCAGAGTGACCCTGATAGACTCTATAGCAGTGGTGGGCAACTTGGGGGGGGATATAGGGGGCACATTCCAACCCCAGACACCCCACTGGTAGGGCTGAACTTCTACTGCCATGCTTTCAAAATTTGCTGGCACGGCAACAGCAAATTTGCCAGCAGTTTGGCACTGAAGGATGTGTAGCAGCACACCACCACAGGTTCTTAAAAAGAGCAAATTTAGCTGGAAAACAAGCTAAATTTGCCCTTTTTAAGAACCTGTAGCTGCCACACAGTGCAGCAGAGGCAATTCTGAAGATGCAGCAGGGGCCGCAGAAGAGACGGGGGGCATATGCAACTCAGAGGCCATGTGTTACCCACCCCTGCTCTATAGAAAAGAAATTGCTGGTGGTGTCCAGGATCCTTTTGTTGAGAATCCAGAGATAGGGGAAGGGGCAAAATGATATCTTGGTATGGAGGCCAGACCTATGAAATAAACCATGATATAGTTTGTAGAATCCACCTGTCTATGATCATAGAATGTATTAAGAGCCCACTTACTGAAGGAACATTGGTGATAGTTCTGTCAGTAAGCCATGATGGCTTGGAATCTCTGGAATGTCTATATGCAAAAGTGTTCCAGTGGGGAAAATAAGGAACAAAAGCTTTTCTTTTTTGGTTTATCAGTGTCCTTCCCTGGAGTAGTAGGAACAGCCTTCTTTTTCCCCTTGGCTTCTATCAGGAGAGGAACAAGAAGAGAGACGAAAAAGCCTGGTCTCACAGAAAGAAGTGGTGAACAGGATGGCTTTGGACTGCTAGTCTATATCCCAGTTTTTTATCCACAGATTTCTGTAAATCATTATTCCAGACCTCATGGTCTGTGCTGAAATCTGTGAGTAATCTACAGACGAACTGGGTGGCTCCAATTACCACCACATTGACTGGATAAATGCACTGGCTCCCTATTAGCTACCAAGCCAAGTACACAATCTTGCTGCTGGCATATAAAGCCCTGAACAGCTTGTGACCAGGTTACCTGGCAGAACACTGTCCCCAATACAGACCTGTGTGATCATTAAGATCATCAGAAGAGGCCTTGCTGGCTGTACCACGACCTGCAGATTGCCATCTTGCAGCAAAAAGGAAGCAGACCTTCCCCATGGTGGCACCCTCCTTATACAATCACCTCCCACCAGGTTTTTGGAGGTGCCAACTGTAGCATGCTTTAGGTGCCAACTAAAGACCCATTTCTTTACCAGGCCTTCCCTGAGCGAGTGTGCTACCCAGTCTGTTTGTTTCTAATTACGGTGCTGGATTGATTTTAATGTTTTTATTAATGTTTTATATAAATGTTTTGGCAATTATTCTGTATTTTAACTGTATTTTAATGTATACCATGTATTTTAATGTATTTAATTTTCTTGTAAACTCCTTAGAGATACTTTTAAATATGGTCAGCAGTATATAAATCTATTATTATTATTATTATTATTATGTCATGACTAACAGATTAAATTTCTTGATGCCCTAAATGACTGCACTCTAAAACAGTTGATCATGGAACTGAGCAGATGGGATGTGACCTTGAATTTACCGGTAATCCTAAATGGTGTCAGTGTGAGATATGAATGTTGTTGACCCAACAAAAGACAGTGACCATAGTGCTTTCAAATTTAAGTTATATTTAAATGGAAAACTGCCAAAGATGTTCAACACAGTCACATTTTACTTCAAAACAGGAAACTTCTCTAAAATAAGGGAACTGGTAAAAAGAAAGTTGAAAGGAGGAGTCATGAGGTGAAATCTCTTCAAAATGCTTGGAGGTTACTCAAAACCACAATGATAGAAGCCAAGCTAGAATGTATACCACAGGTCAGGAAAGTCAGCACCAAGTTCAAGAAGTCGCCAGCATGGTTAATGAGCAATGTCAAAGAAGCCATTAGAGAAAAGAAGGCTGCCTTCAGAAAATGGAAATCTTGCCCAAATGAGGAGAACAAAAATGGAAATGCAAGCAGACAATAAGAGATGCAAAAAAGCATTTCGAGGAGCATATCTCTAACAACACCAAGGGCAACAATAAATAATTCTTTAAATATATCAGAAGCAGGAAACCACCTAGGGAGGCAATTGGACCAATGGATGACAATGGAATTGAGTACTAAACAAGATCATGGAGATTGCAGAGAGGCTGGATGGTATTCTTTTCATCTGTCTCCACTGCAGAAGATATAGGGCAGATACCTGTGCCTGAACCGATGGTTTCAGGAAGGGAGTCTGAGGAACCGAGGCAAATAGTGGGCTCCAGAAGTGCTGGACTGTAACTCCCATAAAGATGAAGTTCTCAACCTTATTGATGAATTAAAAGTGAATACATCACCAGGCCCAGATGGTATCCATCCTAGAGTTCTTAAAGAACTCAAAATATGAAATTGCTGATCTTCTAACAAAAATATGTAACTTGTCCGTAAGATCAGCCTCTGTACCAGAGGACTGGAGAATGGCCAATATAGCACCAGCTTTTAAAAAGGGATCCAGGAAATTACAGGCCAGTTAGCTTAACGTCAGTTCCAGGTAAACTGGTGGAAAGCATGATTAAAAATACATTAATAAATGTATAGAAGGACAAGCCCTGCTGAAAAAGAATCAATATGGCTTCAGCAAAGGTAAGTCCTTTCTCACTAACCTTTTAGAGTTCTTTGAGAGTGTGAATAAATTTGTGAACAGGGGTGAGCTGGTACACATTGTTTACTTGGACTTCCAAAAGGGTTTTGACAAAGTCTTTTACCAAAGACTCCTAAGAAAACTTAGCAGTAATGGAATAAAAGGACAGGTCCTCTTATGGATCACTAACTGGTTAAAGAATAGAAAACACAGAGTAGGAATAAATGGTAAATTCTCCAAATGGAGGGATGTAAACAGTGGGGTGCCACAAGGATCTGTATCAGAAACAATGCTTTTCAACTTGTTCATAAATGATCTGAAATTAGAAGTGAGCAGTGAGATGGTCAAGTTTGCTGATGACACCAAATTATTTAGAATGGTTAAAACAAAAAGGGATTGTGAAGAGCTTCAAAAGCATCTCTCCAAACTAGGAAAATGGGCATCAAAATTTCAAATGCAGTTTAAGCGAAGCAAGTGTAAAGTGATGCACGTTGCGGGGGGAATTCCCAGCTTCACGCATACGCTGATGGGATTTGAGCTAGTAGGGACTGACCATGAAAGAGATCTTGGGGTTTTGGTGGACAACTTTATTAAAATGTCAACCCAGCGTGCAGCTGCTGTGAAAAAAGCCAATTCCATGTTAGGCATAATTAGGAAAGTAATCAAAAATACAAGTGCCAATATCATTCTGCCTTTATACAAATCAGCTAGATTTGCATGGCAGCTGGATCTTGTCCCCCATGCTGTATAACATCTACCGTATTTTTCGCTCCATAAGACGCACCAGACCATAAGACGCACTTAGGTTTTAGAGGAAGAAAACAAGAAAAAAAATATTCTGAACCAAATGGTGAAACGACGACAAAACCCTGCCAGTCACAGAACCAAGCGGGGAGAGCTTTCCCGACCCTGCGCTTTCTCCGCTGTTGGTGGTGCTGCTGCTGCTGCAGGCAGCTGGGTCGGAGTAGCTGAAAGTTGTGCCGGTCCGGGCGCCCCCCCCCTGAAGATTAGGGTGACGGGAGGGAGTAGCTCTGCTTTGCCCAGTCTGAGTTTGTCTGTCTGACTCAGGGCCGGTGCAAGGCAATTTGGTGCCCTAGGCAAGATCAGATATTTAGCGCCCCCCCTTCCCACTTGAGCCCTCCCTCCCTCCAGCCCTATGCCCATTATGAAATAAATTTTCCTCCCTGGGAACTGCCGAGTCCCATAGAAAAACTTTGTGGACTTTGAGACTTTTCCTTTGTGTTCATGCGGAAAGCAAAGAGGCAACATCAGCCCAGCTATGCCAGGAACTCCCAAGGGCCTTCTCCTACTCCATATATATGTAAAAGCCTGTCTCCTCCTGCGGGCAGCACAAGGGATATGAAAAAAGGATGTGAGAGAGGTGTGCTGCTGGCGCTACCTGTGAGGAATAGAGACAAAAGGGCGTCTTGCAGCCTGTCCTACCTTGCAGGGTGGAGGTGCAGAGACACCGGTTTGACTCGTACACCTTCTGGGTTGTGGGGGGGGATGCATGTAGTAGAAACATAGCAAAGAGAGAGCCCGTGGATCATCTGGTTCAAATTTAGGAGGGGCTTTACGAAACTTGCTGCTTCCCCTCCTCTCTATCACATTGTTGCAATATTTCTTTATCAGAATAATGTATATTATCCTGTCTTTCCCTTTACCAGCCTAGTGCTCAAGGCAGACAACAATATTCAAAGTACAGTAAAGCAAACATCAACAGCTCAGGGCACAATCCTAAACACGTTGAGGCAGAAAAAAGCCCCATGGCTTTTTTCTGCCTCAACATGCGTAGGATTTCGCATGGCTGGCTGGGGAATGCTAGGAGTTGTAGGGCTCCCCCCCTCCAAACACCTGTAGGATTGCATCCTAAAACCATTTAAAACCAAAACACAGAAACAGCATGGTAAATAATTAAAACATTGGAGCCCAAGCTAGCTTAAAATACCTTTCCCTCCCTCCCTGGTTGCTGGAAATAACTGCTTTCAGGGGACGTTGAGCTGAGGAACCCGAGGCGCGCGCTGGAGGGAGGGAAGGCGAAGGAGGTGTTTGCACGTGCATCCTTCCCGGAGGGAGGAAAGGCGAAGGAGGTGTTTGCAGGTGCATCCTTCCCACCGCGCAGCCAAGCCGCGGGCCCGCCAAACAGCTGGGCGAAGGATCAGTTGTTTGGCGCAGCGGCAGCAAAAGATTTGCTGCCGCTGCACCACAGCGCCAAACAGCTGATCCTTCGCTCAGCTGTTTGGCGGGCCCGCAGCTTGGCTGCGCGTGGCTTGGCAGGCCCGCGGCAAAGCCTCGCTCCATAAGACGCACAGACATTTCCCCCTATTTTGGGGGGGGGCGTCTTATGGAGCGAAAAATACGGTATATGAAACCTGGAACAAGCAATCAAGGAATTCTGGAATGTGGCATTATCAATATGTGGATGAAAACCAGCTCGCTCGCTCTCTTCCATCACATTACAGGGAAGCTGCTCAGGTGCTGAACCAATGCTTGATATCTGCAATAGGCTGGATGAGGACAAACTGAATTAATACAGACAAGATACAGGTGTTCTTGATCTGTAGAACTGCTGATCTAGCAACAGGGGTTCAGCCCATCCTGAATGAGATAGCACTCCCCTTGAACACACAGGTTGAAGGTCTGGGGGGGGGGGATCTCCAATTCCAGACCTTGAGCTTGAATGTTCAAGGTATCAGCTGTGGCCAGGAACACTTTTGCCCAATATGTGTTGGTGCATGCCCTATATCTGTTCCTTGAAGAAGAAAAAATCAGATCTGGCCATAGAGACCCATGCCTTAATTACATTGCAACTGGATTACTGTAAGGTGCTCTATGTGGGGCTGCCTTTGCAAAGCATTTGGAAGCTTCGGCAAGTCTAGAATGCCATGACCAGTTTGCTGACCAGAACCAGTTACTGCAAGTGACTTTCTTATTATAACCACTTAACTGTTCGCTTCCAGGCCCAGGCCCAATTTAAAGTACTGGTTATGACCATTAAAGCCTTAAACAACTTAGTACCAAGGTACCTTAAGGATAGTCTTGTCCCATATGAGCATGCCCACTCATTAAGATCCTGTGGAGAGGCTCTCCTTCATATCCTGCCAACATCTGAATTGTGCTTGGTCAGGGACACAGAGGAGGGCCTTTAGTTCCCACATCTAGGCTCTGAATCTCACCTCCTAAGGAGGTCCATCTTGCTCCCTCTTTGCTAGCCTTCAGCACAGTGTAAAGACCTTTTTTGTTCCATCAGCATTTGCTATTTATTTAAAACATTTCTACCCTGCCTTTCCTCCAAGGTAGCTAACATATAGAAAATTAAAAGATAATATAAGAGTATTATAACTCAACAACAAAGCTAAGAGAAGTAGTAAAAACAGAACACATCACTTAAATCAATTATATTTTCCAACAGAATTTTAAACATTAATGGCACAATCCTACGCATGTTTAGACAGAAAAAATCCTATAACTCCCAGCATTCCCTAGCCAGCATGCTAGGGAATGCTGTCTGGGGACTTTTTCTGTCTAAACATGCATAGGATTGCACCCTTAAAGCCCGAAAGCTTTCCTAGAAAGCACAGCTTTCATGTGCATGGTTTTCATTGCACAGCAGAAGGCAGTTATTATGGAAGCATGGCAGACCTCCTTTGGAAGGGAGTTCCAGAACTTCCACTGAGTTCCCACTCCCACTCCCAGAACAGCCACTGAGAAGACCATCTCTCTAGTCCCGACTGAATGTACATCACAAGAGGGCCCCACTAAAGTTCTTGGTAAACAGCAGGCTAAGGACACAATCCTATTGATGGCGCCCCCAATGATTGGAAGCCCTGAACTCGGAAGCTTCCGATCCTTCAATGCAGGGCGGGAGGAGTGCCAGAGGCAATCTTCGCCTCCCCGTCTTCCCGCTCTGCATTTTTTGCTAGACAGGCTTTTTTACCCATCTAGCGATAGTGCTTTAAAGGGGGAGGGAAGGAGGCTGGAGAAGCCTCAGATCAGCTCATATCCTGGCCTCTCCAGTCTCCTCCCCTCCCCTAAGATGCCCCCTTTTCCTCCTCTCCGAGGTTGCTTTTCCAATCTCGGGGCAGCTGGCATGCATGGTTCTTTCCACACCAGCTGCAAGGGGGCGGGGGCGGGGGGGTTCTCCGACTTCCCCTTCCAATGTCAGAGCACTGAATTCAACCGGGGGGGGGGATCCCCGGGATCCTATGGGTCCTCAGACAATGTCTAGTGGCCATAGGATTGTTCCCTCCAACATGCAAAATTTTAAACTGTGAATTTTTAATCCCCCAGTCTTATCTGAATTTATGGGCCGGCTCGCACGATCCAGGCTGTGAGCGGGGGAGGCACCACGGGGGAGGCACCACGGGGCCGTCTGTGGGGTCCGGCGGGACACCGCAGACAACCTGCGCCCCACGCACATGGGCGGACCCCGGTGGAGCCGGCAGTCCCCGCGCCGCAGTGCAGGCCTCCTGGCACTAGGGGGCGGTGGTTCGGGATGCCCAAAGGGGCCGTTTGCCCCTAAAGGCTGGAGCTGCTGCAGCTCCGGACACTCTGGGCTGCCGCCTCTGCGCGGCCCCTGCGGGACGGCCGCCGACTGTTTACACGGCAGGGTGGCCACATGTGGTAGGGGCTTACCCCTCTACCGCCCATGGTCACTTTGTGTGCGTCCCGTGCGCAGCTGTCTCGCAGGGGCACCCCCCGTCGGCGTTTGCACAACACTGGAACCGCGGGGGACTTCTGCTCCCCCACGGTTCACATGTCGTGTGAACACGCCCTAAGTCTGTTAATTGTTGTAACTTATATTTTTTAATATAGACATTTAATAATTACAGCTGTAACAGTCCCAATTAGTTATAATCAACAGATTCGGAGCAGGACCTCATACTCCCCAATCTCTCCTTTCTGGAGTACAAATTTTCACCACCTGCCTTAACATAGCTAATTGGAGTTCCTCTTTAATCAGGATTTGAAACCAGCCTGGAACCATAGTTTGAAATCTCAGTTAAGCGGGAACTGTGAACAGCCCTAACCATGGTGAACCAATGCAATGCATAATTACACTTAAGGCAAGTGGCAGGAATTCACACTCCAGGGGATGGGGGAGGGTGTAACCCCATGGCCTGTTCCAAATTGTGTACACAAACTGGGCATATTACACCTACATAAAGCTGAAACAGAATTTAGACAGATCTTGGATAGCACAAATTTGTCCAGATGTACAGTAGTACAAATCAGAATCCTTCATCCTTAACCAAGGAAGTAGTAACCTACCCTGCTATCCCTCAACAAGCTGGGACAGAAATCCAAGAAGAGTAATTGTCTTACTGTTCATTTGAAGAAGAAGAAAATGAACTGACAAGACTTATTTTGTATTGCACCACAAGGCTGCAATCCTATACCCAAGGTGTGAACCCCTAATCTCCAGTGCTTCACCATGTTAGATTACCTTTTATAAAAGGGCATATTTATTTTGCCTACACTTTCTATGCAGTCTTTTCATATGTTTCATGATAACTTAAATTAAACCACAATATTAGACCTTAATATCAATATTTTTTACTATAATTCCATTTGTCTACCCACTAAGTCATGTTCTGTTAACCAAATATGCATTTTAGCATGAACAGTAAATAAGTGGCAAATACAGGCAACAAGTGAAATGAAATGTCAACAAGCATGATTCATTTGCTTTCCTTCTTTCTTGTGCTAATTTGAAAGAGTGTACTACTCTAACAAATTAATTTCCCCACCCATTAACTCACATACAATGCCTTTCCTGTGAAGAACTAAGGCCTTAAATATGTCAAGACACACAACATGAATAGTACCATTGAACTAAACATTGACACTCAGAACTTTGAGCATATGTACATTTTGTACTCTGATCTTGCATTAAAATATGTCACTCATATGTAAATACTTATTCCTAAATTTTCAAAACCTTGACGACAAATTCTAAAAAGGCACAAATTGGGTAGAAGTTTCAACATCACTTACAACATGCAAATTTATATAGAAACAACCTACCAAAAAAAAAAAAAATGAAGTCCAAACCGTTTCTACAGTTGCTTTTGTCCACAAACAAGTGTATGGAAAACATACATATCAAGCTTCGTGAAGAGGAAATATCAAAGGATGAGTGGAATAAGATTTGGGATAGGCGAATATTGAAAAATATGTCTATAAGAATTAAAGAGAATTTTTATAAGCTAATTTGGAGATGGTATTTGACTCCAGTGAGATTAAATAGAATAGATAATAAATGTTCTCCAATGTGTTGGCGAGGATGTCAGGAATTGGGTACATATGCTCATATGTGGTGGAGTTGTAAAAATGTAATGGATTTTTGGAAAATGATTTTTGAGGAAATATCAGAAATTGTTGGAGTTGATTTAGAGGTATGCCCTAAACTAGCTTTGCTAACAATAACGGAAAAGGTGATCGGTTCTCAAAATGTTAAAGAATTAATCATAAATTTGTTAACGGCAGGTAGACTAATGATAGCAAGGAAATGGAAAATCCAGCAAGTTTTCACTATTACTGAATGGTATAAGGAAGTATGGGATATGGCTTTGAATGATATGTTGACTTGTAATATTAAATGCAAAAGGGGTCAATTAAAGAAAAATAATTTTAAGGATATTTGGGGTTTATTTTTGGAATATGTGTTTAAAAGGGGGAAAGGGAGTTTACCCTGTCAAGATATGTTGTATTTTTGGAATAATGAACAATTATAGAGTTATTGGATTGTTTGGTCCCATGGTGATGGGAGCACAATATTAGTTATGTGTGTATGTTATTTTCTTTGTATTGTTTTAAAATTTAATAAAATATTTAAAAAAAAAAAAAAATTAAGTCCAAACCGTTTCTACAGTTGCTTTTGTCCACAAACAAGTGTATGGAAAACATACATATCAAGCTTCGTTAAAACACTGCAAACTAAACAGGACAGTGAAATGTTTTTGCATATGTTCTCTTCAGAAAACAGGTTTTACAGCTTCACTATGCCATTTTCACAAACCATTTCAGATAATTTACTGACAAAAGCAACATTCTAAAGAAAATTGAATGGAAGGTTCTTCTGACTTTTGCACACACACAAAAATAATTGCTAAGTGCGGAGTCCAGAAATTATATCACTACCAAAGGCTCTACCCACATAAAGCTTTATATTCCAGAAAAAACAGACATGCAAATAATTAAGTGGCTAGCTAGCAGGGCTCCCCAAATGCATTCTTGCCTAACTGTGTGACCAGAGCTTCGATTTTTCCTTACCTTCCTCCAAGTCACCTGATGAAAACAAGCCACACATACCGTATATTTTTTAATCAAAAGGTAAATTTAGGGTTTGGGGCAGGGGAAGTCAACAAGAGGGCTGTCCGTCTCTTCTTTTTCTTGTGAAGGACCGCCGCCGCTCCTTTCCTGCAAGGTCGGGAGCTACATGGCTATTTTGACAGCTCAGAGCTCCCGCTTGTGATCCCTGGGTTAATTATTCAGGTCACTTATACTGGATTGAGGCACTGAGTCAAAGTGAAACTACGCCTTAGGCAAAAGCAAAAGAACTTTATTGGCAGGGGTAAACATACAAATTGAAAAGGGAAGATAAGGGAGTGAAATTGATAAAGGGAAAGTGAAGCTTGTTACACACAGGCAGAACTAGAAAACAACAAAGAACCTAAGTTATTCTTAGCTAACAACGAAGAATCTACCCTAGTCTAATACAAGCAACTGAGACAGACTTACAGCAAAGTACGGTCTGCTTGGGGGTTGAGTGTCCGGGCTGGTCTGAGTCGACGACCCGCTCCATGCTTCCCAAGAACCTCTAGAAGCCTTGGCTGCTTCTTTTACCCCCTCGCTCACCCCCCCCTCGACCCCCGACCCCTCCCTCTACTGACAGGATGAACTGGTTCAGCCAGGTGGGAGGGGTGCTGAGGTTTCAGCGCCACCTTGTCCATGGCCCTTCAAGGGTGCTTGGAAGGGTGATTGCGGGTACTTGACAACCCATTGAGGGTGCCTGGGGAAGCCATCTGAATGTAAATGTGTGTCTCAGACTTGGCAACCCACTGGGGGTGCTTGGTGAAGACCATTGGGATGTAAATCTGTGTCTCGGGACTGAGCTCTCCTGCCCTGGGCAGGGATTATGCAGGTGGAATGTGGGGCAAAGTGTGTGTTCTGTCAGGCTTTCTCTCCACACTTCTCCTAATAGGCCAACCTAAGACTATTTTAAAACAATATGAATATGAAAGGATTATTTTATTACCTGCCACAAATGGCAGCCCTAGATACAAAAGTTTCTACATCACAAGATGCTGCTCAAAATGTTCTGGTTGATCCCCTAGAAGCAAAACAAGAAAGAATGTCTCAAGCTCCTAGGCACCAGCATTACATTCACAGGAAATTGATAAATAGGTATTTAGGGTTCTTCCAGCCCTATCTCAAGAAAGAAGAGTTCCAAAACACAGCCATGCTTGTGCAATACAATCATTTCAAATGGAGAAAGTTCTCAACCATTGGGTGATTAGTTAATAGCGCAATCCAATGTGGCTGCTCGTAACCCTTCGAACTCTGAGGATTACAGGCATCCTATCAAGGACAAAAGGAGCACAGAGGCAAAGGTTATCTCTGTGCATCTCCCACCCTGCAAAAGACTTAAGGCGGCCAATTTCGGCCATCTAAGTCATTTGTGCCTGCTCGCAAGGAGGACAGGCTGAGGTGCTGCCATGATACATCATATTCAGGCAGAGCCTCCCCCCTCCCCTCCCCTCCCCTCCCCCCAGAACACCCACCCAACACTGGTTCTGAGGTCAGTCTCCCAACTTTGGAATGCAGCCGCTGTGGAAGGAACTGTGTCAGCTGCAAGGGCGGAGGGAGGGCGTTCTGAATTTGGTGCCCCAGCTCAGACCTTAAAGCAAGTTTGAGCTTGGAGCTGGGACTCCAAATTATCCTATGGCCATCTAGACAGCATCTAGCGGCCATAGGATTGTACCCTAAAAGAAGCTGAAAGGTACAATAGAAAGATCAAATCCATACTTCACATATGGAGATTTTAAAAAACAGTATAACTGAGGCTCATTAAATGTGTACAATAGATTATCAGGAAAAGCAAACAAATCCAAAAGGTTGGCTGCTTGCTTACCAACAGACTCCTTGAATTCAATGGGGCTTACACCTGGGTGTACATACATAAGACTGACCACTTAGTATCAGAGTATAAAAGGCAAGACAAAAAAGCAGAAGTCTTGTCCAAATGAAATAAAAGTGTGTAAAACAAATGTAAATAAGGCAAACAAACAAACAAAAAGATTCAAGGAGGAAATGGCTAAAGCTACCAAACTGAGAATTCAATTCAAATTTTGAATTACTTCAAAACAAGTATACCGGTACTTAGGATTCGTCCTTATTTTTGTATCGGTAATATACTCTCCATTTAAGGAGGATTGGTTGACCATATGATTCTTGTAAGATTAAATACTAAATACATTCAAACATAAATGTTACTAAAAGGTTACTGCTTTCACTTCAACTTGATCAAGTTCACCATCAGACTGAAGCAGCCCCCATATTGATACAGATTTCATATAAGAAAATAACTGATTATATAATGGTTTTAGTTCCCAATTATTATTGTTTATATTGCTAGGAAAACCAATGTCGTCTACATCACTACAATTACACAAATTACATTTTTGACACAACCTGAGTTAATGTAGTTCTGGTGTTTTTCTGACTGGTCCCCATGGGAAGGGCACTAGAATTAGGCTGGCCACTACTTTCAGTCAATGTGTATGAATAATTTGTCTCCAATATGAATGCTGGCCACCAATATTTGAATTCACATACCTCAATGCCTTATAAGGCACCATAAACCTTTCCCCTTTGAGACACTGTGGTGATCCATTCCACCAACCTACTGTAATAACAAATTTCTAACTACCGTATACACACCACCAATAGAACTAGATTCTGGGATGGGGATGGGTGGGGAAGATAAATTACTGACAGCCCATAATATTCCCCTCTTCACAACTACGCTCCCAAATACACAGCAACATCCTTCTTCCAATCAATGTGCTACCAGTTTTTGACCAGAATACATTAATATTCGTTGATGTGTACCCCCCCCCCGCCTCAAGCCACCCTGCTATGAGAAAAACCATGGATCTCCACAAACAAGCAACATTTTACAAATTTATACTTTATATATGTGTTCTACTGTAGAAACGTCGCTTATATGCAGCTGAATAAACTAAACTTGGATGTCAATGTACATACGTGTGTGTACATTCCACACTCATACAAATGCATAGAACAGAATATAAAATCGGCGTTATACAGATACATGCGTCTTCAGACAGATACAGCAGATCTACTATCACGCAGCCGCTCCTTCAAGTGGTGCGCGCCTATCTCCTCCTTCCTTCCACATCGATTTATAGTGATATGGCAAACGGGGGCGGGGGCGGGGGCGGCGGCGGCGGCGGCGGCGGGAGGGGGGGGGAGAGCCGGACACGATGACAGAATCCCGCTCCCCCACCATCGCGTAGGTCAGCCAGGCACACCCATCCAGCACCCCCTTCCTTCCTTCCTTCCTGAGGCAGGGCCCCGCCAGGATCAGTCCCTCTTGGGCGATTCTCTCGTCACTCACCTACTCCGGCGCTGGGATCCGTCCGAGCTCCCTCCGGGGCGCGGCAACTTCAGTTTCTCCTCCGTCCCTTCCTCTGCCCCTGAGGTTTGGGGGGGGGGGCTGCGAGGCAGAGGTGAGGGAGCTTCGCCTGCCTCCCTCACCACATCCCGACCGCGACCAGGAAGAGGAGGAGGAGCGGCTCACTCCTTCCTTCCTTCCTCCTCAGAAATACAGCCAAAGTGGGGGCAATGCTGGCGGGAACCGTGATGGTGATGGCGGCGGCGGCTACTGCCGCTGCCCCCCTCTCCCTCAGCCAGTCGTTCTTTCCCTCACAAAACAATCCCCACAGCAGGAGGGGGAGGGAGAATGAAGCCAAGGCCGAGCGCACGCGCGCGCGCGCACGCCACTCTCTTCCACGCGCGGCGCCCCAATGGGTGAACTGATTCTGAGGGGGGGGGTAGCACCGCCTCGCGCTTCTCCTTCAGATCTGCGCGCGCACGCATAGGCGCGCACGCGTTTGCCCGGTCGGTCGGTCAGTCAGTTCTGCGACGGCCAGCGCGCTCTGCTCCCTCATCTACACGGAGAGGGGCGGGGCAGCGGCTCATGCCAGCACACAGGTGGCGGGTGGGGTTAGAGCCACCTCTCTGGCGCGCGCGACGCTTCTACTTCCTTTCGCCCCCTCCGTCGAATCTGTCGACGCCAGGGGGCGCGCGGGCGCGCGGCTTCCTTTCCTTCGCACATTCTCCCCCCTCCCGCTCCAGGCACGCCCCTGACCTTAAGGGTAAGGGTCTCTGCACGAGAGGGGGTGAGCTATGCAAAGCAGGGTGCTCGATAAGGAAGGAGAGACGTTGCTATAAATATGCAGTATTTAAAGGTTTATCCCTCGCACGCGCGCGCACGACTGTCACTCCCTACTTACGTTGTACGAATGGGATACAATTTAATATACTTGTTGTAAATAATTGTTATATCTAAAATAACCGTATGCCTGCTGTATCTCTAGATCCAAATGCTCCTCCCCTTGCATGGAAGATGCAGAGGGTTATTTGGTGTCACACCTCCCTTGTGAAAAATCTTATGACCCATGCTTCCCATGTGTTAACAGGCCCAAAATTTAGGCTTAGGAAGGACGACTTTGCATTTTTTTAGTTTATGCTCTGTCTCTGGACTAAAAAAAATGCATATTCAATTAAATGAACGGTGTAGCTCCCAAGATTAGTAGAAAGAAATAAGGTTGGGCCAACTGCCAAGCTGCACTGCTATGTACTTGTAAAATAAACAATTAATAGTTGAGGGGCTACTCACACCTCCCCTGGAGTCAGTCCAAACCTCCCCTCGGGAGGTGTAACCCACAGGTTAAGAACCCCTGGGTTGGGAGAAGTAGTGGCTGATGGGCAGGCTCTATGAGAACGCACATCTTGCCTGTTAACGGCGTGCTTGATGAGTTCATTAAATAGCGAAGGAACTGATGACATTCTAAAGTCAGGTTAAGGTCTGTATACCTGTCTTAAGTCCCATAGTGCAAAGAATATAGTACTATATATTTATCAATAAATTGGATTGCCAGACTGCAAAAAACCCAAACTACAACCTATAACAGTTGAATAGGGCATGTTTGACTGCGGTGCATCTTTTAACTGCCATGCCTAACCTACCTCATGGAGGATAAGGCTAAGTGGCTACTAGCTATTGGTAGCTATAATCTTACAGTATCAGATGCAGTATGCATTTCTGTACTAGGTGTTGTGGAACATGAGCAAGATGGTGCTATTGCACTCGTGACCTGCTTATGGGCTTTCTGTGGGCATTTGCTTGGCCACTGTGGGAACAGAATACTGGACTAGAGAGGCCTTTGATCTGATCACAGCTCTTTGATCAGCACAGCTCTTCTTATGTTCTTACCTAACAAGGTTATTGTGAAGATAAATGAGATGAGACAATACATGCTCCCCTTAGCTCCCTGTAAGAATGGCATAATCAAAATGCTTAATCATTTTGCTTATACAGTAATACCTTGGATTGAGAGCATAATTCATTCCAGAAACGTGCTTGTAATCCAAAACACTCTTATATCAAAGCGAGTCTCTGGCAGGCGTGAGCGGGGCCGATTTCGGCCCGCTACGCCCGCTCTAGGCAAGCAGTTACATCCCTACTACTTGTCTTGCAAGACCTTGCTCATTTATCAAGTAAAAAAAAATTAAAAATTTTTGCTTGTCTTGCAAAACGCTCTCAGACCAAGTTACTTGCAATCCAAGGTATTACTGTATATTGTGGTATGAGCTATGACTAAGTATGCAAGCATTTTTCTCATCATTTCTGTCATGATCTCTAAGCAGAAGGAGTTGCAGGCAAGTAAAAGGGTTTGGTGTTCAAGCATTTGTTATACTGGTGGGTAAAATAAATATATTCTAGAAAGTTAAGTCTTTTCTTTTTATACAGAAAGAATTTGGTCTACTGAACTTTACTTAACTGATAAGAAACTGACATAAACTACGTACTTCTTACTTTCAAAAATACTATCAAGTTGTGGTGAGTGATATATTTTTTTCGGGAGATATTAATAGGTTCTTTCAAAACATGTTAGCAAGGAGTTGGTTTACAATTGTTTTGTAACTATTTACAGACTTCTTAAGAAAATATTGTATCTGAAAAAGTCACCAGTTGCGACGAAACAGGAGATAATACTGGATCCCTGTTATGACTCTGCTAGCTGTTTCTAAACAATTTTCTTCATGACAATGCTAGCTATTTCTACAATATTTCTTCTTTTTGTATTCTTATCTGTTAATGTTGTATTTTTCAATTGTATTGCCATCCTGTTATGCCACTAATGTTTGGCATCTAGTATATTGCATACATACTCTATTTATGTTTATATGTGTTACACTGTTTTGTAAATATAATTGCATTTGTTGACTTTCCCATTGCTGTATTTACTTAGCAGTTGAGTGCACACCACACCTCGGTTTTCTATTTGTTTTCAGCTGCTGCCTTCACTTGTATTCTTGATATTAAAATATTAACTGCAATTTTGGCTGATAGATTGCAAAATGTTTTTACAACACTAGTTCAACCAGATCAGGTGGTGTTTATTAAAAATAGACAGGGGGCTGATAATCTTAGATTAGTTATTAACCTGATTGCTTTAGAGTGCAGTCCAATGAGCCTGTCTGTAGCCCTCCGAACTCAGAGGATTGTGGGCACCCTATGGAGGGTGGGAGGAGCACAGAGGAGAAGATTGTCTCTGTACTTCTCCCACCCTGCAACTCAGCTAGACAGCCAGTTTTGGCCATCTAACTGCAGTGCTTCTGAGCAGGAGGGAAGGAGGCTGAGGTGCCACCAGGATACATCATATCTTGGCAGCACCGGTCTCCTCCCCTCCCCACTCCCTGGACCTAAACTCCTTCTCCAAGGTGACTCTTATGACCTTGGAGAAGCAGCCAGCACAGTTCTTTCCACACCAGCTGCGAGGAGGGGGGAGGGGGATCCAAGTGTGGATCCCCAACTCTGAAGTTGGAGCGATTTTCTGACCTCGGAGCTGAGAATCCAAACAATCCTATGGCCATCTCAATGCTGTCTAGGGGCCATAGGATCGCTCTGTTAAGTACTGATAGAACAGACCCAGCTGCCATTGTTTCTTTGGATGCCAAAAAAGCCTTTGACAAAATTCATTGGAAATTTATTTTTGTTACGTTGAGAAATTTTGGCTTTCCTGTAGAATTTTTGAAATGGGTCAAAATTCTATATTCATCCCCTAGAGCTAGAGTTATGACAAATGGTCTTTTTTTCAGATTTTTTTTATACTTGGGAGAGGTACCAGACAGGGATGTCCACTTTCTCCATTGATATTTGATTTATGTTTGGAACCCCTGGCACATGCTCTTAAAACAGTAGTATTCACGGATTTGTGTATGAGTGTTTAGAATTCAAAATTATTCTTTATGCTGATGATCATTTACTGTTTATCTTGAAACTCCAGTCATGTGTTCCAGCTTTGATGTAGGTGATTAATACTTTTGGTGATTAGGCTGGCTATTCAATTAATTGGTCAAAGTCTGAACTGATGCCACTTGGAGATACTATATCTCATAGTGTATTAGCTAATTGGCGATTTTGATGGTGCCCAGATCTTATTACTTATTTGGGAATGCTTATTCCCAGAGACATATCTCAAATGATCAAGCTAAATTTGAGTAAGCTGATTAATGAGATCTCATGGGATATAGACAGATGGGTATCTCTAAAGCTGAGTTTGTCGGATAAGGTTAATACACTTAAGATGAATATTATACCTAGGATTGTCTATGTTTTACATGGAATTCCTATATTTATACCTGGCAAGTATTTTCAAAAATTCTAATGCTCTGTTCCATAAGTTTCTTTGGGGTTCTTCCCCACCACAAATTTCTTTGAAAAGGATGCAGCTTCCATTTAAAGAAGGCAGGTTTGGCCCTCCAGATCTTGCTTTATATCTTAAGGCTTATTTGTTGACTGGTACTAAATTTTGGTTGTTTCCACTTAGATTATCTACCTTGGTGTATGGATTGGGCCCACTCTTCCTACAGAGGAAGACCTGGGAACAGATTCTGAGGAAGAGGGGCAGGAGGAGGAGTTGGAAGGGTGGGAGAGGCACCTGAATCTTCAAGGCCAGGAGCATTGGAGATAAACTTTACAAGCAGGGAGGATCAATCGGCGTCAAATTTTGTGGGGAAGTAGTCTGAGCTCTCTGATCAGGAGGAGGGTGAATCAAGCATCACTAACCCCGGGTCAGACGTCAGCTAAGGAGGATAGACCAACTGAACTGAGGAATGTCAGGCACTCCAAGATATTGGCCCTTAAGAATAAGGAACCGCCTTAGGGGTGTGGGTAATCTGAGTCTGGAAGGGAGGAGAGGTTCCCAGTTTGGAATCAACTTCTCAACAATAGGGCAATCTTCCTTAATGGCTAGTATTCTAACTAAGTTTGTCTCTTTTGTGATTGACTCTGCAAATCACTTCTTTGTAATTCTAAGCCAGTTTGCTTGGCTGGCCTCTGTACTAATAAAGCTTTTCAGTTAGAAGCCAGTGTGTGGATTTTCTTGGAAGGAGGAGGGGAAGTACTGCCCCAACAATTGGTCAGTTTTCGAATCTTTTTGTCTGGATCCTCTCTCCAAATGGATGGTATTAGGTTCTCTTCACATTAAAATGGATAGAGTTTCTCCTACAATGACAGTGGCCGGAGATGTGTGTGTAGTGTATAATATCATGTCAATTGCAGTTTGATCCATTTTCTCATACTAAATCGAGTCTATGGGGAAACCCAGATTTAAAAATTGGTAAGAAAATGTTTATGTGGCAGACGTGGATGGATAAGTTGATTTTTACTTTGCATCAATTAGTGGGTGCTGATGATCAGTTTTTGTCATTTTCGGCTTTGCGTGTCAAATATGTTTTGCCTGCTATGGCTGAATGACAATACTTGCAATTGAAACATTTGTAAGAAGCTAGGTTTGGCCCTGCTGCTTTTACAGCTTCAGAGTCTCCACTATTGGAAGTACTTATTGCGGTTGATAAGTTATATTGACCCATGATCCACATAGTTATAATAAATTCTTATTATTGGTTAATGAATATGATACATAGGGATGTAACCAGGAATGGAATAGGAAACTGGACTTTCCTATTTTGCCTAATCAATGGATTGTTGTTTTTGTGTGTGCCAGAAGCATCAATGGATCTGAGGTTACGTCTTATTCAGCAAAATCTTTTGTTTCATGTTTATTGGATGCCACAACATCTTATTAATAAGGGTTTTTCTAAGTCAGCTCATTTCTGGACTAATACTACTAACACTTATCAAGCAGTGCTATCCAATGTGGTTGCTCATAACCCTCCATACTTCGAGGATTATGGGCATCCTATCAGGGCTGGCCGGCTGATTTTAGCTGTCTAAGTGTTTTGCCCTTGCTCATCAGCAGGATACATCATATCCCCACGGAGCCTCACTCATCCCCGCCCACCCAATGCCAGCTCTAAAATCGGCCTTCCGCTTTTGGGGCCGCAGCCAGCATGGAAAGAAGTGCGCCAGCTGTGAAGGCAGAGGGAGGGTGCTCCAAATTCGGAGTCCCAGCTCCGACCTTGGAGCACTTTTCCAAAGTCAGAGCTGGGACTCCAAATTATCCTATGGCTGCCTAGACAATGTCTAGTGGCCATAGGATTGCATCCTTACCCATTTGTTTTGACAATGTCCAATAGTTGTGTCTTTTGGGGAGGTCATAATATGGATAAACTTAATATTGGCATGCTCTTTAATATTTACTGATGCACATGTTCTTTTAAATTATTTACCTGTTGCTTGGAAGTTACTGTAACACAAGGTCAACAGAAATGGATTTTCCACACCCTTGACAGCTAAAAGACTGATATTACAACATTGGAAAGATAAATGTCCACCTCTTATAACACAATGGATTGGGGACCTAACAACACTTTCAACATTTGAACGGGTGGTATTTAGATACCACCTGTGAATCAATAAATATATGAATATTTGGTTTGCCTTTCTTGAAGCTTATGCATAATTGTTTTTATTGATAGCTGTATTTTCATTTATTTATTTATTTATTTAATTTATTATATTTATATCCTGCCTTTTTTCCTGCAAGGAACCCAAGACCGCTTACATAATTCTCCTCCTCTTCTCCATTTTATCCTCACAACAACCCTGTGAGATAGGTTAAGCTGAGAGTCAGTGACTGGCCCAAAGTCACCCAGTGAGTTTCATGGCTGAGCGGGGACTAGAACCCGGATCTCCCAAGTCCCAGTACAACACTCTCACCACTCCGCCACACTGGCAATTTCATATGCACCTACTATAAGTGATTCATTTCAATTTATGTATGGAAATTGTATTTATTTTTTCTCATCGTTTTCTTTTGTTGAAATTTTCAAAATAATAATAATAATAATAATAATAATAATAATAATAATAATAATGTTTTTATGTTCTTAAGAAGGAGGAATTCTGGGCGGTGGGCTTAGGAAAGATAGCAAGAGGGAGGTGGCAGAAAAAGAGTCAGTCAGAGACAGCTTGACTTACCACAACTTTTGTTTTAACCAGACCCTGAACAGCAGTGAGAGACAGCTTTGCTGTGTGCATCTGAGGGAATATCTGCACAGTACCCTTCCATTCCTCAGTTCAGTGCTTCAACCACTAAGCTGGAAGAATAGGAGGTATTACTAGACAATTAAAACTGGCACATTTTCAGCTTTGGACCATTCCATTTAGTTCTGTCAAATTCAATAACCATAATAAAATCAATGGCATTTAATACAAGAACAAAATTGCATTTAATAGAACAAGTGTGGGACCTGCAACAAAATGTTGCAATGTTGAATGCTCATGTTCAAGGTTCCAGCCAGCCAACCAGCTATTTTCCAGGATACTCCATTCTATTCCCTTTTACCTCCCTTTTCTGTCCCCCTCAACAACCAGCATTTTGTGGCAACTGAGCATGGTCAGTCCTCATTGGGCTATTTGTGGGTGGGGGGCAGGGAATTGAGTTTGTTATTAGTGTAGAGAATGAACCTGTCCAAGTATATTCCATTAATATAAAACAGCGCTTAAAAAGCACACAATTTTTCTTCACCAGCAGAGTGTGTGTGTGTGTGTGTGTGTGTATGTGTATGCCTTTCAAAGACTTCAAAAGATAAATACACATCTTTATTTCTTGACTGCAACAGAAGCCAAAGCCTGGGAGGAAAAGAGAAGACAGTACAATCTGTATAATTATATTGTTTGGTTAAGCAAAGAGGGACACTCCCTATGTAAACTGCATACAGGAAGCAGCATGCTGTCTCATACATTACACAGCATGCCTTGAAATATTGTTCCTTATCTATATCACCAAGGATTAAATGCAGCTTTACTGAATCCATTGGCAGATCTTATTTAATTCTTTAGCCACACTGAATTTAAGTTTGTATAGGTCGCTAGCTGGACTACAACAATGGCAGAAGAAAATTTGCCTTTGAAATCTGAATAGTGTTATTCTGGGTGGTGTACATTTCAGATAAATTATTGCGGTAATATCACCTGCTTGTTCGATACTCAGAATCACAGGATGGAGTTAACCTTCACACCGCACAATGCCATTTTAGTATGCAGCTCATATTGGAGTTTCACACATGGAACTGTGCCATTCACAAAGATTGAACATGTGATAAGCTCAGCAGATACCACAGATTTGTCAAATGCTTATTGGTTCCAGAGTTGATCATGCATTGCTTACACACACACACACATAGTCATTCTGCATGGATCCCAATATGTTGGGCCAGCTTATATGACACAACAGTACATTGTGGGTTAATTTACCCTTGAGGAGCTGCGGCACATGCTGGCCACCATTATGAATATGCAGCCCACAGTCAGGGGTTGTCATGTTGTGCAAACCTGGCCAGTGGGGATTATTGGAGGGCTAAACAACCCTAGCATAACCCATGGTCTGTTGTAGGGTTATGCAAGGATTGTTTAGCTCTCAACACCTGCCAGCCAGGTTCGCACAACATGACAACCCCTGGTCTGGGGCTGCATATTCATGATGGCGGCCAGCAAGGACAACAGCTCCTCAAGGGTTAACTACTAACACATGACGGGCTGCCATGTTGTCCGAATCCAGTCATTGTGATGACTAGTTGGGGTGACCAGTAGTGGGAAAATTTAATGGCTAATTTAATGCATGTTAAAAAAGAGAGAGAAAAAATGTTCTCAAGTGCCAGAAAAAGCTTTAATAAGCCCAATGTGTCTTAAAAAGATATTTCCTTCCTCAAATTCTTATTTTTGCATCCACCTGCTAGTGTATGAACAGTACTCATCCAAATGTTAATATAAAGGCATTCCCATTATTAAAACTGCTTACAAACATATCAGAGTTAAATCCAATAAGATCGACTCCCTTGGCTATTAGGACAAATTGTTCCATTAATGTAAAACTTTTGTAGCCTTATTATCACATTCCTCTGTAAAAATATTTGCACCAATTATTTATATCCTCTTACCCACTTGTCTTTCTCTGCATATATCTTGTGAGTAGGTGGAACAAAATAGTTTGTTTTAATAGCCAAGGGAGACAAATGTATTGGATTTAACTCTGATATGTTTGTAAGCAGTTTTACTTTATATCAACTTTTGGGTGAGGTCTTTTCATATACTAGCAGATGGATGCAAAAATAAGAATGCATAGCTAATATATATTTGTAATGGTTAGGATTTATTACTAATAGGAACTTTGGATGCAGTTTTTAAAATTAATTGTTGCAACTTTGTATAGATTTTTTACAGTATTGAAGCTTTTTCTGGCACCTTACATTTTCTCTTCTGTTTTTTGGCATAATTGATGCCTTTCCCTCTCTCTGGTTCTTAATTTCATATATGCTAATGTAAGATGCAGTTAATAGATTATTTTGAAAGAAGCCCAGTATTCCATCCTGCCTGGTTGTATGTGCAACAGTGTAGTTGTTTATTATTATTATTATTATTATTATTATTATTATTATTATTATTATTATTATTATTATATTTATATACTGCCCAACAGATGAAGCTCTCTGGGTAGTTTACAACCATCAATAAAAGACATAATACAATATAAAATATACACAATAAAAACATAAAAATTTAAAACCAAGTTTTAAATGACACAAAAAGCTAAAACAAATTAATGCAACGTGACCCATAAAGATTAAAAATAATCAGCCCACCATGCACTATGTAGAGTTGTTAAAAGCTTCAGCATAGATGGCAGTCTTAACCTGGCGCCGAAAGGATTGTATAGCTGGTACCAGGTGGGCCTCACTGGGGAGCTTGTTCCAGAGTTGGGGGCAACCACAGAGAAGGCCCTCCCTCTGGTTGCCACTCTCCGAGCCTCCCTCGGAGGTGGCAACCAGAGAAAGGCCACAGATGTTGAGCGTAGTGTCCGGATAGATTGTGGTTGGGAGAGGCGTTCCATCAAGTATTGTGGTCCCAAACCATGTAGGGCTTTAAAAGTTAAGACCAGTACCTTGAATCGGGCTCGGAAACATACAGGCAGCCAGTGCAAGCGGGCCAGAACTGGTGTTATGTGTTTGGACCTTCTGGTCACACCAATGAGTCTAGCTGCCACATTTTGCACAAGCAGCAGCTTCCGAACAGTCTTCAAGGGCAGCCCCACGTAAAGTGCATTGCAGTAGTCTAGCTTTGCGATTACCAGAGTGTAGATTACTGAAATCAGGCTATCCCTGTCCAGATAGGGGCATAGCTGGGCCACCAACTGAAGCTGGTAGAAGGCACTCCATGCCACTGAGGCCACTTGAACCTCAAGTGACAAAGATTATTCAAGGAGAACCCCCAAGCTATGGACCTGCTCTTTCAAGGGGAGTACAACCCCATCCAGAACAGGTTGAACACCCTCCATCCGGTCAGAGGAACCACCCACTAACAGCATCTCAGTCTTGTCTGGATTGAGCTTCAGTTTGTTAGCCCTCATCCAGTTTATTGTTGCAGACAGGCGCCGGTTTAGCACATCCACAGCTTCACCTGCTGAAGATGAAAAGGAGGAATAGAGCTGTGTGTCATCAGCGCACTGATGGCAACACACTCCAGAACTCCAGATGACCCCACTCAGTGGTTTCATGTATATCTTGAAAAGCATGGAGGATAAGAATGACCCCTGAGGAATCCCATACTGGAGAGTCCACGGGGTCGAGCACTTACAGTGTGTTGCAGAAGCAAGTAATCTACATGAAGTGATCTTAACCCTATACCAAGAAAAGCAATAATACCAGTTAAGAGGAGTTTATATCATCCAAGAACTTCTCTGCACACCTTCTTTAACTGACCAGGAGATGTGATGGATTAATTTCAACAGTTAATTTCAAAGAGAAAGAATCGTAGCGGAAATTCTAGTCCCTATATATCTGCTGCCATCCATGGCTCATTGAAACTGCTCCCTTAGTGAATATTCAAAAACAAACATCAGCAGAACTTCACTAAGGGCACAATCCTTGACCATTTTACATAGTCTAGATGGCCATAGGAAAATTCAGAGTCCCAGCTCCGAACTCAGAAACATCCTCTCTCTGCCCTTGCAGCTGGCGTGGAAAGAACCATGCTAGCTGCAGTTCCAAGGTTGGAAGACTGACCTTGGAGCCGGTCCTGGGTGGGCATTCCAGGGGACAGGGAGAGGAGGAGCAGGCTCCACCAGGATACAATGTATCCTGGTAGCATCTCAGCCTGTCCTCCTTGTGAGCAGGGGCAAAAGACTTCGATGGCCAAAATCAGCCATCTTAGTCTTTGCAGGGCAAGAGAAGCGCAGAGGCAGCCTTTGCCTCAGCGTTCCTTCCACCCTCCATAGGATGCGCACAATCCTCTGAGTTTGGAGATTACAGGCAGCCACATTGGATTGTGCTGCCCAAGTAACAATTAATTATACACACAAGCACAATGTAAATACCTTTTCTACTTAAAAAGCTTGTCATTTTAACATGGTTGTGAGTGAAGCATTGTATATGGTGGCATTTGGATCTCACTATTGTCCAGCCAGGAGTGGCAATGGCAACATAACAGTGGACATTGTGTTCCTGATTTCCGTTAGCCAGATTCATTCAAATACCCTTGCTGCACAATGACAAAAAGGGGCCGCAACAGAACACCATCAGGGCAGTTGCAAACACCTGGCCCTAAGGATCCAGCAGCCTCTTGAGGCTTATAAGCTGGCCCACTGTAGGGTGGCAGGCTGCCTCTGGCTGGCCACCCCAGCAGGGGCATTCCTGAAGGGGTGCCATGAGGGCAAGAGCTCACCTCTTTTCCTCTATCCCCTCACCCTCTTTGTTTCAGATGTCTGTGTGCCTGTTTGTGTTGCTGCCTGATTAGTTTTTTTATACTTATTTTGTGAGTGTGCTGGGCTGATTATGTATGAGTGGGTGATGGATGGTGCATGTGAGGTTTTGAGTGGCTGTGGATCTGTTTTTGTTGTGAATGAGTACTGAGAGTGTGTGAAAAGTGTTGGTGTGGTGGGAGGTGTAGGGAAGGCCCATGGAGGTGGTGCCGCCATCCCAGTGATTTGGGGTAGGAGGAGATATGGCAGGAGGAGGGGATTGGGACATCAGAGCAGAATGGGCTACAGATGTCTCTGCCCACCTGGGTACCTGGAGCAGCACCAGCATAGGCTGGAGGGCCAGGGTGGGGAAGTTGCCGTGATTCACAAAACTTCCATCCCTATCACCAGGAAGCCACTCCACCTTGGAGCGGGCCTTGAGGGGTTGCACCTGCTGTTGGGCCATAGAGACAGACTGGGGATGCCGCTGGTGTACCGTCCGCCCTGCTGCCCAGCATCTTCCCTGACCAAGCTGGCAGAAGTGGTCTCAGATGTGGTGTTGGAGGAACCCAAGGACGGTGGTCCTAGGTGACTTTAATTTCCATGCTGAGGCTACTTCTGGAACTCCAGCTCGGGACTTCATGGCCTCCATGACATCCATGGGGCTGTCTCAGTTTGTTACCGGCCAAACACATAAAGCAGGGTGTACCCTTGACTTGGACTTTGCTCCAGGCTGTGAGATGGGTAGTCTGGAAATTGGGTGTGTGTGTCCAAGTAACCCCATTCTCATGGCCAGACCATTTCCTGGTGAGATTTGAACTCACGGCATTACTTCCCTCCTGCAGGGGTGGGGCCCCCATTCGGATGGTCTGCCCCAGGAGACTGATAGAATCCAAAGGATTTCTAAATGCTCTTGAGGATAGAGCTGGTGATCCAGCCAAGGCCCTGGTCTTGCTGTGGATTGGTGAGATGTGGTGACTTGATCGCTCTCGAGTGCCCTCTCTGGCTCTGTAGAGCCTGCTGTGTTCCTTGGTATACTGGGGATGTGGTTGATGAAACAGCTGGATGTCGGCTAGAGCACAAATGATGTAAGACTCAAAGCAAAGATGACCAAGCTTGCTCAAGAGCACATAATCATGCCTATTACATGGCAGTGCGGGCAGCAAAGAAGCGTTACTTTGTTGTCTCCATAGCATCCTTGAGGAGCCGTCCAATGGTGCTCTTTTGGGTGGTCCGGGGACTGTTAACACTCTTCCCAGTGAATGGGGCCCTGGCCCCCCTCAAAGTCATACTGTGACCTTTTTGCATCGCACTTTGAGGACAAAATCGCATGTCTCCATAGTGAACTTGACACTGTCATTAGTGCAGCTCCATTCAAGGTATCTGATGCCACCATCTGCCCAATTTTGTGGCATCAATTTCAGTTGCTGCGGCCTGATGATGTGGACACGGTGCATGTAGCATTGCGACCGACCATGTGCCCTCTCGATCCTTGCCCCTCCTGATTTATAAAAGCTAGCCAAGGGAGTTTGGCTAGGTGGGTCCAGTGAGTGGTAAACGTATCTCTACATGAAGGGGTGGTTCCTGCTGTCCTTAAGAAGGCAGTAGTGTGACCACTCCTGAAAAAAACCCTCTCTGGACCCAACGGTATCTGATAACTACCACCCAGTTGCAAATACCCCTTTCTTAGGGAAAGTTCTTGAGAGGGTCATGGCGAAGCAACTGCAGGCACTCTTGGAAAATACTGATTATCTAGACCAGTGATGGCGAACCTATGGCACGCGTGCCACAGGTGGCACGTGTGGACCACTCTGCTGACACGCGAGCCATAGGTCACCAGGAGAGTCACCGCCTGGCGCCAACACTCCCCAGCGGCGGCGTGAGGCAGCGTCATGCTGCGCGCCAGGGCTCAGGCCGTGATGCGGCGGGCGGGGCTGACGGGCCTACCTACTGCCTCCGCGCCGGCCGCACTGGACCCGCCGCCGCCCGTCGCGTCATGTCCTGCGTGCCGGATCCGCCGCCCGTCGCATCATGTCCTGCGCGCTGGATCCCCGCGCCCTGTTGTCCTGGTTCCCCCCCGCCAAAAACAGAGCGCGGGGATCCAGCGCGCAGGACATAATGCAACGGGCGGCGACGGCGGGTCCAGAGGCGGAGGCGGTGGCTTCAGCAGCGCGGAGAACGCTCCGCGCCGCTCCGCGCCGCTCAGAAGAGTGACGGGCAGCGGTGGGAGCAGCAGCAGCAGCTTGAGCGGCCGCGGAGAATGCTCCGCGCTGCTCAGAAGAGCGATGGGTGGCGGCAGCAGCAGCAGCTTGAGCGGCGCGGAGAACGCTCCGCGCCGCTCAGAAGAGTGAGATCGGGCCGCCGCAGGAACAATCGGAGGAGAACATCGAGCCCAGGTAAGGCTCGTATTACATCCCTGCCCCCACGCGCGTTCCCATCCAGCCGCCTCATTCTTGCCCCCCAGCTGCTTCATTCCCTCCTAGCCAGCACCTTCTTCTCCTTTTCCCCACATTCTCCCTGGCTTCATCACAATCTCCCCCCTCTTTCCCCCAAACACTTGAAGTCTTCTCCTTTCCCCTCCAGATTCCTTCCCTTCCTCCCCTGTTTATTTACATTTATTTATACATGAATTATAAACCACTAATCATTTTTAGCATAAATAAGAACTATAAACTTTCTACAGCCTGAAAAATTGCATGCCCAATGCAAACTTTTACCTAATGCAGTGTTTGTAGTCCCAAGAATAAAGGTTGTTTAAAATGTGTTAAGCACGTTTAGTTTTCTTGTTTATCTTGCTCATCCTAGTACAGGTTGACTTTTACTTTTACTAATCCGACACCTGTAGAAGCAGGGAAAGGACCCAGAGTAAAGCTTGCCCCATACAATTTCAGTCTGGCATATAATCATATTACAAGTTGAGAATCCCTTATCCAAAAATACATGCGCCTAATTATTTAAAAAGTGTATCTAAATTACCTTCAGGCTATGTGTACAACGTAGTACTATTTAAAAAATTTGAGTTGATTTTTTTTCAATAAAAAACTGTTTGTATCATTGAAAGCCCTGTTATTGTGTTTTTCTTTTAAGACAAAAGATGTTAATTAGTTCAGACAACTGTATGAGTTGTTTTTACTAAACTAAACCCCCAGTATTCAGGTTTAATTGCAGTGTTGGACACTTTGAAATAAATAAGTAGGTTTTGTGTTGCAGTTTGGGCACTCGGGCTCAAAGAGGTTTGCCATCACTGATCTAGACCCATTCCTCTCTGGGTTTTGACCTGTTTATGGGACTGAATCAGCCTTGCTCACCCTGATGGATGACCTTTTTCGGGTGAAGGATAGTGGGAGTTCGACCCTCTTCATTCTACTTGATTTCACAGCATCTTTTGATACCATCAACCATGGTATGAAGCCATTGTTTTACCAACTTCATTGTATGCCTGCGAAACATGGACTATCTATAAACGTCATTTCCACCTCCTTGAAAGATTTCATCAACATTGCCTCCGGAAAATTCTGCGAATTACCGGTACTTGGGAAGATAGGCGAACAAATGTCAGTGTACTGGAAGAAGCAAAGACTACTAGCGTTGAAAAAATGATCCTTCAACGCCAACTTCAATGGACCGGTCATGTTGTTCGAATGTCTGACTGCCGTCTCCCAAAGCAGTTACTTTATTCCCAACTCAAGGATGGAAAGCGGAATATCGGTGGTCAGTATATGAGGTTTAAAGAAGTTCTTAAGACTAATCTAAAAAAATGCAATATAAACATCGAAAACTGGGAAGCTCTGGCCCATGAATGATCTAAATGGAGGTTGGCCTTTCACAAAGGTTCCATGGACTTTGAAGAAGCCTGAGTGCAAGGTGAAAGGGAGAAATGTGCTAAGCGAAAAGCACATCAAATGAATCCTTTACAGGACCATCTTCCATCTGGTAACCTGTGTCCTCACTGTGGGAAGCTGTGTGGATCTAGAATTGGCCTCCACAGTCACTTACGGACCCATCGCTAGGGTCTACACAATTTTTTTACAATTTCCTCTTTTATAATTTTCTTTTTGTAATTTTATCCTGGAAGACAATTATACTCAGTCACGAGTGATAGCCTACTACTACCTCCTGGACTGACTTTGCGGGTTGGGCATTGGAGGCACTGTGTTACAGTGGTTTCAGTACTGCCTGTGGGGTCAATTTCAGAGAGTAAGATTGGGTGACTATTCCTTGGACCCTTGGCAATTGAGCTATGGGGTTCCACAGGGTACCATCTTGTCCCCAATGTTGTTTAACATCCATATGAAGCCGCTGGGAGCTGTCATTAGGGGATTTGGAGCCAAGTACCAACAGTACACTGATGACACACAGCTCTATATCCCTGTGACAACTGAATCAGGAGAGGCTGTGCAAATCCTGGATCAGTGCCTGAACTCTGTGACGGGCTGAATGAGGGCCAATAAACTGAGGCTGAATCCTGGCAGGATGGAAGCCCTTTGGGTGAGTGGTTCCCAAGTCTGGGAGATAGGCTCATTGCCTGTTCTGGATGGGGTTGCACTCCCTTTGAAAGATCAGGTTCATAGTCTGGGAGTACACCTAGATCCATCATGGTTGCTGGAGTCCCAAGTGACTGTGGTGGTTCGGAGTGCCTTTTACCATCTTTGATTGGTTCGCTAGCTATGGCCTCTCCTGGACAGGGATAGCTTGGTCACAGTGATACAGGCGCTAGTAACCTCAAGACTGGATTACTGCAATTTATGTGGGGCTGTCCTTAAGGCTGCTCGGGGAGCTGGAGCTAGTGCAAAATGCAGCAGCTTGTCTATCATCAGGAGCTGCCCCTTTTCAGCATGCAACTCCTTTGCTGAAGGAACTGCACTGGCTACCTATTCGCTACCAGGTCAGGTTTAAGGTTCTAGTACTTGTGTAAAAAGCATGAAGCAACTTGGGACCAGGTTACCTGAGAGAGCGCCTCCTCCCATACCAACCTGCCCAGTCATTGAGGTCATCAGATGGCATGCTCCTGGTGGTTCCTCATGAACCATTGGCCCAATTGGAGTCCACCAGGAGAAGAGCCTTCAGTGTGGTGGCTCCATTTCTGTGGAACTCCCCTGCCTCTGGAGGTCAGGCAGGCTCTGACACTGTTTTGCTTTCAGCACCTGCTGAAGACATCCTTGTTCCAGGAAGCCTTCCTTGTTAGCCAGCCACGATTTTAATGTTACCTTGTTTTCAATGTATTGTTTTCGTTTGTTTTATCTGTTTTTATCTTTTTATTGTTCACTGCTCCGGAATCTACTTAGATGTGGAGTGGTATAAAAATACTATAAATAAATAAATAATAATAATAACACAACAACAACCACTTCTGCACACACTATAGACTAAAAGTTCACTATGTAGCTTTTAAGTCCCTTTGTGTCATTTTCTTTAAGAAACAGAAATCTTCCATTTGTATCAGTGACTTGAACATTAATGTTTGCTGCTAGAATGATAGCAATTCCTCTGCTTTTGGTGGTATCTACTGACATGCTGATCCCCAGATCATGGGTATTTAAGAAGTCTGGATCCTTATTAGGGTTTTTAAAGCTCCTACGACATGGTTATTTCTTGTTTGTGTAACCCTCTTCCACTTAATTGGGAAACCAAGTTAGAATATTAGCTAAAGCCATTGTTCAGTATAATCAGTAGATTGGCAGTGGGGAGTGATCTAACCCTCATTTAAAAAGAGAGAGAGAAGTTTACTCAAGAGAATACAAATGAGGCAATGAATAAATTAAACAACCACAATTAAACTATTTCAATACAGACAGGACTGAGATCTCAACCCAGTCAAACTCCCTCCCTTACCTGCACTCCCTTTAACAGAGAAGTTGGGTGGATCCATCAAAATTGGATTGTTGTAAGCTTGGGATGGTGGTGGAGAGGTCCAAAGAGGGTAGCTTGGTCTGACCTGACACATCATTTGTTAGATAAACTAAAGGCAATATCTTGCCATGTGAACTAAATAGTTAGCCAATTGCTTCTGAATACAGGACCATGTTGGGGAATGTTCTGAACATGTTTTGTTCTTGAATTTTTCTTGTTGATTGTTTAAAATTGTTTTTAGATATGTGTATGTCTCTCTCTGTGTTGTATGTTTATATGTTTGTATGTATATGGTTTTAAAGGTTTTAATCTTTGTAAACCGCCCAGAGAGCTTCGGCTATTGGGTGGTATAAAAATCTAATACAGTCATGCCTTGGATTGAGAGCATAATTCGTTCCGGAAACGTGCTTGTAATCCAAAACACTCTTATATCAAAACGAAATCCCCCCAAAAAAATTTGTACAGAGATTTTTAATTTAAACCGTACTACAGTACTTGTATTGCAAGACGTCGCTTGTATATCAAGTAAAAAAAAATTAAATAAATATTTAAAAATTTGCTTGTCTTGCAAAATGCTCTCAAACCAAGTTACTTGCAATCCAAGGTATTACTGTAAATGAAATGAAAATGAAACACATATCTCCACCCGCTCACTACCACCTCCAACTAAGCATGTTGTAATCCTAGATGTTCCTAGAGACGTCTGATCTGCCCACGGTCACACATGCCGTAGTTACATCCTGTTTGGACTACTGTAATGGGGCTGCCTTAGAAAGCTATTCAGAAACTTCAGCTGGTCCAGAATGCTGTGGCCAGATGGTTGACTGGGGCCAGTTACAGGGAGCATGTGACTCCTTTTTTTGTTATAGTGGACACAGTTGGAGCACTAGCCTGACCACCACTGAAACCTGGGCATCCAGGTTCAAGGTTTAGTCCAGAAGTACACCTAGATGGGGAGTGTAATGCCATTCAGCACAGGTTGAATCCCTATTCCCTGATCTGCCTTTTGATTAACCAGGGATGTTGAAGAGTCCTTGGTCTCGAGTCATAAATCGAGTCACGAGTCTTTGGACCCGAGTCTCGAGTCCGAGTCCTTGGTCCAAAATTGTGACTCACGAGTCATGAGTCACAAGTCACTCCCAAAGCTGACTCCACGAGTCCCTATTAAAATAAATGGGGGGGGGTTTCCCAACAAAATAAGGCTACTTCAGATGTGTGGCTTAAATAAATTCTAGGCACAAGTGTGCCTTTTTATTTCAAAACTCTGCCACTGATTTTGGCAAGAACAGACCAGGCAGACAAACCCAAAATAACCAGGCAGGCAGAGGCCTTTGTCTTGGACAATTCAAACTGTGGAACTGGTTAAGAAGAGACCAGGCAGGCAGAGGAGGCAGGGAACCCCAAACAGGCAGGCAGGCAGTGCCTTTTGTCTTGGACAATTCAACTGTTGAACTGGTCAAGAAGAGATCAGGTAAGCAGAGGAAGCTGGGAACCCCAAACAGGCAGGCAGAGGCAGCCAAACCCAAAATGTCTGAAAGGTTGCATTTTAGGAAAATGGTTTTTAAAAATAAACTTGCTGTACTTCTGAAAACTTATTTATTTATTTATTATATTTATACCCCACTTTTTTTCCTGAAAGGAACCCAAGGCGGCTTACATAATCCTCCTCCTCCTGTCCATTTTATCCTCACAACAACCCTGTGAGGTAGGTTAGGCTGAGAGTCAGTGACTGGCCCAAAGTCACCCAGTGAGTTTCATGGCTGAGCGGGGACTAGAACTTATCCATGTTGCATTTGAAGAACACGATTTTTTCTAAATGTTTGGCCCCCATTATGGAACAGTGAGGTCTCATCACAATTCCACCCTCACTGAACACCCGCTCCACTGGTGATGAACATGAACTTGCTGGAACCAGAAACACACTCAGAGCAGCCACACAGAGTAATCTCAGGTGCTTCCGCTGCCTCTCCCAAAACTTCAAGACATCCACAGGGCTACCCTCACTGCATCGCGCAAAGACCAGGGCACTATAGGACCACATTTCTGCGTCAAAGTCCAGTAGTGCAGTCAGAGACAGAGCTTGTGTTGGTGGTGATGGGCTTGCAGTATGCAAAGAGAGAGGCTGAAGTGCAGGCCTTTGTCTGCACTTCAGTGTGCCTTGGGTGTGCCTTGTCCGTGGAGTGCCAGTCGAGATAACCAACCATGGCGAACAATGCACAGTTCACAACCCAACAACAAACCATGGGTTCTCTTCATGGATTGTTCATGGTTAACAAGCCATGGCTTGTTATTGCAACTAGGTCCAGACAGCATCTGCAGGTGGCGTCAAGCAGGGATGTTGACGAGTCCTTGGTCTCGAGTCGAGTCTCGAGTCCCATTAAAAATATTGGGACCCGAGTGGGATTCGAGTCAGAGGGGGGACTCAGTCCGACTCACAAGTCGAGTCCTGGAGTCCGAGTCCCCATCCCTGTGATTAACCAGAGGCACCTTTGTCTTGTCTGGATTAAGCTTCAATTTGTTTGCCCTCATCCAGTCCATTACTGACATCAGTAGCTGTTAACCGTTCAGTGGATTATTTTAGTTAATGAGATGTCACTGTTTTGTTCAACATATGGTAGTGATATACGTAATTTTAAAATCTGTATTTTAAATTCTGTATTAATTTTTTATATATATATTAATGATTTGTATTGTATACATTGCAGAGGCCTTTGGCTAAAAGCAATAAATCTTGACTTGACTTGACTACTGACATCAGACACCGATTTAGAACCAGGGATGGGGACTCGGACTCGAGGACTCGACTCGTGAGTCGGACTGAGTCCCCCCTCTGACTCGACTCGGACTCGAGTCCCAATATTTTTAATGGGACTCGAGACTCGACTCGGGACTCGAGACCAAGGACTCTTCAACATCCCTGGGCTTTGCCAGAAGGAGTGGAGAGGAGCGTGATTGCTGGCGAAGAGCGCATGGAAGCGAGGTGTGCCGCTGCTCGGCCACTATGGACGGCTACCAGGAGTGCAGCCCCAACAGTGTGTCAAGATTTATTTTGATTGATGTGTTGCGTACTTGGGAGAGGCAGAAGAAGGACCTGAAATTACTCTGTGTGGCTGCTTTGTGTGTTTCTGGTTCCAGCAAGTTCATCACCAGTGGAGCGGGTGTTCAGTGAGGGTGGAATTGTGATGGGATCTCACCGTTCCAGAATGGGGGCCAAACATTTAGAAAAAATCGTGCTCCTCAAATGCAACATGGATAAGTTTTAGGAAGTACAGCAAGTTTATTTTTTTAAGTCATTTTTCTAAAATGCAACCTTTCAGACATTTTGGGTTTGGCTGCCTCTGCCTGACTGTCTGGGGTTTCCTGCCTCCTCTGCCTGCCTGGTCTCTTCTTGACCAGTTCAACAGTTGAATTGTCCAAGACAAAGGCCTCTGCCTGCCTGCTTTGGGGTTCCCTGCCTCCTCTGCCTCCTTATTTTGGATTTTTCTGCCTGGTCTGTTCTTGCCAAAATCAGTTGCAGAGTTTTGAAATAAAAAGGCATACTTGTGCCTTGAATTTATTTAAACCACACATCTGAATTAGCCTTATTTTGCTGGGAAAACCCCCCATTGATTTTAATAGGGACTCGTGGAGTCAGCTTTGGGAGTGACTCGTGACTCACCATTTTGGACCAAGGACTCGGACTCGGACTCGAGTCCAAAGACTCGTGACTCGACTCGTGACTCGAGACCAAGGACTCTTCAACATCCCTGTTTAGAACTAGAACAACTTCCTTGGATTTGCATGGAAAGTGGAGATAGTGTTATCAGCATACTGGTGGCACCAAACCCCAGCAGTTTTAGTTAACTAAATATTGATTATTTTATAAAATTGGATAAATCTATAGCACAAAATTCAGTGACACAAATTAAATAAATGTAATCTAAACTAACAGAATTGATATAACTACCAAAATATAACTGAATACTTTTGTGGGTTCACAGTGCTTTTCAACATCTATGTACATGAAACCGCTGAGTGGGGTCATCCAGAGTTTTGGAGTGTGTTGCCATCAGTATGCTGATGACACACAGCTCTACTCCTTTTCATCATCATCAGGCCAGGCTGTGGATGTGCTAGATTAGTGCCTGGCTGTGACAATGAACATCCATTGCAGTGCTAACAAACTGAAGCTCAATCCAGACAAGACTGAGATGCTATTAGTGGGTGGCTCTTCTGCCCAGATGGAGGGTGTTCAACCTGTTCTGAATGGGGTTACACTCCCATTGAAGAGGCAGTTTTGTAGCTTGGGGCTCCTTCTGGAGTCATCTTTTTTATGAGTTGTTATAAACCACCCGGAGAGCTATGGCTATTGGATGGTATAGAAGAAGAGGAAGAGGAAGAGGAAGAAGATTTAGGGGGCTTACCATTTGTGGGGGCAATGGTGTGGCACACCTTTTTTTTCTTTAAGGCATTTCGATGCTGCTGCAACTGCAAGAGCTTCCCTCAGCAGCTGTAAACCACATTTGTTTCCATTCAGAATAGCTGGATATAGTGGTCTTCTGAGGGGAAAGTGAGCCATTTTCTTATGGTGGTTACCATTTCTCCCCTTCCCAGAATGCTCTTGAGCTATACTATGTTTTGGTATTCTGGAGGGAGAAATGGAAACCATTAGCTCTGCTACAGGTGGTTGGTGCAAAATTACCGTTTAAAAAGAAAAAGACTGCTACACTGCAACTCCTCCAAACTGTTTAGAATATTTGCCCTCTGAAGTGCCCCCTCCCAATTCACATGTTCAGGGGCCCTGAAGTGCCCCCTCCCAATTCAATGGAGAGGACAATCCTATGGTCCCTTGACAAGCATCCCAGGGACCATAGGCTTATTCGGATTGCCCCTTCTGAGTTTGGAGACAGCACTCCAACCCCAGAAGAGGGAGTCGGAGATCCGACCTCCTTCCCTCCCCCTCGCAGCGCCAGCTGCCCTCCGAGGTTGGAAAAGTAACATCAGAGGAGGAGGAAAGGAGGCGTTCTGGTGGGTGGGGAAAGGAGGAGACCGGAGAGGCCAGGATACGAGTTTTCCTGGGCCTCTTCCCCCCCTCCCTTCAGAAGCGCCCTCACTAGACGGGCTAAAAATCATGTCTAGTGATATCTGCAGGGCAGGAGGACAGGGAGGCGAAGAATGCCTCCGCCGCTCCTCCCGCCCTGCATTGGATGACCAGACACTTCCTGTGAAGATGGGACTTGCAGTGAAAGCCCTGTTAAGTTTCCCCTCCCTCCCCCATTGCTGTTTAATTAAAGGATTTTTACTTTAGTCTCTCTTTTGGAATGTGTTGGGAGGGCAGTTGATAGCACCTGGGAGATAGCGATGGTCTGCAGAGCTGGGAAGCAAGGTCAGGCCAGGCGTTAATTGGGATGAAGTCATAAGAAATTATCTGCAGCTGGGAAAGGGCGGGGGGGGGGGGCTCCTTCAACAGGCAAGAAGATAGGATTGGTGGAGGCTGGGCTGGAAAATGGTTCCTAGTTTTGGATAAAGGAGCTAGGTGAGAAAGCTACAGTGTTCTTCTTCTTGGGCTTAGACGCTGTGGAAGTTCCATCTGGGCAGGTACGCCACTTTGGCAGGATAGCTAGGAAAAGCTAGGCCTGGTTTGACTTACGTTGTTCTTGCAGACTTTTGGGAGTTTGTTTTTAATCCTTTTAGAGTCCCTTTTTATTCCCATTCCCTTTCCCTCACAACCTTCTACCTCACTCCCTTTTTCCCTTACCCTCTTTTAGCCATTTCTTATAAGGGATTATTTTTACTTGTATTGGACAATTGGAGACCCTACACTGACTAACTTTTTATTTTTGCTTTTTAATAAAGTCTCCATCTTAAATTGACGTGTGTTCTTTTGTCTAAAGGTTGGACTGCTGCACCAGTTGGGTGCAAGGGACCCTTGGAAGGTGGGTGGCAGTCCGGGAACATTGGGACTGTGGCCTACCCTGTAGGGCTGGTGTCGTCCAGTTTCCTTCACACTTCCAAGTTCAGGGGCTTCCAGTCACCGAGGGTGCAATCAATAGGAATGTGCCCTTAAAGTCTTAATTTGAGAACTTCTGGATTAGGCACTAGTTCTTATTTTGCAAATAAGCCTAATTCATCATCTGCAATTCATTTCCTACTGAAGAAGAGCATTTTTCATGATTTTGCTTCGTTCTGACAACCAAACCTTGTATCTCTTTGTTGCACTGCTTACATTTGCCATGTGTGTGTTTTTACACTGCAAAAGGATTTCTTCAAAATATTCCCAAATATGATTTGTTTCATAACCTGTACCCATGACAGGTATTTGTGGACATATACTGGCTGGAATTAACATAAGAAGGTACTTCTTTTTTCCAGGTTAAAAAAGAAAAAAAGCGGGGGGGGGGGAGCCAAGCTAAAAAGCTCAGTAACGCCATCCCCGCTTCCTGTGCCGGCTTTGGACATGGCAGATTGTCTGCCGCTTTGCTCCTCTTCCCTCTTGGGATTGATCTCTTATATAGGATTGAAATCAGTGTATAACATTTCATATTAATGTCATGATTCCATGTCTCAAAAAACCAATAATTGAAGTTAAACTTATTTTTTATTTCTTGTAAGTGAATCAGTGATGATAAAAAAAAAATTGCAACATGAACAGCAAAATGGTCATTTGTTTTAATGGAAATGTGGGATATAAATATTTTAAACAAGTAAATGCAATGGACAGTTTTTCATATTGAGAGTATTTAAAGAAACAAGTCCAATTGATTTTCAATAGCTCTTTGTTAAGTATAACTAAATCTGAATCTAACGCAAGAACTAAAGAGATAACTATTTTTTTGAGGGGAAAGTGGCATTTTTGCTTTGTCTTGTTTTGTTCTAGAAATAGAACATCAACATGAGATAACAAAGATCACAGCAGTTGGAGATAGCCATTTTCTTTCTGACCTTTGAGTTCTTAATATCTCAGGATAGCATGGCAGACCCATAATTAAAAGATGTCTTCTAAAAAACCTGTTGTTCTTAGTTGGAAAAGTTCTGACTAGTCACTTACATTCTGGAGCTTAGATTTTTATGTAATTCACGGGTGGGTAACTTGTGGCCCTCCAGATGTTTTCGCCTACAGCTCCCATCAGCTCTAGCCAGCATAGTCAATGGTGAGGGATCATGGGAGATGCAGGCCAAACCATCTGTTGCTCACCCCTGACTGTAGCATATGTGTCTTGTTCAAAATGCATTTAATCAGCATTCTGATTTCCTATATCCTTTAAAGCAGGGATGGACAACTTTGACTTGGGTTCCTGCATTGAGCAGGCGGTTGGACTCAATGGCCTTATAGGCCCCTTCCAACTCTACTATTCTATGATTCTATAACTTGTGGCCCTCCAGATGTTTTCTAGAGATGTAGCCGAGCAGCCCGCAGACAGGAGCAAGGCCCGAACTGGGCCTGCTCGCATCCGACGGGCTGCTCAGCCCCGCGCGCGAGCCTTACCTGGGCTCTCCGCCGAGCCTGTCCACAGGGTCCCATCGCGTCACTTCCGGCACGGAGGAAGTGACGCGACGGGACCCTGCGCTCTGTTTTTGGCGGGGGGAACCATGGCAACAGGGCTGTTTAAGCCCTGTTGCCATGGTTCCCCGCGCCAAAACAGAGCGCGGGCGGGGCTCCAGCACGCCGGAGCAGTGGCTCCGGAGGCAGCGGAGCCGGCGGAGACGCGCTGGACCAGGTAGGATGGCGGCGGGGGGCGGCGGCGGCGGTGGGCAGCGGGTGGCGGGGGTCCTCCAGCGGCGGCGGGGTTCCTCTGGGGTGGCAGGGGTCCTCCGGCAGCAGCAGCAGCAGCGGGGTGGGCTGGGGGTCCTCCGGCGGCAGCGGGGGTAGGGCTGGGGGGTCCTGCGGCGGCGGCGGCTCGAGTGGCTTGAGTGGCGCGAGCGGCGCGGACAACACTCCACGCCGCTCGGAAGAGCAGGATCTGGCCGCCGCCGCTCGCGGGGTGGGCAAGCCCAGAACGAGCCTCAGCCGGCTCCAGATCGGCCCCACCACTAGACTTTTGGCCTACAATTCCCATCAGCCGGAGCCAGCATATCCAATAGGGTGGGATCATGGGAGTTGTAGGCCAAAACGTCTGATGACCACAGATTGCTCATTCCTGCCTTAGAGGTTACCTGTGGGAGGGAGGGAGGGAGGGAGGGAATGACCACTGCATAAAGGAAACCAGCTGCATCAAGAAGATAATTTATCCAGTAACAGGAACACAGGGTGCTTCCAGGTGAACAGTTCCTAGCACTATCAATCAAAAGGCATCATGCAACTATTCTGCCTTTTCTTCCTTAATGGATTTTTGTGGTAAGTAAAAAGATGGAATAAGTGGTTACAAATGGAAGAGTATGTTGTCTGGATACCCCTCGCCGGATCGTCACCTTGAAGTGGTGAGTGGGCTTGCGTGTTCCGATGAATCCTGTGAGCAATGCCGTCGGGAGCTATGTACTCCCAGCAGGGTCACCCATGGCGGTAAGGTCCGGGGAGAGGAACCAGACAAAGAACGATCCAAAACATAAAGTCCTCAACGGCAGAACAGGCGGAAGATAATTAAACCTAAATTACAACGGCTGTGAAGGCGGATGAAGGCTGCAGCAGAGAATGGTTTTCCAATCGTCAGGGTAACCGTGCCATTGGATCTCTGCCGTACTCTGTCAAGTTTGTGTGGTGATTCGTTGTGCACCGATCTCCCCACATAAAACAGTTTCACGCACAGGCGTCTTCCAACCCAACCCACCCAACCAACCAACCAAACAAAAAAAAGTCCCATGGCGACTGGCGAATGGCAACGAGGGCAGGACTGTGAATCTGGAAGCCCCTAGTCATGGACCAGCACATGGGCGGTGGATGCAGACTCAGTCGCCCTGTTCAAGGAACGAGGTAGTCGAGCAGCTCGGCAGCTGTATCCATGACTGAGCAGCCCTATTTAGGATCCACTCTGCTCACCCCGTATGGGGAGGGGGCTAGAAAAGGTGCCCTAAACATAGTCTACCTCTTTCTCCCCTGACTGGATTACCGCGTCCAGTGGGGTCACCATTTTAGCGGTCGAAAAAGACATTTGAATTTTGGAACATGGAATATACGGACATTGCTGGATAACATAGATAGTGAACGCCCTGAGCGTAGGACTGCTATTATTGCAAGGGAGCTGAGACGGTTTAAAATTGACATAGCAGCACTTCAAGAAACTCGAAGGGCAGGAGAGGGACAGCTGAAAGAAGAAAAAGGAGGTTATACCTTCTTCTGGAAAGGACTACCTGAGCAGGACCGACGAATACATGGTGTAGGCTTTGCCATCAAAAATGAACTAGTGAACTCTTTGTCAGAAGTTCCTACTGGCATTAACGAACGCCTGATAACTCTTCGATTAAAGCTCGCCAATAACCAACAGGTAACTATTTTGAGCGCTTATGCACCAACATTAGATGCTGATGATGACATCAAGGAAAGTTTTTACAGCCAGTTGGACACTCTCCTGTCAGAGATACCTAAGGAGGATAAAATTATCCTCCTAGGCGATTTTAACGCAAGAGTCGGGCGTGACTTTGATTTATGGCCAGAAACTATTGGAAAAGACGGAGTTGGTAATAGCAACCCGAACGGACTCTTACTTTTGTCTATATGTGCAGAGCATAATCTCACTATCACAAACACGCTCTTTCGACAAAAGAATAAGTTTAAAACATCATGGCAGCACCCACGGTCAAAGCACTGGCATCTTCTGGATTATGTAATTGTCCGTGCTAGAGATCGCCGCGATGTACTTCTTACTAGGGCCATGGTGAGTGCCGACGACTGCTGGACAGACCACCGACTAATCCGGTCCACTATGGTTATCAACATTGCTCCCCAACGTAGGCTTCAAGGAAGGAAACCAAGGCGTAAAATGAACATCCAAGTCCTTCAAGATCCTATTAAGCAAACTCATCTTCAATCACTTCTTAAGGAACATCTACCTACGGAACCTCCTGACAACATTGAGGACCATTGGTCTAAGCTGAAAACCTCCATTACTGCAGCTTGTGAACAAACTATTGGATATGAAACTAAGAAACATCAGGATTGGTTTGATGAAAATGACAATGAGATTAAATATATAATTGACCAAAAAAGGAAAGCCTTCCAAATATGGCAAAATGATATTAACTGCGCTGCCAAGAAAAAAACCTACGCTAGCGCAAAGGCTGAGGTCCAAAGAAGAACAAGAGAACTTAAGAACGTTTGGTGGAAAAAGAAAGCTGAAGAAATTCAACAACTTGCAGAATCTCATGATGCACGGGGCTTTTTTAAGGCCACAAGGGCCATTTATGGACCAAAAACCTATGGTACAAACCCTTTACAATCAAAAGATGGCACCAAACTCTTAAAAGACAAAGAGTCTATTGCACTGCGTTGGAAAGAGCATTATTATGACCTTTTAAATCGTAAGTCTAAGGTGGATAATGAGATTTTTTCGCAAATCCCGCAAAAACAAATTAAAGAGGAACTTGCAATACTCCCCACTTTGGATGAAGTAAAAAAAGCCATTAATCAAATGAAGAACAACAAAGCTAGTGGACCAGATGGGATTCCTGCTGAAATCTTTAAAGAAGGGGGGCCCGAACTTGTACAACATCTTCATAAACTCATCGAAAAAATCTGGATAAGAGAAGAGATCCCAGAAGACTTCAGGGATGCCATAATTATCACCCTCTTTAAGAAGGGTGATAGAACAGACTGTGGAAACTATCGGGGCATTTCTCTCCTAGCAACCGCAGGTAAAATATTTGCTAGGATTCTCGCAAACCGTCTTCTATCTATTTCAGAAGAGATCCTCCCTGAAACTCAATATGGTTTCCGCCCCTCTAGAGGGACAGTAGACATGATTTTTACTGCACGTCAGCTCCAAGAAAAATGCCGGGAGCAAAATCAACCCCTTTATATGGCATTTATCGATTTGGCTAAGGCCTTTGATACTGTAGACCGTACAGCTCTCTGGACTATCCTTATGAAAATTGGATGCCCCAATAAATTTGTGAATATCTTGCGACTTCTCCATGACAACATGACGGCAACGGTTTTGGAGAACAACGGCTCTCATGGTGCTCCATTTAAAGTGGGATCAGGTGTTAAACAGGGATGTGTTATCGCCCCAACATTATTTGCCATTTTCATCGCCATGGTTTTACATCTTGTCGAGGGGAAACTTCCCACCGGTGTGGGAATTATATATCGAACAGATGGAAAGCTTTTTAATCTCAGCAGGCTGAAAGCAAAAAGTAAGGTAATTACAACCTCCGTTGTGGAACTTCAGTATGCTGATGATAATGTGGTCTCCGCACATTCAGAGGATGATCTCCAAACTATCCTAAATGCTTTTGCAGAAGCATACGGAAAACTTGGTCTCTCACTTAACATCAAAAAAACCAAAGTGCTTCATCAGCAAGTGCAAGCCAATCCTTTGGTGATGCCATCTATCCAGCTTGGCGGGACAATACTGGAAAATGTCGATCATTTTCTCTATCTTGGCAGCTATCTTTCTGTTACAGCTAACATCGACAGTGAAATCCAGCATCGTCTGAGCTCCGCAAGTGCCGCATTTTCTCGAATGAAACATAGAGTGTTCGAGGATCGGGATATTTGTAAGAAGACCAAAACACTGGTTTATGAAGCCATTGTATTACCAACTTTATTGTATGCCTGCGAAACATGGACTATCTATAAACGTCACTTCCACCTCCTTGAAAGGTTTCATCAACATTGCCTCCGGAAAATCCTGCGAATTACTTGGGAAGATAGGCGAACAAATGTCAGTGTACTGGAAGAAGCAAAGACTACTAGCATTGAAAAAATGATCCTTCAACGCCAACTTCAGTGGACCGGTCACGTTGTTCGAATGCCTGACTGCCGTCTCCCAAAGCAGTTACTTTACTCCCAACTCAAGGATGGAAAGCGGAATATCGGTGGTCAATATAAGAGGTTTAAAGTGTCATAAGGCAACTAAAAAAATGCAAATAAACATCGAAAAACTGGAAGCTGTGGCCCATGAACGATCTAAATGGAGGTTGGCCTTTCACAAAGGTCAATGGACTTTGAAGAAGCCGAGTGCAAGGTGAAGGGAGAAAGTGCTAAGCGAAAAGCACGTCAAATTGAATCTTAAGGACATCTTCTATCTGGTAACTGTGTCCTCACTGTGGGAAGCTGTGTGGATCAGAATTGGCATCCACAGTCACTTACGACCCCATCGTAGGAGGTCTACACAATCTTCTTTAGAATCTCCTCCTTTTATCCCGGAAGACAATCTTACTCGGTCACGAGTGATCGCCTGATGATGATGATGTTGTCTGGGCTATCCTGTAAAATTCTGTGAATGAGACAGAATGATTGCACAATTAAAGACCTACCTGGAAGCACCATCAGAGTCTTGTCAAGAGTGGAAGACCGACAACCTGGTCTTCTGCGCGGGTTCAATGCTAAGGGGGTAGCGAGTCCTGGGGGCGGGCCTTCTCCGAGGTCCCTCAGCGACTATCACCCTTAGCCCAGAACAAAGGGATAACTTATAGCCACAAAAGTATCTTTTATAAAACAAGTTTATTTACAAAATTACCTTCACCAACCCAGACACACGCCAGCAATACAGCTTATCAGTACGGTACAAAGTAGCAAGCAAGAGGTCTCAAGGACACCGTGATTTCAGGGCTCTCAGCTAGTTAGTTCAGCTCGGGCTCCAGCAGAGGCCCGGTCAACCGCATGCTGCTAGCTGGGTTCCCGGCGGAGGTCCGGTCTACCCAAGCGGCTAGCTGGGTTCCCGGCGGAGGTCCGGTCTACCCAAGCGGCTAGCTGGGTTCCCGGCGGAGGTCCGGTCTACCCAAGCGGCTTGTGAGTGATTTCAGCTTGGTTTCCCGGGGGTCCGGTCAACCCAAGCGGCCAGTGATTTCAGCTTGGTTTCCCGGGGATCCGGTCAACCCAAGCGGCCAGTGATTTCAGCTAGCTGGAGCACGCCGGGTGCTGCTACCCGGGGTTGCCGATCCCCTTCGTTCCCTTACCCCAAGCATGGGGCAAGATTGCTGATCAGGTCCAACAACTCAGTTCCCTTGCGCAGGGTGTTTTATACCTTGGGTTTCAGGTAGCCCCTCCCTCTGCAATCAGGTGGGTGGCCAATCAGGTGGGTTGCCACCCTCTGCACTCAGGTGGGTGGCCAATCAGGTGGGTTGCCACCCTCTGCACTCAGGTGGGTGGCCAATCAGGTGGGTTGCCACCTTCCCCCTGTGGGGTGGGGTCCCTTTGAAGCCACTTGCTTAATGGTCCCATCTTGTGGTGTTGAATGGTCCTTTCTTATGGGTGCCGAAGTGTCTGCTCTGGCAAGGCATTCAAGTCTTATGTAGATGGGGCTGATATACGAGAGCATTGACGAACCTGGGGGTGCTTCCTGCCTTCCCCCCTGGGGTGATTCTATGCAGATGTTGTTTGTCCCCTTTGGTCTCTGTGGAGACTGGCTGTCTCCCCCCCCTGGGTCTCCTTCCCCCCTCCTTGGTGAGTGTGTGTGTGTCAGAAAGGGGTTTTAGGTTGGCTTTCTCCACATCAAGCAATACCAATCTTGCCCAAGAAGAGAATCTTCTTAAAACTGTGTGTGTGTATGGAAGTTCTCTTGAAGTCCTGGAAATTTATATGTATGTGTAAAGGACCACAGCCGGTCCTATGCGTGGGTTTGGGGCGGAAAGGGTTAACCGAAGCTGAGAAAACCCTTCCTAAGCAGCTTTCCGGCACTTAGGATGAAGCCGCGACCAATTTTGACAGTGGAATAGCGAATGAATGAACTTACTACACTGTTTATGGATAAACAGGTTTAATGAGGCGTATCAAAACAAACAGATAGCGTTAACAAGGCGCACGCGCCTCCAATCACTTTTGCAGAATCAAGCAGAGACAGAGCAGTACAAGGGTTACCTTAAATGAACCAAATTCCTCGAAAGCCACAGCTTGCCGGCTATCGCAGTTCCAGCTTATTCACCGGGAGCTTCCCGGGGTTGAGTCTTTGAGTCCAGATCGGAGCCCTGGACATCTGTGCAACCTTGCACCCACCGACCAACAACAACCTGGGGCTTGAAGACCCACCTTTACCTCCTGCCTCACTCCCCCCTCACTCCTCGCTCCCCCTCCCCTCTTGCCTTCAGGGGAAACCGGTTTTCCCAGTTGCCTTCTCTGTGGCCTGGGTACTTTATTTATTTATTTATTTATTTATTTATTATATTTATACCCTGCCTTTTTTCCTTCAAGGAACCCAAGGCAGCTTACATAATCCTCCTCCTCTCCATTTTATCCTCACAACAACCCTGTGAGGTAGGTTAGGCTGAGAGTCAGTGACTGGCCCAAAGTCACCCAGTGAGCTTCATGGCTGAGCGGGGACTAGAACCCAGATCTCCTGAGTCCCAGTCCAACACTCTAACCACTACGCCACTTGGCGGTACTTGGCAGCTCTTTGAGACTGCCCAGCACTTGGCACCCCTCCTGTGCCCGAGGGTTGTTTTCCTGTCGGGCAGAAATGGGAGGAAGGAGCTACGGGGGGGGGGGTATGTAGATGGCCCATGAAGGTGAATGTATGTAGATGACCAGGCTACCCTGACGGTGTTTCTGCCCTAGGCAGAGTCTTTGCTGATTGAGATGGGAGGGGGTTTGTCTCGGCTAGTTTTCTCTCCACAGTATGTTACACGTTTGGTCGTGCAACAGGTCTTGATTAGACAAGACCAAGGAAATGGTGTCAACTTACCTAAGACACCGTCCAGAGAAAGCAAGTCCTGCCTCATACCCCTTGAGATTTAAGTACTTAGCCATGCATTTAAGTCCCATTGATTGCAACAGAACTTTAACAGACTCATCAAACTTAAACAGGGATGCACCAATCAGCATGGGTGAAATATTAAAATGATCCCGCTAGTACTGTGCAAGATCATTGAGTTCCTAGACTTGGTAGCCCTTCCTTGCCTATTACACCTAACCTGAGATTTCTTGACCTCTCAAAAGGTCTCCTTCATACATCTCACAGCCATACAAATTAGCTCCATCCTGTCAAGTTTTCCATGGTATTCTTCACACACCTCCAAAAGTCCTCGACCATGGATTTTTATGGACTGCTGCTGCTTAACCAATCATCTGCTTTCTGTAACAAATCTCTTCTCTCTGGTACGGTAATTGCAATAGGAGAAGGCTTATAATAATCACATGTCAGATCTTCACTTTTAATTGGGCAACCCACATAACCTCTAGAAACCCATACCTTCTTTCCCTTGGAGGTCCACCTAGTCATCTGTTCCAACTTCTTCACCTTGGAAGTCTCATCAGTAAAATATGTTCATCAGGGATGAAGGGATAAGGATAACAAATTTTCAAAGAATTAGAAGGAATTGGTTCTTCCTTTCAACCTCTTTTTCTCTGAAGCAGGAGCCTACATCCACAAAGATTCCTAAACAGACAAACTCATAGTATCCACTGATTTTCATAGTAGTCCTGCTATCTTTCACCATTTCCAATAATTTACTTCAACTTAACCAGAAAAACTTGCACTGCTATGTTTCCACAGAAATGTTTCCATTTCTGAAAATGAATTGTTTTATACAATTAATTAGTAACATAATGAATGGACATAATAATAGCTTTGTTCACATGGCTACCCCTAGGGAGCATGCATGTGCGTATAAGTGCACAGCTCTTTAGGCATGCTAGAATTAGTTTGTAAACAGTTTGCAGTCCCTTCATCTTTTCCCCTTGACTCTTAAACAACATAAGGGAAGTGCAAGCTATTGAACTGTCATATCTTAAAATATTCACACGTATTCCACTAAAAATAACTGTCATACCCTTACATTACCCTGGTTTGGGATCCCACTTTGAAATCAATGTTCCTTGCCTTCCTGACTCTCACTGTTTCTATGCTCTCTTCACTGGACCGGGGCCTGAGGATATGTCCCCAAGGGCAAGGGTGTTTAGCATTTCCTAGGGCTCACTGACTGCAAAGGGTGAGATTTGGGCCTGGACGTGGCTTTCTACTAGATAGGGGCAGGGGTCTTCTCCAGTGCACCTACTAGAAGGCACGGTGGTGGTGGGGATGTTGCTCCTGTGACCTGGCGCTATTGGCCATTTGCCTGCCGTTGAGGCCTGCTCACCTCTGCTGGACCACACAGAGCATTTACGAGCCCTGCCACTGCCCTCCACTGGGATACATGCATGTGTGGGGCTCTGGTGAGCAATAAGGCAGGTGCCAACGGTGTACACAGGAGCTGGGGTGGGGGTGGGGGACTTGCGTTGCAGGGGCCTGGGGAAAACTGCCCAAGTTGCCCTACCCCTCTGCTCATGTGCCTGATTGGTGTGCCACAACATACTATGCCGGCTGGCCACGTTCTCTTACCTTCTGCTCACTATATCTGCCTCATTCACCTCAGCAGCTGTGACCGGGGTGCCTGTCAGCCTCTGGGGACACGGTCCCTTGTCCTGACTGGTGCTCTGGTTGTGGGGGGGGGGCAAAGTAGGCACATGGCCTGGGCTGCATATGGCTCCCCTCTCCCAGTTAACACCTCCCCATCCCAGTTAGAGCCTTCCCCACACCCAGAGCCCTATTCTGAGGCATGGTTGAACTAGGGGGAGGAGAAATTTCCTGTTAGCAAATCCCGGGCAACACAGCAACGTCAGTTGTGATCTAGTTGAAGCTTTTGCTGAACAGCATCAATGTTGATTTTGACAGGAAAGACACATTTGTGGGGCTCATGCCTCTGAAAGTTGTGTTCCCCATGGTCCCATCTCCATAATATGTCTACAAATAACTGTTGCATAACTGATTGCCAGAGCTTGCAAAGGTGCAGTAGCCTGTCTGGAGTAGGTAAGTTGGCAACCCTACAGAGGAGCAGCTGATGGTGCTCTGGTCATGCTGCTGGGCCTCCCTTGTGGTCTGCATAAAACTGGCTATGTGGAGAGACCAGTTCTTCTGCACTTGTTAAGAAGTTGTCTGTCAGGAACAAAGGAAGACCTGCTTGAGAGCTTTCCAGGGGCACCTGGTTGGCTACTGTGTAAATGGAATTTGGACTAGATAGGCCTTTGGTCTGATCCATCATGGCTCTTCATGTGTTCTTAGAGAAGAATGGATATGGTTCAGCAGCTGGAACTCTCAATCTGGACCTAGATGTATGACAGATATTTGTGAGGCAGAAGGAGGGAGAGAGATGCCAGCTGAGTGCTCTCCCAGCGCCCTGGCCCTGGCCCCAACCTCCCTCCCACTGTTGGGGGAAGGTGTGCAGTGGCTATGATGTTGCTGACCCTTCTGTGATGGTGGCTGGTGACGTTCTCCATGCAGTACAGCTGCCTGATGCCTCCCACACAGGTGCCTGTGATCCCACACATTAAAAGCAAATGGGAGTGCTTGGGCATCCACACCACCGGTGGGAGCCTGGTGGGCATCTATGGCAGCCTTGCCACTGGGGTGTCCTTTATCAGTGTTGGGCTTCATGGCTATCCCTTGAGCACAGTGTGTATTTGCTTTCTCTGTGGGAGACACTGCTGCCAGCTGTTGGGGAGGCAGGATTCTTGCAACAATAGTTTATCCAGGTACATTTTCCACAGATAGCCATGGGAGTGGGAAGAGACGTGGGAGACATTTGTAGCCGTTATTATTTATTTAATTCATTGTTTATTTATTACATTTATATTACACTTTCTACCAAAAATGGCACTCAAGGTGGTAAATAATAGTAAAATATGGGTAAAAAAGAATCTCAATTAAAACATGAAAACAAATTTAAAACACAGCAATAAAAAAGAACCCACAAAAAACAGTGAGTAGCAAACCAACTTACATGCCAAAGGTCTGCCTGAATAAAAATGTCTTTGCCTGAAGGCAGAAAGACAACAAAGAAGGAACCAACCTAGCCTCCCTTAGCAGGGAGTTCCAGAGCCTGGGACCAGCCACTGAGAAGGCCCTCTCACATGACCCCACCACATGTGCCTCCAATGGTGGAAAGAAGGGCCTCCCACAAAGATCTTTAAACCTGGGCAGGCTCACGTGGGAGAGTGCAGTCTTTCAAACAGCCTGGTCCCAAATCATATAAGGCTATATAGGTCATAATTAGCACTTTGAATAGGGCCCAGAAACAGACCAATAGCTAGTAAAGCTTTTGTAACAAGAGAATCACATACTTGCTGTAACCAACCCCAGTCAACAGTCTGGCTACAGCATTCTGGCTACAGTTTCCGAACACTTTCAAAGGTAGCCCCATGTAGAATGCAGTCCAAATTACATGTGTCACCATGGCCAGATCCAACATTTCCAGGAATAGGCGTAATGGGCACACAAGCCTCTGCTGTGCAAACACACTCTTGGCCACTGCCAGGTTCAGGGCTGAATCCAGGAGTACATCCAAGCTGCAAACCTGAGGCTTCAAGGGGAGTGTAACCCCATCCTTCGTAGCAGATTCATCCCTCCCCATTTGCTTACCTGTGTGTGTGGCTTTGCGGCCCCAGCACACAGTCTGTCACTGTCTGAGGAAAGGAGAGCACGTGCTGTGCCTCAGCCTCGTGCCCCCCTTCCTGCTGCCGCAGCCGCGTCACCCCCTTCCCCTTCCCATTGGGTCACCCTCTCCACACACCCTGCCCATTACCACTGAGTCGTGCCCCCACCTCCTTCCCCTTACTGAAAGAGGGAGGGCAGCTGCTCTGGAGAGCCCCTGCCAGCCACTCTGTTGCTGTGGCATTTGCCCCAGCAGAAGAGTGGCACTGGTGGGGCTGTCCAGAGCAGCTGCTAGCAATGCCAAGCTGGTGGCTGCTCCAGAGAGCCCCACCAGTCCTGCTATCCTGCTGGGACAAACACCACATAGGGCAGTGTTCTCCAACCTTGGGCCCCCAGATGTTTTTGGCCTACAACTCCCAGCATGACCCAGCCAGCTACACTGTAGCTGTTGTAGGCCAAAACCTACAACAGGTTTTGTTGTAGGCCAAAAACATCTGGGGACCCAAGGTTGGAGAACACTGACATAGGGAGAGCATCCAGCAGGGCTTTCCGGAGCACCTACTGGAGGCGGTGGCAGCCAGCCCTCCTGGTGCAAAGGGGAGAGCAAGTCACCGCTGCTCCTGCTCTGGTGCCTGAGGCAGGGGCTTCATCCTGCCTCATGGGAGGGCTGGCTCTGGTGCTTTGACCATATATCCCGTTATAAGAGTTGAGTGAGGACAGGTGTTGGTATCTGGAATCCAGGGTACCCGTAAGGGTTCTGAGGACAAATGTTAATCATGTGCTCTTCATACATGTGTTTTGAGGCCAGCTTGTTTCTGGGAAGTGGCCTTTCTCCATGGTCCCATCCCCAAAGTTCCCATTGTGTGCAAAACATGTGGCGAGAGCAGAGGTGGGCAACCTTAGGGATGTATCCACGAATATTTGCGAGTCTCGGGGGCTGAAGTGAGGCTGAAATCGGCCCCGCTCGGGGAGGGGTGAGACTTGTGCGTCTTACCTGGCCGCCCGCTCATCCCACCGCTCCACGCCGTGCTGGCAGTGCGGGATCCCATCGCATCATTTCCGGCTGCCAGGAAGTGACACGACGGGACCCTGTGCCGCGTTTTTGGCGTAAAAACCAGGGCAACATAGCTTGAAATGGCCGCGATTTGCTATTTGCAGCCGTTTCAAGCTATGTTGCCTGGTTTTTACGCCAAAAATGCGGTGCAGGGTCCTGCTGCGTCACTTCCGGGCAGCCGGAAATGACGCGATGGGACCCCGTGCTGCCGGTGCGGCAGCTTGAGCAGCGCCGAGATTTTGGCCTTCTGGGGGGGCTGCTCACCGAGAAAAGGCGAGGCAAGCACCCCTCCAAGGTAGGATGCAAACCCCTACTCCAGATGTTGGACTGCAATTCCCGTCAGCCCTAGCCAGCAGAGCCAATGGTCAGGGATGGTGGGCATTGCCACTAAAAACATCTGGAGGGCCACAAGTTGCCCACCCCTGGGCTACAGAGCTAGGACTGCTTGCCTCATCCCATGTCATCTGAATGAGAGCCTCCCTGTCAGGGGGGTATATGCTGGTGGTAGTGATATACTGTGACTGATTGCAGAGGTCACTGAATCCTATGCTCTGTTGTGGCAAAGTCTGCTGTAGCTAGGTGGAAGGAGTTGTTTTTTGTCCTCTACTGAGTTGAATGGGTGCTTTTTGACATGCACCTCCGCTGCAGACAGTGTAATGTTGCACAGGCCATGTGGGTGGGTCAGGACCTGGGGGAGTTTAAGATCTGACATGCTCTGCTCCTCCACTGCCCTGCCCACATGCCACCCTTGTCTGCCCCATTGTTGAGTTGCATTGCCAGTTTGGCAGGGTTGCATCGGCAGGTCAGATATGTTGTTCTGAAGCTGTGTTGGTGTGCCAGCAGAACTGTACTGGCACCTCTCTACCAGTAGAGGAATATCTGAGGGGTTCTGCTAGCATGGGGGATCTCCTGCTATATCCTAAGTGCCTCCCCACACTCCAGCCAGCATACTGAGAATAGGAATATGCTCTTAATATATGTACTGTAGTGGACAGTAGAAAATGAAGACTGCTCTTAAATATACAATACTACATAATAATAAAACGAGGGAGCTATGGCAATTTTATAGGTGGCACCAATTTAATTACCAATAAGCATCACCTTGAAGATAACATATTTTAAAAGACAAGATCCTATTGTCTTCATTGCCCTTTCCTGAAAGCAATAAAAAAAACCATGGTCAGGGACAGAGGAAGGGAACTACAGCAGTGACAAAGGAGGAACTGCTACTGTACTCATACTAATTACTCATACTAAAAAGAAAGGGAGAGAGAGAAAAAAGTAAGCAGGATGGAACATATGATCATGATATGATCATCACTAGAAGTGTGGGGGGTATGGGGGAGCCACCACATTTCGCAATGGACAGTGTTTTCTAGCTACTGCACCATAAAGAACAGGTTGCTAAGTAACTGGGGAGTCTGCAGGCACAAGTTCTAGCCATGCCGAATCCGGAAATGGGCCATAAAAGGAATGCCCCTGTTCTAGTCTCCTGGTTGCTATGGTGATCATACATAAGCAATAAATCCCAAGTTAAGAGGCACAGCTTATAAATATATTTCTTTCTTTTTCTTTTATGAAACAGTTCCCAGGCAACCTATCAAAGCAGCCTGCTCATGGTAGATCCCCCCACCCCGAGCTGAACAAGGTAGTAATGATCTATCTATCTATCTATCTATCTATCTATCTATCTATCTCACCAACCAATAGCTGAAGCTCTCTGGGTGGTTCACAAAATAGAGTTCAAAACTACACAATATAAGAATAAAACATAGCGTAACAAATTATAAATAAAAAATTAAGGGCACAATCTTATGGGGATGCTTGTAAGTTGTAACCCTCTGAACTTGAGTTCCTTGCAGGAAAAAAGGCGGGATATAAATGTAATAAATAAATAAAAACTCAGAGGATTTACAAGCATTTAAGCAGGCTACTGGGGTGGCATGCTTTTGGCGGCAAGCGGTTGGGGGATATCAGCAGATGAGAGGGAAACTGGGAGAAGCATAGACACGTCCTGTCCGCACAGAGAGCCAATAGGAAAAAGCTGCAACATAGCGGCAATGGACCAATGGGGAAAAGGCGGTGGCGCAGCAGATGCAGCAGACCACAGGACACAGTTCCTGCCACAAAGATGCCTGGGATACCTGCTGCTGCCACAGGAAGTAGGAGGTGGAAGGCGGGAAAGCAGGTAAAGGTGGGAAAAATAAACCAGCCGGAAACATGATCATCTGTCAGGCAATTAAGCAATTAAACCTTAGTGCGTAGTTTAAATTCCCAAGGGACTTAGCATGTTTTGCAAACCCGCCGAATGTCTACAACTGTCAAATGTCTGCAGCTTAGAAAAATGGTAAGAGGAGACATGAGAGAAGTGTACAAAATTATGCATGGTATATAGTAGATAGACATTTTTCTCCCTCTTTCTTAATACTAGAACCCAAAGGGGTCATCCCATGAAGCTGATTGGTGGTAGACTCAGGACAGATTAAAGGAAGTACTTCTTCCCACAACACATAGTTAAACTATTATATTTATTATATTTCTATCCCGCCTTATTTCCTGCAAGGAATTCAAGGCGGCTTACAGAATCCTCCTCCTCTCCATTTTATCCTCACAACAACCCTGTGAGGTAGGTTAGGCTGAGAGTCAGTGACTGGCCCAAAGTCACCCAGTGAGCTTCATGGCCGAGTGGGGACTAGAACCCGGATCTCCCGTGCCCCAGTCCAACACTCTAACCACTACACCACACTAGCAAACTATGGAATTTGCTACCACAAGATGTAGTGATGGCCATCAATTTGGATGACTTTAAAAGGGGATTAGAAAAATTCATGGAACTAAGGCCATCAATGCCTACTAGTCATGATGGCTATACGCTATCTCCAGGATCAGAGGCGGTATGCCTATGTGCATCAGTTACTTGGGAACAAAAGTGGGAGGGTGCTATTGAACTCATGTCCTGCTTGTGGGTTTCCCCATGGGCAGCTGGTTTGCGTCTGTGTGAACAAAATACTGGACTAAATGGACCCTTGGTCTGATCCAGTAGGGCTCCTCTTATGTTCTAACCACTGATTTTTAATTTTTTTTTAACCTTCCCAGTGCTAATGCCTTTGGGGTGTATGATGTTAATTCCCTGATGTGTGATTTAAATTCATTTTAATTCTCTTCAATAAATTACTTCCTGGTTAAGCAATAGTGTTTTTAAGTTCCAAGTCCCCATAATCTTAAGATGCCAAGCTTTGGGATGCTCAGTGCTCAAAATTTTTAAAAGATTAAGGGAATAATCCTATGGCCCCTATAGTCTGAGGGGCCATAGGATACTGGGGATTCCCCCCTCTGAGATTGGAGACAGCGCTCCAACCTCAGAAGGGTGAGTCAGAGATCCAACCGCCCCCCCCCCACAGCCAACATGGAAAGAACTACGCTGGCTGCCCTCCAAGGTCGGAAGAACAACCTCAGTGTTGGGGGCCCAGTCCTGCAATCACACGTCCTAGCACTCTGACACCGGAGACTCCAATCAGCGAGATCCTTTTATTACAGCAAATCCCACGGCATAAGCTTAATGGTTACAGTCTTCCAAAATCATATAGCTGATGACATTTTGTTATAGGCTCTTGAAATTGTTTCACATCAATCCCACACCTATACCTTTACTGCAATAGATATTCTAGGAACTGGATTCCTCCATTGTTGTTTCTCGGGCTCAAGGTTCAAGGAAAGGGTTTCAGATATCTTTTGGAGATTATCCTTCCTAGACATCTCAGACCAAGGGGAGGGACTCATAGATAGATCATAGAGTTGGAAGGGGCCTTCAAGGCCATCGAGTCCAACCCCCTGCTCAATGCAGGAAACTAGAGGAGGGGTCTCCCATTCAAGTAATAGCCAGGCCTGACCCTGCTTAGCTTTCCACGCTCAGACTCAAATGTCTCCTTCAGACATTCCACATTCAGGGGAAGGGATTCAAATGTCTTTTGGGGATGATTTTCCAGACATCTCACACCAAGGCAAGAGACTCAAAGGTCTCCTTTAGACATCCACAATTAGGGTTCAAGGAAAGGATCAGAGCCAGTACCAGATGCTCCTGTGACAAGGGAAGGGATCCTTGAACCAGGCCTGACTTACCCACACACCCCCATAGAGAGCTGAGCCAACCTTGCCACTGAGTTGGAACCTCTAGGGTGTCATACATCTTGGGATCTGAGCTACTCCCAACTGCTCCTCTGATAGGGGAAGGATTGGAGCCTTATTGTTCATGAGACAAGGGAAGGAATTCTAGAAGAGGACCTGTATCAGCACGCACACCTCCACAGAGGCCAACACCAACCATGCCACTTTGGTTGGCCCCTCTAGGTACTGTGCGTCCAGGCTTCTCAACAATAAGGGTCCAAAACAAGATCAGACTTGAGTCCAAAGTACTTCCCCACACGCAGAGATTCCAGCGTCCAAAGCTCCCAGCTTTGGGATCTCTATGCCACATGGGTCAAGGCATAGGAAAGTCCAGAAGTCAGGAAATAGCCCCAATCCAGCCGGGCTCTGGGCTCCTCGACAAAGACACATCCATAGCCACGAGAAAGCACAGTCTATGAAAAGTATGACAGTCCTTTCCATGGCAGGTTCTTGATAGTAAAAGTCCAAAGAGAAGAAAGTCCAAATTAGGTAAGAGTCCATGTGCAGAGTGCTCCCAATAGCTCAGTCAGTGATAGATCCAAACAGAAAGATGCAGACAGGGAAGACGAGAGAGATGTTCCTAGCAAAGGCTCTGGAGGCTAAGCACTGACCTAAAAGCAAAGATGCAGCCATCTTAACCCTCCTTCCAAACCACTAATTGACAAGGGAACTGGCCCATCCACGAGGCACCTCTCCCACCTGGATGTCTCCCTTCTACCCTTCAGGGGTGAGGCTCCAACCAGAGTGACACCTCTGCAAACCACCCCTCCCCTCTCCTGAAGTCCCCAGAGAAGGCTGCCAGCTCCTATCTCTGCAAGGTTGAAGTTTCAGCTGGATGCGGGAGACAACTCGACTCCCACCTGCTTTCTCCTGAGAATTCTGACAGTGATGAGCTCACACTGGTCTTGACATTCCACAGACTGACTAGGCCCCAAACCCTTCCAAACTACTGCTGACCAGTTTCTGGCCATTACTGTATTAGTGACACTGAACCTCCACACTCAGAGAGGAGGCAAAGGGGCGTGTTTCAGTAGGCAGGGAGGGGAGAAGACCAAAAGGGCCAGGATACAAGCTATTCTGAGGCCTCTCCAGCTTTCTCCCCCCCCCCCCCAAGCACCATTGCTAGATGGGCAAAAATGCCCGTCTAGCAAAAAATGAAGGGTGGTAGGTAGGACTACACCTCCCGCTCTGCACTGGATGTTGGAAGCCTCTGAGTTTGGGGGCTTCTGATCATCGAGGGTGCAATCGATAGGACTGCACCCTAAGTGTCAGATTTGCATGTCTGAAAGTTCACATTTGGGCATAGAAGGGACACTTGCTAATCAAACACAGTAGGATTAACTTCCTAATACTCATGCACAGGATTGCACTGTCAGTCTCTTAGATACTACACCAACTAGTAGAATGTAGAACTTGTGACAGAATTCCAAATACAGCTCCCATACAGAAGATGACAATGAAAGTCATACATACTTGAAGGGAAAAATGGTCTCCTTTTTCTATTTGAGTTATCTGTTTGGTAAGCCTGTTTCTACTCTGTGGGCAGGGGCTTATTTAAAGCTTGTGCCAAACTAACTGATTACAAGCTACTGAACTGAAATTCCCAATCATAGGATATGTAAAATGTAAAGAAAGGGACAAGAAGTCCAGGTCTCTTTTTTAAATTACAGACTACTGCTGTGGTTTTTAAAGAGAAAGAGGATTTATAGAAAACACTGTAACAGGATTTAAGCATGATGGGAAGCAAAAATAGACACAGACAAAAGGCAATGTGTCTCTCCTTCTCTAGAGTGCTGGAGAATCTGGAACCACTCTTTTTGTCTGATATGGATCTACCAAATGTCACCTGGCATGTGAATGGGGAAGTACGTGTCCTGTAGAGCATCCAGGTATACAAATTTGGGCACATGTTTTCCATGCTGGGGAGGGTTCAAGCCAGTAGGTATTAGCAGAGAGAAGACAATACCTAGACATCTGAAATCAGTCCTTCTGCTCACAGCACTGGCTTATATTTGCATATATGCAACTCCTTTGCTGAAGGAGCTGCACTGGCTGCCTGTTCACTACCTGGCCAGGTTTAAGGTTCTGGTACTAGTGTACAATGCCCTAAACAGCTTGGGACCAGGATACCTGAGAGAGCGTTGTCAGGGCCCTGGTCCTACAATCACGCATTCTAGCACTCTGAAAGTGGAGACTCCAAGTCATGAGCTCCATTTATTACAGTAAATCCCACAGCATAAGCGTAGCGGTTACAGTCTTCAGAAATCATATAGCTGATGGCATTTTGCTACAGGCTCCTGAAATTGTTCCACATCCAGGTAGGGGACTGGAATGTCTCTTAAGGCCCAAATTCCCCGACATTCCGCTGAAGGGTTGGAGCCAATTCCAGATGCTCCTGCGACAAGGGAAGGGATCCTAGAACCAGGCCTGACTTACCCACACACACCCATAGAGAACCAACCAACCTTGCCACTGAGTTGGAACCTCTGGGGTGCCGTACATCTTGGCCTTAGGATCTGAGCAACTCCTAGCTGCTCCTCTGACAGGGGAAGGATCAGAGCCCAATAGGCTCCTGCAACAAGGGAAGGGAATCTAGAAGGGGACCTGAACCAGTATGCACACCTCCACAGAGGTCAAAACCAACCATGCCACTTCAGTTGGCCCCTCTGGGTACTGTGCGTCCAGGCCTCTCAACAACCAGGGTCCAGAACAAGATCAGACTTGAGCCCAAAGTACTTCCCCACATGCAGAGATTCCAACGTCCAAAGCTCCCAGCCTTGGAATCTCTATGCCACATGGGTCGAGGCATAGGAAAGTCCAGAAGTCAGGAAATAGCCCCAATCCAGCTGGGTTCTGGGCTCCTTGACAAAGACACATCCATAGCCACAAGAATGCACAGCCTATGGAAAGCAAGACAGTCCTCTTCATGGCAGGTTCTTGACAGTAAAAGTCCAAAGAGAAGAAAGTCCAAATTAGGTAGAGTCCATGTGCAGAGTGCTCCCAATAGCTCAGTTGGTGATATATCCAAAAAGAAATATGCAGACAGGGAAGATGAGAGAGCTGTTCCTAGCAAAGGCTCTGGAGGCTAAGCACTGACTTAAAAGCGAAGGTGTGGCCATCTTAACCCTCCTTCCAAACCACTAATTGACAAGGGAACTGGCCCATCCATGAGGCTCCTCTCCCACCTGGGTATCTCCCTTCTACCTCCCCTCTCCTGAAGTCCCCAGAGAAGGCTGCCAGCTCCTATCTCTGCAAGGTCGGAATTGCAGCTGGACGGGGGGAGATAACTCGACTCCCTCCTGCTTTACCCTGAGAACTCACACTGGTCTTGACATTCCACAGACTGACTAGGCCTCAAACCCTTCCAAACTATTGCTGACCAGTTTCTGGTTATGAACTAGAAGGCACACTGTATTACTGACACTGAACCCCCACAAGCACCTTCTCCCTTAGCAACCTGCCCAGTCACTGAGGTCATTTGAGAACATTCTCCTGGTGGTTCTGCATGGACCTATGGCCCGAGTGGAGTCCACCAGAAGAGGCTTCAGTGTGGCCAGGGGAAACACTAGTGATGAAGCTTCAGAGCACTAGCAACAGAGCTGAGGAAAAAGTAAGGGAACCAGGCAAGTTAAGCATCTCTGTGAAGAGAAAATAAGTGCTATCTATAACTTAAAGCTAAACCAAGGTTATGGCATGTTATGAATTGAGTGCTGAGGTGGTAATTCTATAACAACATACAGCCTCTCAGCTCTAGGAAGATCAAAGAGAAACCAAAAGAACCCTTTGTATCATCTTTTCCTAAGGGGGATGTGAGAAGAAGCATGAATAGCTTCATGAGCTGCTACCATCTAGCTCCTAGTAGTGACCCCTCCTTCCCCCAACTGCCACCAGAAGGGCTTCTGAGGAACATCTTGCCCTGAGGGGATGGGAGAAAAAAACAGACTAGGCTTGGAGGAGGAGGAAGGAGAAGGAGAAGAACTGGCTAGCAAAAACAAGACAACCCAGATGGAGAATAGATGTAGTGCAAACCTGAGTTCAACTGATATATTCACATCTCTCTGGGCAATTTAATCAAGTATCATCATCATGCTTCCCACCCCCCTTCCAATCCCTTTCCTTGAGGGGTTTTGTTTTTTTTAATTGTGAGCCTAAGGGCAGGGACTGTCCAATTCTTGATTCTTATAAGCCCCTCTGGGAGACTTTTGACTGAAGAGTGGGATAGAAATGCTTTGAATGAATGAAAGAAATAATCACTGCAGAAGGTGTTGGACAGATACCCATGCCTGCATGGCCTGTTCCAGGAAGGTTATCTGAAGAACTGAGTAAAGCAGACATAACAAGGGATTATGTTCTGGGGCTAACTAGAACCCAGGGACAGGGGGCAAGAAACAAGGAAATCCTCCCCCTCTCATAACAAGAGCACCCACAGTTCTAGAAAAAAATGACAAATGCACCTGCAGACCAGAAAAGGTTGTCTACCCCTGGACTAGATGGATCTTTAGTTTGATCTAGTAGGGCTCCTCTTAGGGTTTCTTGCCAGCATGGGTGCTGGTATGTCTGCACAAGTAATAAGGAGAACTGCAAGACCAATATGGACCAAGCAAGCTGCACAGCCAGTTTCAAGCTGTCAGCCAAGCTGAGTGCTTCAGCCTAGCTAAGAGGGTGGGCTGCTGAACCTGGGTGACTCCAGCTGTACACAGTAGGTTGGATCCAGATTTAGTCACACGTAAGGGACTTAAGTCATGACTAACTTAAGTCCCACTGATTTCAATAGGGCCTACTCTAAGTACGACTAAATCTGGATCCAACCCAGTATTTAATGTGTAAATTCAAGATTAGTTTCATAGATTTCATAGATCATAGAGTTGGAAGGAGCCTACAAGGCTATCGGGTCCAACCCCGTGCTCAATGCAGGAAACTAAAGGAGGGGTCTCCCATCCAAGCAATAACCAGGCTTGACCCTGCTTAGCTTTCCACGCGCAGACAAGCTGAGCCAGCGTAAGCCACATGGCTCCTTAAACCAGGGATGGTGAATGTGTAGCCCTCCAGATGCTGTTGGACTGCACCTTCCAGTCATCCTTCACCACTAGCCATGCTGGCTAGGGCTGATGGGAGCTGCAGTCCAACAACATCAGGAGAGACACATATTCCCCAACCCTGCCTTAAACATTGGCCAAGGCACATGTTTTTAAAAATGTATACAGTAATACCTTGGATTGCAAGCATAATTCATTCTGGAAACATGCTTGTAATCCAAAGCACTTGTATATCAAAGCGAAATTCCCCATAAGACATTTGTACACATATTTTTAATTTAAGCTGCAATAAAGAATGATAGTGTAAAGTCTTCCTTTTCTTGACCGTACTACTGTACTTGTATTGCAAGACGTCGCTTGTTTATCAAGTTAATTATTTTAAAAATTTGCTTGTCTTGCAAAACACTTGCAGACCAAGTTACTTGCAATCCAAGGTTTTACTGTAACTCAAAGCAGCAGTGGGGAACTCTTCCCTATGAAGGTCTGATAACCCACAGGAAAACTCAGTCAAGGGCCACAGCTGATGATGGGCAGAGCCAGTTCTGATAGTGGGCACAGCTAAAGCCCAGTGTGCAGAGTTTGCAGCATTGAAAGCTCTTTTTCTCTTTCCCCCATGCCATGCTGTCAGGGACCAGTTTTTGCTTAAATTCATGTTCCTCTGTATCTCTCTTGACAGTTAGCATTTCTGTTGCTTATTTCTATTGTTTTCATTCATAACTTTAGTTTAAGACTGTAGTATGACAACTGTATTTTAGCTGTACTAGACCAAATACCGTAGTTGCTGCTTCTATCCAAAGACACCTAGTGAACTTCACTTGCTCTCCAGAATTGTTGTTATCTGTTATAACTTGGTAACAATCCTATTGTTTTGGACTGTAAATGCGTAAAGAGGTGTGAATGCTGTGTTGTGAATGGTTTTCTTGCAGGCAAGGCCATGGATGGGGGTAGGGTGGGAAAAGAGTGATGCTGAAGACATCCAAACCTAGTCATTGAAGGTGAAAGGAAACAGTTGATCAAAGGAAGAATGATGTGTGTGAAGGCAAAGGATGAAATCTAAATGGATGGTGAGGAGGGGGGATAACCAAGCAGGGGCAGAAAAACTTGCAATTGTAAGATTTCTCTGGCAGCCTAGAAAGCCCTTGAGAGATATAGCTGGTACATGCTGTTATGAGTGGATATAGTTATAATCATCTGATTGTAACTATGGCTCACGGGGAAGGCCACAGCAAGGCACCAAGAAGAACCTGGGTAAGCTTGGGTTCAGGAGGAATGAACAGCCCCAGCTGCCAGACTGGCACACAGGATGCAAATGAAGGTTTGAATGGAGAGTGATTGAGAGCCTGATGAATGAATAGGCAGTGGCCTAGAGTCTTGCAATGGTCAGATTAACACGCATGCCCTCAAGGCACAGGAGAGACTTCCTTGAATGAACCTAAAAATAGCCCTGCAAGAGGATGACTTTTTCCCCCAACAGGAAGATTCAACCAGAGACTTAAGCTCATCAAGCAAGGGGAACCCACAACAGGTTTTCCTATGACACCCATCAAGGACCATAGGCACACAAAGGACAGGCCGATTAGCGGTGATTAAGACCATCAGGAGAACAAAGGAAATCTTTGCCTCTCATGTAGCCAGGGACTCAGGGGAAGGTATAAGAACTGTGGTTTGAGCAATGGGAGGGTGTGGAGAGAGAGAGGGGGGGGGGAGGGGGAGTCATCCTAAATCATCCAAGCGGGCTTGAGATGCAGACCTCTTGATCACCTCCTGCCTCCACAGGACTACCATTGGGGAATCCACTGCAGGGAACTGCCAACAGACAATGTAATAGTCAGAACTTCTTTCTCTAGCTATCCTTCTAGACGGAAGCCTTTCTTCCACCCTCCTTTCTATCTAGGCTATTAGGGCAAACAGGGACTCTTTCCTCTCAAAGAATATAGAGTATGTTTGAACTATAGCGTAAGGGTATTTTGCTGCCTGAAACCATTGGGTTTACTGTATCATCTCTCCAACCTTGGGTCCCCAGATGTTGCTGGCCTACAGCTCCCAGCATACCCAGCCAGCATGGCTAATGGCAAAGGATTCTGGGAGCTGTAGGTCAGCAACATCTGGGGACCCAAGGTTGGAGATCCCTGACCAAGAGTAAGATGCTGTACCTGCTCTATATTTCATCTTAAAAGGCAAAGTGTGCACTTCACCCAGCTGCGCGCGTCTTTACCCCAGCCAAAGATTCCAAACCTTTCATGAGTGTGGGGTTGGTCTCTCTTCTATAAGGGAATCTAACACCCAAAATTTTATATCGTAACAGATTAGTGGAGAAAGTGGGCAGCAATGTGCTTACGACAAGAATGGTTAGTCAAGATGCTGGAGCTGGCAGAGATGGCCAAACTCACATCATTAATCAGAGAAAGGACAACATCCACGTTTATTGTTGAGTGGAAACCTCTAATTGACTTTTTGCAGAGACTGGAAAATAATGATTTGTTTGTGGGTTTATGGAATAATAAGTGAATGTGGGACAACGGGAAGAGATTTCTCATTCTGATTATCGAGTAAGAAAAATTGTTACCCATATTTGCTGTAGAAGAAAATCGGAGGTCTACAGTAATACCTTGGATTGCAAGTAACTTGGTCTGAGAGCGTTTTGCAAGACAAGCAAATTTGTTAAATAAATTTTGACTTGATAAACAAGCGACATCTTGCAATACAAGGTAGGGATGTAACTGCTCGCCTCGAGCGGGCGTAGCGGGCCGAAATCTGCCCTGCTCACGCCGACCAGAGATTCGCTTTGATATAAGAGTGTTTTGGATTACAAGCATGGTTCCGGAATGAATTATGCTTGCAATCCAAGGTATTACTGTATTTTGTTTTGTTAATTGTTATATGTTTAATATTATGTGTTTGTTTCACACAGAAATAAAATTAAAATTGCAAAGACAAAAAAAGAGAGAAAGTGGGCAGCAAGATGATGGATCCTTAAGATCAGGCAGCAAGGTGACAAATCCTTAAGATCCTCACTGAGGAGCGTGTAGTAGTTGTGGCGGGGAGTGTGTGAGGAGCTTTCCCTTTCTGTTTCCAAAGCACTTGGGCAACTTTGGGTTGAGGGCGAGGGCCAATACATCTGAAGTTTGTGTTTGCTCTGGGGTGCAAGCGAGGACTGACCCATAAGTTGTGTTTGGTTTATGTTTGTTCTGGGGTGTGAGCAAGGACTGACCCAGGTGTTGTATTTGGTTTATGTTTATTCTCAGACATTGGATCTGTTCTGGGTGGAGAGCGCCAAGTCAAAGCCTGGGCAGCAGTTTCTGGTTGAATTGTGGGTGTTATGGGTGGAGGGCGTGTAGTAAAAATCCAAGCACCAGTTCTTGCTGGAATGGAACTGGCAATTGGGGGTGCATCTCTTGATCACTGGAGAGATCAGTGATTCGGGAGGAATTCAAGCGTGCTCACGAAGGAAAGAGGAGCAGGAAACAGTACTCACGAGAGGCAGCAAGGTCTTTTGATAGACGGGAAGTGGCCAACCCATGATCCCAGAAAACCAGCAGCCGGAACATAGAATTAGGAATCGTAAGAGGTGGTTGGGAGAACTTGGTGAAATCCCATTGCAAGACTTGTAAGTAGCGACAACATGCATGGTTCCTGAGGATAAGCAAAGTATAAGTGCCTTTCGGAGAGTGACTTGGAGCAGCTGCAGGTAGCGAGGAACAGGTTCATCTCTGATCAAGGCGTATCCACCCTCGAGCCCCTAAGCAAAGCCAAAGCATATCCCAAGAAGAGTTTTTCTTCCGTAGTTGTAACCAACAAAGGGAAAAGTAATGGCGGCCACTCCATGAGTGGAGCCAGAAGGCTTCTCAAGAAGGGAGGGAAACTGACCACATTAGAAGCATACATTGCCAGACGAGGGACATGTGTGTGGGGAGATGATTGTTTTAAAACGAGCAATCCGTCTAAAACATTCAATGAGGCATTGGAAGAGTATTTTAAAGAAAGAAAGCCTTCCAAAGCACAGAGAAAGGCAGCCATTTAATGGGGAATGCATAATGTGTGTGGGAGTTACCCGAAAATGTTGGAAGCAGTACAGGAAGAATTAGAGCAGCAAAAATTGTCCTTGTTTGGACAATCCGTTTCCTTTTAAGAGCCTTTTAGCAGAGTTTAGCAACCCACGTGGTGATAACCAGTTTCAATAACCAGGCTGTGCATAAGGGGGAAAACTCTGCTTCGTCCTAACCAGTATACTGACTCCTTTCCATATCTTCCAACACTTTTTAGTTTCAGTTGTGTTCTCCACCCAGCCAGCAATAAAGAAGCATGTTTGTTTGCCTGCAGTAAAAAGTACCGTAACAGTTTATTCTGCAGTTATTATGATGAGTTGAACAGGACTGTGTGCGTATTGCTAAAGGGTGAAATAAAGAATTAACTTAAAGTGATCTCGGGGGAAAAAATACCCTAAGTTACCCTTTACTCTTTTAAAGCATTCACTATACTCACAATCATAGTGGCTATTTTTTCTCCTTTTTCTTGAGTACTTGATGGCAAAGGATGAAAACAGCCCTAGAAGAATAGAAACACTGCTGTGCACACTATAGTTGGCTGGCAGGCTGGCCACCTAGTCTGCAACTGAGGCCTAATTTCTGCTTTTCCCAGTGTGTGCAGCTCAACATGAGGCTTTTTCAGGGTTAAACGGGCAGAAAAATCAACCCAGCAACCAGTAAAAAAAAATCCAATTGCTTTCCACCATAAGCGTCTAATGTTAGCCCTTTATATAGCAATCAGTTAAAAAGTTTTCCCTTGATTGTCCAACAGGAAGGAAAATCTAAAGGTCAGGAACAAGGGTACAATGAGGGATCCTGGAGGAGTTGGGGGGGAGAGTGGCTGGTGCTATGCACCTCCCCCACCCTAATGCCCCACCTAACAAGGAAGGCTGGCTACAGGGCTGGTTGATGGTTCATCCACCTGGCTGAATGGTGTTCAGCATGTTCTAGTTTGGATTGCACTCCCTCCAAGGATCAGGTTCACACTCAGGGGATACTTAGAGATTAGAGTATTAGAGTCCCATGTGACCTTTGTGGCTCAAAGTGCATTTTATCAGCTTTGGCTAATACACTAGCTGCAACCCTACCTGGATGCAAATAGCTTGTCCATATTTACCCATGCTCTGGTAACTTCCTGTATAGATTATTGCAATGTTTTGTACATGGCCAAGCTATGTAGAAAAACAGCTCAGAAACTGCAGCTGGTCCAGGAGAGCTTCCAGACAAGACTTTTATTATGTCATTGCTCTGCCTTATTCACAGAATTTTACAGGGGGTCCAGATGTCATCATCTTCTTCCACTTGTAACCCTCACACCACTTGTTCCATTATTATTATTTTTTACAGCAGAAAATCTGTTAAGGAGGAAATGGCAGAATAGCTGCACAATTGCCTTCTAATTGGACTGCAAGATTATGAACTGGAACTAGGTGTTTTGACCATGTTATGCCTGTGCTTTGTTAGCTGCACTGGCTCCTAAGCCATTTCTGGGCCCAATCTAAAGCACTGGTTTTAAATGGCTTGGTACCAGCTATCTGAAAATCTGCCTTCTCTCATATGTACCTACCCAAACCTTAAGATCTTTTTCAGAGGATGTTTTTGGCCTACAACTCCCAGCATGCCCCAGCCAGAGTAGGAGGCCCTCCTCTGACTTCCTCCACCAAAGAAGATGAGGCCGCTCCCTTTTCAAAGGTGGCACTGCAGCTACAGAACAGCCTCCCCAGAGACTCACCTGACAGCATCTTTATGGTCTTTTTGGCGCCAGATGAATTCCTGGACCTTTTAAATAACTTATGATTTTTCGCCTGGGCCTCTCAGTTTAAATTTGTTTTAAATTGCGTATTGGGAGCTGCCCAGAGATCTTCTGTTATGGGGCAGTTATATAAATACTGTACAGTAATAAATGAAATGTCTCTAGTATATCCCACTGTTGTTACAACAGTCTGATTAAAAAAAGCTGGAATGGCCCTTTTATCAATCAACCAAATAACCGATGCTTTTCACGAAGGTGTACCTGACTTCCCACACAATCGTTTGTTCAGTAGGTACACTGTTGTTTCCCACGTGCAGTTTCCCCTCTAAGTTTACCCAGCCATTGAGGGAATATCCACCTCCCTCCAATCAGCCGGTGGCGCTGCTTTAGTTGCGCTGAGATAACAAAGAGTCTCGCTCTTGTCAGTCTTCCAGGTGCTGCGGGACTCAGCGTCGCTTTTGCCGCTATAGCTACCCACTGAAATGAGAGACGCTTGTGCCCAACGACGGCACGTCACGATGACGGCGATGGGCACGTCAACCGCAAGCCCTTCGAGCAAAGGCGGGGGCCGGATGCAACGCTCCCTTCGAGATGCGCGAAGAACGCTCCCGCCTCCCCCCCCCCCCATTCGCTTACCTGGCACACGGCGTTGCCCTCCCCTCCCAGCAGACCACAGAGATAGAAAAACTAGAATGACACGTAGCCAAAAAAATTCGCAGACAGAAATCAATGGAGAAATCAGCTGCAAGAGAGCTATGCTGCAGAGTTGTCATAACCCCTTACAGCGTGAGGACAATGGACAAGATGTTCATTAGCCGAGCTATTTTTTCCATGTTTAAATAATATTCCACGCAAAATATGACGAGAGATGAAAATAATATAAACTCTTTCGCCTTCCTTTTGTTTTTGGGTGGAGACGCTGGTAGCCAAATCACAGCCATACTAAAGTCGTGAATTTCTCTATTGATTTCTAAGGACAGCTTTCACTTCCGCCGCTGAGATTTAAAGATGGCTTCTCGAATGTGAATCTAGAAATCCTTTATCCAAAAAATGTCATGTATCACTCTAATTTTCTTATCTCTGCGTTCCTTGCCCGTATTGGTGTGGCACACACGCTCCCCCCTTGTAAGCCGGAGCTGCAGAGGTTGTTATAGCAACGGGGAGACGCTGCCCGCCCGCCGGGCTTTGAGAGAAAGAGCGCGCGCATCAGGCAGGCGGGGACAAGGAAAGGTGAGAGATTTTCTGGGGCAGTCCGATTTCACCGCCATTTCCCCAACTCCCTCTCCACTAAGTTCAACGTAGGCTAAGTGCGGGAAGCCTGTGTTACTCCGCTCCCCCCTTTCTTGTCTGTGGGGTGCGCATACGTTCATTTCTGTAGCCGCCGCTGACCCCGCCCCACTTCCGGTGCTGGTTCGTACGTTGAATGACTTGCTTGTGACGGAAATCCAGCCTCTTCCTCTACGCCCCCCTCCTGCCTTCGATAAATTCTTGGGAGAAACGCAAAGCAGCTCTGCTCCCAAGCTCCTGGGAGGAGAGGTTGGGGGGGGGGGGTGTTCTCGCCTTTTCATTTCTGAAGGGAAGACCCACGCCCAGAGACAGGCATGCGCATGTGCACGTATACGCACACCTTGGCTGCAGTTTGAGGGAAGCAACTTCTGACTCCCAATATGAAGCGATGATTTTTAGGGAGCCTCTTTAATGTATGCGACGAAGAGTCAACCCCCGCTGCAGCAGGCGAAACTTGCCCTCCATTTTAGCGGCACGGACAAATCCACCCCACCTCCAAAGCCTTCCCCGCTAAACTTGGGGAGATCTTGTAAATATGGGCACAAGAGGCTATTGTCTTAGCTGCATAGGTTCCCCTTTTAGGCTGTGAGAGAGCGTCTTTGTCTTTCCCCGAGCCTTGGTTGTATATTCCACTAAGGCAGCAGAGGCTTACCGTACCCAAGTAGAAGCTGCCTCGAACCCTCTCCGCTACAGCGTTACCTCTGGAGTGAAGGTGGGGGGGGGGAGGGAGAGAGGCTGAACGAGTGAGTTTGTGGGGTGTACCTGAAAGTGAGAGAAATGAGTGGCTGAGGTGGCTGGAGCTTGTGTACTGGGAAGGAGAGAGAGAGAGAATAGGAGAAATTTCAGAGGAGTGGGTTTGAGTTTTGGGGCTCAGACCCCCACCTCTGCCTTGTATTCAGGTTCTTGGGCAAGTTACTTGTCTATTTCTTTAGTGTTCAGAGCACTTATCCCACATGCCACCCTAGTACTTCTAAGATGCAGAATTTGGGTCTTTTTGTCACTGAGCATTTTTAGTTGATATAATCTGTAGGGCCAAATTCTACATCTTGTATAACAGCTGTACACGTCCAGAATTATTTCCTGCTAAATTTATTAAGTCTGGGCAGGACTATCTGTTGGAAGTATTCCCACCTGTGACATGTCACAGTTCTCAGAATATTGTTAAGTCACTGAAAATGCCAAGGGAAACAGAATGTTTGGATTTCAGAGAACCACTGTACCTGGTTGACTTTGACTCCCTCTCTGCTTTCTCTCTTCCATTTTTCCCATGCCCTTTCCTCCTCTCTCCATTTCCCTTTCCTTCTCCCTCCTCCCTTTTCTGCTGTACATAGTGTGGCAAGCCTGCCTCCAGAGGATCAATTCTACACAGTAGAGCACCACAATGAGAGGGCAAAAGCAGCTGCAGTGATCCTGAGCGTAAGTGCATTTAAGGCCAGAGAAGCAAATGGGAACAACCAGTGATTCCACTAGTTTAAGGATGGGGAACCTCTGGCCCATGGCCTCAAGCAGGATTCTTTCCTAGCCTGACTTATAGATGCCAGGGATTGAACCTTGGACCTTCTGCATGTGAAGCATGTGCTCTAACCCTAAACTATGGTCCCTATGGATTAGTGATCAGAGATAACAGCGGGGATTCCCCTTAGCATGCTGCTTCCCTTCCCACCTGGGATTCTGGGATTTCCATTAGGGAATCCTGCTTGCTGTTCCAATCGGGAGTGAAGTGCAGCGAAGCCAGTTCCCTGACCATGGAGAAAAGCCCCTGCACAGCGAAGCAGGGGATTGGATGACATCAGGGTGTATCACTCTGCCACCTGATGTCATTTGGCTTGTGGAGTGGTTGATGAAGGAGGTCAGTTGCCCATCCAAAATTAATCTCCCACCCCGGCACTAGCCCTTCCCTCCTTCTCCCTCTAGTTTAGCCAAGTTGCAGAGTCTGCAGCAGCACCCATTACCAACCTGTTACCTTGTTGTATGGAATTGAAATAAGGCACAGGAGAAATCAATCAATGGTCTACTTTCCCTGAGTTGCTGGTCGTGGGGTACTGCCACAGTAATCCATGGGATAAAGCCATAGGATTGCATTTGTGCTATGAATTGTTTGATGTGGTCAAACATGATGTAGTTTTCCCACTAACTATGAAGCAAGTTTTTGGCCCGTGATGCACCAGATCTACGTACAGAAAACTGTTTCCATGTGTATATTTGTTCACTGAATTGTGATGTATCTACAAATCTGTGCAGTTTAAATTAATAAAGGAATATATAAGATCAGTTTCCCTAAACAGAAGTAAGTGACATGGCAGTTATTTCAGTTTTGTACTCTTTGGCAAACCTCTTCACCCAGAAATTCAACTAGGCCTATCTATCGATCTGTCTATCTACTCATGCTTGCATGCATGCCTTTTTGCTACCAAAGTTGGTTAACAGTAGAACAATATAAGAGACAGTAAATAAAAACAAGAGAAAGCTATAGTATTAAAAAGAAAAATGAGCAGATACAATAAAAGCAGCTGATACAGTAACTTATGGGGGAAACAAAGGTGCCATTAAAAGTTTGAGGGAACAGCAGAGACTTTGCCAGGTTCCTAAATAAAGGCTCCTGGCGAACATAACTTGGTAAGAAGGTCCACAGTTTGGGGCCACCATAGAAAACCCCCTTTCTGTGTTTGCAGAAAAGCTGGTTGAGCATTACATTCTGGTGGGGGCCTCCCCCTGTGCTGGTGAGTGGATCACATACCTGATTATAACTGAGCCAGGACAATGTCCTGCCTGGACTATGATCAGAGTATTGGTTTGAAAGATCAGTGAATTTATTCTTGTTCTGGCTTTCCCACAGCTTTTACCACTATACCATCAGTTTAAACTTGAAAATGGAGGCAAAATCACTAAACAGGATCTCTTGTGCCTAACGGCAAGATAAATTGCCATCCTGGCAGGCAGTTCAGTCCATTCGTTGCCTTTAATCCCCAGTACATCCAGGGACCCGAGATGACATGATAGTGGAGGGGATGAAGAGTTGCCAGCTGGGAAAAGCAGACAGCAATGAATGTGGGCTGAAGCTGAATACATTTAAGACCAGCAATGAACTGTGGGAATCTGTGTATATACTGCAGATTTTTCTAAGACGGGAATTCAAGGCCAGTAAGATTGCAGAAAGTTCTGCAGTAAACACAGATGATTCAGTGGAGAGCATTCCTGCAACAGTTCAGTGCTTGGGACTGAGTGTTACCCCCATGTGGTCTTGGGCCTCGCAGGCAGCAGTAAAAATTGCAGCATAGTTGCTGTAGAATGAACAGTGTTCATGATTCAGTTACTGGTACTGTTCAGAGGATGTCACAGTTATGGAAACTGAACAAGTAAATGGCAAGTCCATAAGGCTAATGGCCATATATTTTCCAATCTGTTTTCTCATAGATGGTATCTTAGACTGTCTCCAGTATTTTGCATATATTATTCTAGTTTTGGTGACCATATATGGTGCTAATTCCCTTATCATCCTGGTGAATTCTATCATTAGTGTATGTCAAGAGGAACAGATATGGCTCAAATTGTACAGTGTAAGTCAAAATCCTTCCTACTAACATTTTTATAGTTTTCTAATATTTTTTGGCTAATGGACCAGTTCTCCCCAAATATGGAAAAGGTCACCCTATTTGGGGGGTTGGGGAAAGCCTGGCTCTGTTTTGGTATCTCTAACCATTTCAGCTATAAGTATTTATCACTTTATAATATCTGGGGTTGCATATCACCTTTATCATTTTAAAGCAGTTGTTCCTGGTGTTCATATTCAAAGAAAAAGAGATGTCCTTTGCTCCAAAAGTCTTCCCAAACTTGCATGGGTATATTTTCCCTATATCTTGTGCCCAACATACCATATCATCTTTTACCTGCTCCGTTTTACATTCATATTTCAGGAGTAATTTATATTTTAGATAGGTGTTTTATGTACCATTATCTTTTTCAAATATCGTTTCCTCTCTAAGCTATATATTAGATTTAAATAAGCATTTTGAAAGTATCTTGTTTGGGGAAAAACACAGAAAATTAATATGGTTTAGGCTGCAATTTTATATCCATTTACCTGGGAATGAGTCCCATTGAACTCAGTGGGAGTTGCTTCTGATTATTCAAATATAGGATTGCACTCGAAGGGAAGAAGCTCCTTAAAGTGTTTCAATAGCTTTACTTATATAGGCCATTTAAGTTACTGGTGTATCTCTAACCATGAAGTTTTTATTTATTTATTTGATTTATACCCTGCCTTTCCAGCACCATAGAGTGTATTACTCTCTATGTAATGAGGTTACCACTGCCTGAACCACCATGGCCAAGCTGTCATGGTCCAGGAACGGCTGTAGCTGGCAAACCAGTCAGAGCTGGTGAAAGGCACTCCTAGCCACCAAGGCCACCTGACCCTCTAGTGCAGGAATGCAGAACCTCTGGTCTGTGGGGCACCCTAATCCTGCCCACATCACTCCCTAGTCCCACCCGCTGGAGGAATTCCCTCGGAGGGTATCCCCACTGCTATCTGAATTGCCCATACTGGGGAGAGCGACCCTCGTCTCCACTCAAGCGAGTCCCAATATCCCCCATCTCAGATCGGAGATAGCACCAGGAATACCTAGTCATTGGGACTCACCTGCTCAGGGAGGGGAGAGCGACCACTTTCCCATGCGTGGACGAGTCCCAACTCCTGCCATCCCTCGTGCCCTCTCAGATTGGAGATCTCAGATCAGAGATAGCAGGATTGAGGTGGTGGGACTCGTGCACACCAGGGAAGAGCAGATGCTCTCCCTGGTGTGGGAAAGTCCCACTGCCCATGGCCCCTCATCCCCTGCTATTGGAGATAGTAGTGGGGGTGGGCAGCAGGACTCGGCCAGGCTGCCCTGCATCCCTGCTGCTATATCTGATCTCAGATGGTGGAAAGGTGGGGTACTACATAGGGTATTTCCTGCTTACTTGAGCTAATTCTGAAGCTATAGGGCAAGGGTGGGGAAATGTTTCAGCCCTGGTGCCAAATTGCCTCCTGGGCGCAGGCCCAGGCGCAGATGACATCAGCCCTCCTTCCCAAAGCCCTGCCCCTTCTCCAAAGCAATCAGTTAATCATTCAGTTTATTGATCCAGTCAACATGCCTCACAATAAGACCTATACAACAATAGACATGGGAGAATAAATTACAAAGCTGTTGTTTGACTTACTGAAGTAAAATCTTAAGGCACAGTTCAGATATCGTTATTAGGACAAAAAAAATTAGTCTTGGATAATATTTTAGATCATGTCCTCATTACTCTCAGCAGATATTTAGCTACAGTTTCTGTAACTGACTCTGTTGTCTCAGAAAGAAGAAAAAGAACATAGTATTCTGACAGTCTTCCAGGATATAAAGAGATTGGTGGGTTAATTAACTCGTTATGGAGATCTCGATAAAAATTACAGAAAAGAAAAACCATGGCTTACTGTTTCAATTTCTTCTGAACCACAAGGACTAGTCTGTTGGAATAAGGTATCCCCCTAAATCCCATCCAAGATGGCTGAGGCTGTCACATTAAAACATGAAAGAGTAAACACCCTCCTATACTTTGAGATGCTTAATATTTGGAAGTATTTGGGTTGAGAATGGTAACTGAAGCTAGATGAATGCCGAATGCCAAAGGAAAGCAGGTCTTATTTGCTGCTGCAAGGGGATCTTGAAAATCTATATCTTTAATACTCTGGATTATACAAGATTTAGCCTTATCGGGGCCATATGAGAAAAGCAGTCATGGAGAAAGCCCTAGATTATATACTTCATTATTTATCATCTTCATCCATAGACTTACATACTGATTGAAGTGAATGAATGTTAACTGAAGCCACAATTTCAGAGCTAGAGAGCAAGTCTTGGCTTCTATAGTCCAGGCCTGCCTCAAGTCTCAAAACTATGGCTGTTACATATTTGGGGATGCCAAAAATTGCCCTTAAGAAGACTGTTTGGACTTTTACAACATTTGAATTATAGCTCGAAATCCGAATTTGAACATGATATAAAAGCTGAGCAAGTGATTCAGCAGTGAAAACTTGCAAGACTGAGGGGATATGGCAGCCCCTTCAGAACAGAAGAAATGCTGAATGGCAACCATACAGTTATGTACATTACCAATAGTGTAATTCCAATGGAATGTCCAAGATAAAGAATGGAAGAAAATTCCTAAATAATTAAATGTTGAGACTTGTTCAAGTGGATGTCCATCTAAAGACCAACTATATTTTTGTTAACTGTTGAAAATACTAAAACCGTGGTCTTATCATAGTTGATTGAAAGAGCTTCATTCTTAGTCTTACAATAATTAGAGAATTCCTTTAATGAACGTTTTTAAACCAACTTGAGTTTGAGAAAGAAGAGCTGCATCATCTGTATAAAGTAGTAAAGGCACCCATGTTTCTGCAAATTTCGGTATGTGAAATTCAGGGGAGTTAAGACAGGGAGTAAGATCATTAATATAAGGATTAAACAGGAGTTGGAATGCACCCCTGTTTAACTCCTCTGGATAACATTACAAAATTTGATACATGGCCACCAACTCCACATCATAGTCACATGGAAGTTACCAAACATAATTACTTTGTAAGATAAAGCAACCTCTTGTCCACTGATGTAGTCTTTAACTTAGCCCACAGCTGCTCTTGGGGTATTTGATTGAAGGCTAGTTTAAGATCCACAAAGGCTACAAATAGCCTCTCATTGGCAGAAACAGAACATTTTTCTGCAAGGTGTGAGAATAAAACAGGGATCTATGGTAGAACCACCTTTTCTGAATCCTGACTGCTCCTCACCCAAAATGTTTTCTGTCTCAAACCAAGCCTTTTATTTAGTATAAAGAAAGCTAGCATATAATTTCCCAATGACAGGCAGCAGACTTATTGGTCTATAGTCAGAGGGGTCAGATTTACACCCCTTTTTGTGAATTGGAATAATTATTGCTTTATGCCAAATTTCAGGCATATTTCCAGTTTTGTTAATAAAAGTAAAGAGAGCAGACAAAATTGGAGCTCACCAATCCACATTGACCTTGAGTAATTCAGAGGAGATAAAATCAGGACTAGGTGCTTTCCCCGATTTGAGATATAAGATCAAATCCCTAAGTTCCTGAATGGTAACTAGAGCCCATTCAGGGAGCACTGATACATTTTTTGCTCTTTGGTCGATTAAGGGAGCAATTGTATGGCCCCTAGACAGTGTCTGAGGGGCCATAGGATACTTGGAATTCCCAGATTCAAGGTCAGAGACAGTGCTCTGACCTTGGAGGGGGGAATCTGCTATCTGTCCCCCTCACAGCCATCGCAGAAAGAACCACACCAGCTGCCCTCTGAGACTGAAAGTGTAATCTTGGAGAGGGGCATTTCAGGGGGAGGGGAGGAGACTGGAGAGGCCAGGATATGATTGCACCCTAAGAGAGTGTTTGTGTCACTAAAGATCTAGAAATGTTGTTCCCAGGCACACAAGGGAATGCAGTAGGAATTCCAGATGGGCATCTCAGCTCATCTGGAACCATTTGCCAGAATGTTTTACTATCTTTGTTGGAGGAGGCAGCTATCAGTAACTTCCATGATTCCTACATCATCAGTTGTTTCTTATAAGCAACTAGATTTTTTAACCCGGCGTTGCACGGGTTGTCATTTTCCTATAGGCACTATTTCGAAATTCCTTAAGGTAGCTGTCCGCTGTTTGGAATCCCTTGGAATCCCTGCTCCCCCGGGTCTACCAGCTCCCCCGGGCCTGCACAATGAAATCCCAGCTCCCCCGGGACTACCTGCTACCCCCGGGACTTCACAATGAAATCCCTGTTTCCCCCATCTGGGACCACACAATGAAATCCCTGTTCCCCCCCGGGACTACACAATGAAATCCTAGTTCCGCCCCCCCCAGACTACACAATCAAATCCCTGTTCCCCCCCCCCCCGGGACCACACAACAATGAATTCCCTGCTGCCCCCCCAGGACCACACAATGAAATCCCAGCTCCCGCAGGACTACACAATGAAATAATTGTATCAACCTAGTATTTGAAGAGTGACATTTTACTCAATTTTGTAAATAATTCCCATAAATGAACACCTTATTTTTTGTTCATTTTGAAAGGTTGTCCCTATAGTAGTGTCAATCCCAGGCCTACGTCATAGGAACCAGACTACTGAGTTTCTTTTAGATAGAGAGGCAGAAACAGAACATTTTTCTGCAAGGTGTGAGAATAAAACAGGGATCTATGGCAGCAGTTAAAAGGTTTTATAGCTGAGGCAGCATTCCCTAGTGGTGAGGTCTAACTGAAAACAGCTGTCTAGCTTCGGCTATTGGGCGGTTTTAAAATGTATTAAATAAATTAAATAAATAAATAAAATTGCAGAGTGGGAGGTGCAGGGAGGTGGAGATCACCTCCGCTGCTCCTCCTACTCTGCACTGGATGCTCATAAGCCTCCAAATTCGGAGGCTTACGAGCATCGTGGGAGCAATCAATAGGATTGCACCCTAAAGAATGCAACAATAAATTTTCATTCTTATCAGGTCAAAAAGAATCTCACCATTTCAGGGCTGTATCCAATGCTGTCACCATGCTCTTGCTGTTTCTGTTGAACTAAGTGGGACTGACCACAGTATGCAACACAAACTATGCTTCTGACTGACAGTAATCCCAGCAACAAGTAGAAATGCACATTTCTGGATCCCTCCTACACACTTCGCCGACCTACCCCATTGCGGAAATTAGCATTTTGCTCATTTCTGAGTGCTACAGGATCCACTAGATTCCTGTTACACTAGCGGTGGCTCCTGCTAGTGTCCCAGCAGCATTGGATACTGCCCTGAGACCTCATGATGAATTGCATTAATCAAGAGTCCAATTCTTATCTCCTTTTTGGACCTGCAGATCTTAGTGACCACAGGCTCTGCCCCACAGGACAAGAGCCCCTTGGCGAGGGAGGCGCTGAGCTTTGTTACTGGCCTTCAGCAAAACAGTCTCAGGTGCCTAATTCTCCTCTCTTCCTATTGAGTTCCATCCCCGTTCCATCCCCATATGGCTTTCTCTTGCTCAACCCACCTTGCATTTGCTGTGAGGATAAATAACTATAAAGTACTTGACACCATTCAGCTTACAGAAATAATTAGTTTTGCACTAATGTTACTGTAATAAATTATACCATCAATATGGTTCACCAATAGGGGTAACTGGACACACCATATGGTGGCCTCGGCCTTGAAGGTCCTTGGAAGCAATCCTGGGATCACTAGAACTAAAGGCCCTGCCTTGAAAGTATATATGGATAAAGTGCTCCCACAGCTGGCCTATGGGCGTGCAGTTTGGGGTTTGACAAATGATTCCATCAATGTATTTTATTATACCCAATGTATCTGTCAGGGTTCAGTGTCAGTAATGCAGTGGGCCTTCTAGTTCATAGCCAGAATCTGATCAGAAGTAGTCTGGAAGGGTTTGGGGACTAGTCAGCCTGTGGAATGTCAAGATATGTCTGACTTGAACATCTGTGTTGGTGTTCTCACAGGAAAGCAGGAGATGGGGTGTCAGTCTACTCTTGCTCAGCTGCTGGCCTTCAGCCTTGAGAAGAAGTTAGCAGTTTCTCTCTTTGGGAATGTAATGGGGAGGGGGGGGTGTTGCAGAAGTGTCACTCAGGTTGAAGCCTCACCCCTGGAGGGAAACACCCAGGTTGGATAGAGGCCTCGTGGTAGGGCTAAATCCCTGTCAGTTGATTAATTAGGAGGAAGGTTATTGTAGCTGCACCTTAGTGTAAAAGCTGATGCTCAGCAGTGTGGTTCACTGAAGAGCAGCTAGGAGTTACTCAGATCCTTCCCTTGTCTCAAGAGCAGCTAGGAGTTGCTCAGATCCCTTCCTTGAACTCTTGCCTGTGAATGCTTGGGAAGGCATTCCCCCAGAAAGCCTTCAAGTCCCTTCAGATAGGCGAACAAATGTCAGTGTACTGGAAGAAGCAAAGACTACTAGCATTGAAAAAATGATCCTTCAACGCCAACTTCAGTGGACCGGTCATGTTGTTCGAATGCCTGACTGCTGTCTCCCAAAGCAGTTACTTTACTCCCAACTCAAGGATGGAAAGCGGAATATCGGTGGTCAATATAAGAGGTTTAAAGATGTTCATAAGGCTAATCTAAAAAAATGCAATATAAACATCGAAAACTGGGAAGCTCTGGCCCATGAACGATCTAAATGGAGGTTGGCCTTTCACAAAGGTTCCATGGACTTTGAAGAAGCCCGAGTGCAAGGTGAAAGGGAGAAATGTGCTAAGCGAAAAGCACGTCAAATGAATCCTTTACAGGACCATCTTCTATCTGGTAACCTGTGTCCTCACTGTGGGAAGCTGTGTGGATCTAGAATTGGCCTCCACAGTCACTTACGGACCCATCGCTAGAGTCTACACAATCTTCTTTAGAATTTCCTCCTTTTATCCCGGAAGACAATCTTACTCGGTCACGAGTGATCGCCTGATGATGGAATGTCTGGGGAGATGGTCCCTAAGAGACATTCAAACTCCTTCCCTTGATGTAGAATGTCTGGTCCCAGTGAGATATTTAAGTCCCTTCCCTTTTGGAATGGTATGGAACTACTTCAAGAGCCTGTAGCAGAATGCCATCAGCTATATGATTTCTGAGGACTGTAACCATTAAGCTTATGTCATGGGATTTGCTGTAATAAAAGAGTCATTGATGTGGAGTCTCCTTTGTCAGATGCTAGAATGTGTGATTGCAGGACCGGGCCCCCGACAGTATTTATCTATGTCATCATATAGAAATATTAAGATGATTAATTTTTTGGTATATGGAAAAATAATGCTAATTGTAGGAATTCAGTCTCGCTCTGCTTGTTTTGAGTCAATTGTTTTTTAACAATTTTTTGCTCTATTCAGAGAGACACTAAGAAATATGGATTCAGATTAATGACCAGCTTTCCATTTGTCTGAGATCACTTGTAGGGGACTTGAGAGGTATTTGTGAAACATAAATTAGCTTCCTATAATCAATACTCCATTTATCTTGATGATTCATCAAGACTTGCAATCTTGGACTTGTAATCTTATTTAGGAAATTAAGTTCTGGGGCATAGTTAACCTGACACCAACATGTTAACTGATTGGGGTTCAGGTTATTATTCTTTCTGGGAACCATTGGGCAATGGGCATGGACTTTCTTAAAATCATGAGGAATCACCAAGCAGGGAGGAGGGGAAGTTTTTGGTACTTACCTTAGGAACTACCTTGTGGGTTGTGTCTGCTGAAGCTTTTGGCATCAAGGTGCAACTTGTGGATTTATAGGTCAGAGCTGAATCCTGGGACTGACCTGAATTCTGGAACTATCCAATATGTAACAAATAAGACTACCACTTTGGAAGAAGGAAATAATATGCATATGCTTTCCTTGCTTTGTTCTGTATTAAATATATACGAAAAGGTGCTAGCCCATTTCTTTTAAATGGGTTTTGATTTGCCCCATTTCTCTAAGCCTGAAAATATCACTAGACACCCTATCAAGATGTGCTATATTTCCAGTTGGACTTCCTTTCTGTTTTAAATAGGAGTCTGGTGGCAAGCTTCCAAAACTTAAAGGTGTTTAGATAACATTGGCTTACTGGTTTAGGAGTTGTTTTTGTAGCCCATCATAGTCTGTTGTTGAATTAGAAGGAAAAGGGGCGAGAATTCCCCAGGATCAGCACCAGTCTTATGACTATCTGTTTTATACGTGTGTGTGTATGTGTAGGTTTTCCTGAAGTATTGCCATGTACGAAGCAAAAGAAAGACAGAAGTTTATCAGTGATGCTCAGTACCTGAGAGAGATGCAGCACAAGATGGATTCAGAGTATCAGGTAGGAAGGTTCATTCACTGTGTTGATTTTCCCTTGAGGAATCATAGAATAGTAGAGTTGGAAGGGGTCTCTAAGGCCATCGAGTCCAACCCCCTGCTCAATGCAGGAATCCAAGTCAAAGCATCCCTGACAGATGGTTGTCCAGCTGCACCTTGAATGCCTCCAATGTGGGAGAGCCCACTACCTCCCTAAGTTGTTGATTCCATTGTAGTATTGCTCTAACAGTCAGGAATTTTTTCCTGATGTCCAGATGGAACCTGACTTCCTGTAACTTGAGCCCATTATTCTGTGTCCTGCAATCTGGGATGATCGAGAAGAGATCCTGGCCCTCCTCTGTGTGACAACCTTTCAAGTACTTGATGAGTGCCATCATATCTCCCCTCAGTCTTCTCTTCTGAAGTCTAAACATGCTCAATTCTTTCAGTCTCTCCTCATAGGGCTTTGTTTCCAGTCATTGTGGGGTGGGGGTGGGATTTGAGGTCAACCTCATCGGGTATCTTTGTTCGAATGCAAGCCCCCACATCAGACACCTTATTTCAGACAGATGCGTGTGTTTTTCTTAGGCTTGCCTGAGAAAGCAGGAACAGACTAAAGAGCAGACTGAGAAGAAGCAGAGAGCAACACACCAGACAAGAACTGAGGCAAACAAGTATATCGTCCATCTCTGCTGTGCGTAGTTATGAAAGACCATGGATTTCAAAACTTCCCATTAATGGACAGGTAGCTTTGTTACTTTAGAGATACAAGTCAAGTAGAATAGAAGAGGAGTACCCTGATAATGACCAGTTCTATTCCCAACAAATTCAGGAAGTTTTTTTTTTTTAAAAAAAACATAGTTAAAAGGCTCCAGTAGGTCAGCTAATAGTCCCACTCTTTTGTCCTAGAGCACACTAGTTAACATTATGTTTAACAATTGCTCTGGAAGCTGAAAGCCCTTAGCTCTCTTTGGCAAATAATTATTTTAGTTTAACAAGCCCTCAGTACTCATTAGTCCATGTACTGTTCTTATTGGGGAGTGGAGGTAAGACAGAGCAGTGGGGAGTACAAATAGACTTCACTTAAGAAAAGACCAAGACAATTTTTAATGTGAACTTCACCAGGGTAGGGCCCATTCCAGCCCTTCTAAGGATATCTTTGAAAACCATAAAGAAGGCCACTTCCTGAATAGAAACGTAAGCAGAGGAAAAGGTTCGCATGACTTCATTGAGATTGACCTTCCTTGTTAGGAGCGGGTACTTCTCTCTGTATAAAGAATTATGAAGAGCATGAATATAAGACATGGCCTCCTGAATAACCCTTACAAGAATACATAACACTGCTTGTTTTTGTTCAGGAGAATGAGGTTCTTCTTTGTGGTCTCTGTGCATCACACACATGGGCTCTGCGCCTTCGCGGAGGCCAGTTCGGGAATGTTCTATAGCTGAGGAGAACTTTGGGTGGGAGCCCCTCCCATCACGCATGCCCTGTTGCGGGCTTCCTCCCATCCCCTCAGTTCCTCTTCGATCACCATTGCATGTAGACATGTTTTGGGAGGTTCTTCTCTTGCTTCTTAACAAGCTCTTGCTGAGGAAAATCATTTTTTCTCTGCTTTCTTCGTCTCTTACTCTTTGTCTACTTGTAAAAAATTTTTAAAAAATTGTTCAGTGTCGTCTGCATCAACCTCGTCTATCTTCTCCTCATTCCTCGACCTTGTTTTCCACTCCAGCCGGGACGCTATGCCTGTGAAGGTGCTGTTTCATAAATGTGTTAAATGCGGAGTGAAGCTGCCTCCAGCAGATGGCCATTCACTTTACCTGGTCTGTCTCGGCGAGGCCCACGTGGTGGAGACGTGCCACCATTGCCAGGCATTTACCTGCCAGGCGAGGAAAGACCGAGCCGACAAGCTGAAAACCATATTATGGTATAAGGTCCTTGCCACAACTTCGGCCTTGCCCCCAGCAGCACTGTGAGCGAGAACTCCTCTGTCGCACATGGTGACATCTGATTGCCTATCAACACCGGGCAAGTCTGTGGAGGCCCTGCTCACGAAAAAGCTCACTAAGCAGGCCCACAAGATGAAGAAGTCTATCCTTGTCCCAACACAGCGAAACCAGTTTATTGGAGCAGTTCTGGACGCGACCATGGGTCGGGCTTACCTGCCAGAGGACAGGGTGACCAAAACACTTACCTCTGCGACACAACTGTTTCACTTGGACTCCCTGTCGAGCTCACTCCATTCAACGCCTGCTGGTACTGATGGCCTCTTCAATCTCAGTAGTCACATTCGCCCATCTGCGGATGCGACTACTGCAGAACTGGTTTCTAAGGTCCTTCGACACCTAGATGGAGGCCCCTCAGGTCCGGATGGTCATCCCCCCTCGTACCAAACTATCTCTGCAGTGGTAGATGCAGACTTCCAACCTGACGAAGGGTCTTCCTTTCTGTTTTCCCCCTCCATTGCTGATGCTAACAACGGATGGGAGGCTCACTGCAGTAGCAGGACTGTGCAAGGAGTGTGGTCCACCCAAGATCAAGGGGATCACATCAATATCCTCGAACTCCGCGCAGTATGGAATGCTATGAGATCTCTCGAATCTGTACTGAAGGGGAAGTATGTCTAAATAGCAACTGGCAATACCACTGTAGTTGCATATTTGAACAGGGAGGGCGGCACTCCCTCCCCGGCAGGTCAACAACCTGACTCTACAGCTGTTCAAGTGGATGATTCCGAGGGAGATCTCATTCTTAGCAATCCATATTGTGGAGAAGGACAATGTTTTAGTGGACACCCTCAGCCGCGTGTCTCTCCGGTCCCATGAATGGGAACTCGATTATCGAGTTCGACAGCAGCTATTTGACACCTGGGGGATGCCAACTATGGATCTTTTTGCCACCTTGGAGAACACCGCTTGCGCCCTATTGTGCAGCACGGCAGGGCAGGACTCGCTGTCGGTTACGGACGCCTTTCTGCTCTGGAGGTCAGGGACTTTATTCTACATCTTTCCCCCGACGCTGCTGCTAACCAAGATAGTCTCCAAGATCCAGCAAGACGAGACCAACTGCATCGTGGTGACTCTGTGGTGGCCGAGACAGCCATGGTTTGCTCCCCTTCTCCGCCACTCTCAAGCTGATGGCTACAGCGGACCTCCTGCTAGTTTCCTGGAAGACTGCCTTTCTTGTGCCTATTACATCTGCCCGTTGTTCCAGTGAACTTTGTGCACTTTGGATAGAGTAGACCCTCCGTATCTGACATTCCATAAGAGAAGGTGATTCTCAGGCCCAACATTGCTTTCTTGCTGAAAGTGATTTCTGCCTTTCACATGAATCAGGACATTGTGCTGCCGGAGTTCTTCACCTCTCCAACTTTGGCTGCTGAAAGTTTACTGCACACCTTAAGATGTCCGACACGCCCTTGCCTTTTACAAGGCGCGTACTGAATCTTTCTGCAGTTCCCCCCGTCTGTTCCTGTGCTACAGTGGTTCTTTGAAAGGCAAGCCAGTGTCGACCCCGTGCTTCGCGGGTGGGATCGTCGAGTGCATTCGACTCACTTATGAACTCGAGAATTGACCGATCCCAGACTCTGTACGAGCTCACTCTACAAGGGCGATGTCTACGTCTGTGGCTTTTGGAAGGGGGGTAGCCTTTCCTGATCTCTGCAGGGCAGCTACGTGGTCCTCCCACCCAGTCGACCTTTATCTGCCGCTACTGCCTTGATGTTTGCGCTTGTACGGACAATGCCTTTGGTCAGGCAGCCCTTTCTTTAGTACTCCACTAAATTTGACACCGACCCTCCACCGGTAAGTTAGCTTGCTACTCTGCCCATGGGTGTGATGCACAGAGACCATGAAGAAGAAGAACAAGTTGCTTACCTGTAACTGTAGTTCTTCGAGTGGTCTTCTGTGCAGTCACACAACCCGCCCGCTGGCCCTGCTTTGGTGTCACTGTAAAGTTTGATACGTCTACCGATGTCTAACTAGGAACATAGGACGCTGCCTTAATCTGAGTCAGATCTTTGGTCCATTTGGCTCAGTATGACACTGACTGGCAGCGGCAATCCTGGGTTTCAGGCAGGAGTTTATCCTGCCCTACCTGGAGATGCTGGGGATTAAATCTGGGACCTTTTGCATGCAAAGCATATATTCTATCACTGAGCTACAGCCCCTCTCAGGCTATTTGCAGGAAATGGTTTCTAGGTGAGCTAAATTGAACCACAGAATTACACTTCAATGAGTTTGTTTGGACAACACTTTTTGTCCCCCCCTTCCCCAATTCTCCCTGGGCAGTCATTGGGAGTGTGCCAAGAGCTTACATGGTTTATGTACTCCCTCCCCTGGTCTTCCTTTGCTCCTCTCCTCTCACTGAGAAAGGAATTAATGTCCAAACCGGAAGATCCCATGGTTATTTAAACATTAGATCAAACTGGAGGGTTTAATTCTCCGGGGTCAGGGGAGCACTCACATTCTCCCTGTTTGGGCATTCGCCTCTCTACAGTGAGAAAAATGGGGAGGGGTTGTGGTGGTAGTAGTGGGGAGAGCAAGCAAGCCTGAGGCCTGCCATTTCCTTGGGGTGGATCAAGGGGAGAATCATCCAGATATGAAGGTTTCAATCCTACAATATATAATGTAGTCCTAAAGAGGGTGCCTTTTAGGATGTGCAGAGTAAGGTGGGTTAATCAAGTCTATTTGTGGTCCATGTCATTTTCCCACGTGTTCACCCATAAGTCTGTTCCATCCTATTCAGTCCTGTTCCTGCATGAAAAAAATCCACATGAAAATTCACATTTAAGTACATATTTTTACAGTATGTTCTCTTAAAATACACATTTCTGATCCAAGAACTGTTTTGGAACATTCAGGTGATACAAAATCCAATGGATAACTAACTACTGATCACTTCTAGTCACTTCATAATGAAATCTGCAAAGAGTAATTCTTCAGGCAGTCCTAGTGCAGAGTACTTTCCCATCACTACCAAGTAACCACAATCAGCTCCTATGCTTCCAAGAGTAAAAAGGAGGCATCTCTCCGTGAGATGAAGCTTTTGTGCTAGTAGAAGAAGATTTTGCTGCTGATATTTAACTATCATTTCCCCTTACCAGACCTCTTCTGATAAAGCTTCTGGCTGTGAACTGAAATCCACTATAAAGTCTCTTGGGAACAAATCAGAAGCTAAATTTCCTGCCATTGACAAAACATCTGTTAAGCAGAAGCAAAAACCAACAACATGCTCCAGAAAACCAGAAAAAAGTGGATCTTGCCCCAAAAAAGACACTCCAGGTGTGTATGGAGATAGTTCTCAACCATTCAGTAATACACAGGGTTGGAGCCAGTGATCTTTGCAAGTTCAAGGGTCTTAGCGGGGGTGTTGCTATTTGCGGGAAATGATTCCTAAGTGAGCAGGTAGGATCGGAATTCAAAGAGAGCCATGAGACAGATCCAGTAAGGCAGACAAACCCAGTTGATTGACCAAGGGGGCCAGTCACACTCATAGTCCAGTAGTAGGCTGGAGTAGGCATAATAGCAAGCAAAAAGGAGGCTAGAGCAAAAATCTTAGCTGGAAACTGTTGTGAGCTGTGTAACATACTAGTATGTGAGTAGTGCATGTTGTACTGCATGAATGGTGAACCTCTTTCAGCCCATGGGCTGAATTCAATTTCACAGAAGCTCTTGGGGGACTCATTCCTGTGATGGGCAGGACCAAAGGCAAAGGGGATGTGGCCCAAAATATTGTAGTTTATGGCTCTGACTGTCACTAACTAAGCCTTAGAAGAGGCATTTCATCCTTCTAGAATGGGGAAAAACTGCGCAAAAGCTGGGAAACCACCAGACGATCAATAATTGGGGAAGGAAGGAGGTATGGCCAGGGAATATGACTACTGTATCTGGGAAACCAAATAGGGCTGGATTTGGCTCCTGGGTGGGTTGAATTTGGCTCCCGGGCCTCAGTTTCTGCCACCGCTGTTGTATAGAGAAGAGTTTACTGGTAGGAAGAGGAAGTTATGTAGGGGATTGTCTGAATTACCTTGGAGGAGGTAGCCTTGTAGACATTCCTAAGGAAGCTATCCTTTAGTCCTGAAGATTGGTCTTAATTACCAGCTGTTTGGTAGTTAAAGTTACCCTAGAATATACCCTTCTTTGACAAGGTACCCCAGCAGGTCTTGGCTGGGCAGCTCCAGATGCTCTTGTATGACAATGATTGTTTGGATCTGTTTTAATCAAGTTTCAGGCAAAGATTTGGCACTGAAACAGCTTTTGTTGCCCTGATGAATGTCCTATGCCAAGACAAGGATGGTGGTGGGAGGCAGAATAGTATGATCCTGTTATGTCTGTTGGACTCTCAGCAGCTTTTGATACTATCCACCATGACTGTCTGGCATGGAGATTGGAGGCACTGTGATTCAATGCTTTCATTCCTGTCTGGGTGGCTGTTCCTAGAAGGTAGTGCTGGGGAACTATTCCTCTCTCCCATGGCAGTTATGCTATGGTGTCCACAGTGCTCAATCTTGTTACCCATGCTGTTTCACATGTACATGAAATCACTGTGTGAAGTTATCTGGAGATCTGAGGTGAAAGGCCAACAGTATGTATGCTAGTAATGCCCCACAGTACTTCTCCTTACATCAAATGCAGATGAAGCTGTAGAAATATTGAACTGTCCTCTGGGATTGGCAATGGACTGGATGAGGGGAAAACAAAGCCCAGTCCAGACATGACAGAGGTGTTGTTAGTGGCTGACTTGTCTGACCTGGGAGGTGGGATTCATTCTGTTGTAGATAGGGTTGATTCCCTCTGAAAGAGCAGGTTTGCAGTCTGAAGGTGCTATTATATCCAGCCTTCTTTAGAGACCTAAGTGGGCACTGTAGCATAAAACACCCTTTCACCATCTGAGGCTAATATGGACAGAGGTAGCCTAAGCACATTTATAAATGCTCTGGTAAGATCTCATTTGGACTACTCCAGTGCATTATATGTGGGGCTGCTATTAAAGACTGTTCAAAAACTGCAGCTGGTTCAAAATACTATGGAAACACTGCTGGCTGAGACCAGAAGTTGTGTGTGTGCATGTAATATATATTACACACACACACACACACACACACACACACACAAGCTCCCAGTCCATTTCCAAGCACAAATCAAAGTTTTGGTTTCAATCTTTATTTTTTAATTGTTTATTTAAAATATTTCTTAACCAGTCTTCCTCCAGAGGGTTCCCGGATGATGTATAAAATCATAAAATTATTCACACATGCATATAAATACAATATAATAAAAATAATAGCCATAAAAGAATACAACATAACAATTAAGCAGAATGAAAACAGACTAAAAGCATAAGAAATTAAATTTCTTTTTAAATGGTTGGGCAAATAGAATAGTTATAACTTGATGCTGAAAAGGTGGTAGTGTTGCTGGTAGCTGAGTCCCTTTGGTGGAAAGGCATTCCAGATTCAGGTCACCACTCCAGAAAAGGCCCTCTCCTTTATAAATACATACTGCACCTCTGCTAGAGGATATCAGAGAAGGGTCTTTATAGAAGATCTTAAGACATAGGCAACCTTTAAAGCCCTGAACAGTTTGGGATCACTACAGGTTCTATCACATAAACCTGATCAAATATTAGGATCATTCTCAGAGGGCCTTCTCTACCCATCACCCCAGTGGTAAGGTAGGTGATGGCTGGAGATAAGGCCTTTTTTTTATTGTGGTGCCTATTCTTGGAACTCGTTTCCAAGGAAGGCTTACCTGGTGACAAGTCTAGTTTTCTTTTCAGTGCCATCTTTTTATCCACCCAGGCCTTTTAGATCTATTAGGTTGTTCTTTTGTTGTTTTTTAAGGCTGGAATTTTATCCTTTTTACTGCTATTCTGTTTTGTATTGGTTTTTTAATTTCATTGTGTAATTGTGATTAAGAGTGGGACAAGAATTTCAAATAGGGGTGCTCAACTGTGTTACAGTGATTGAGCCCAATTGAGGCGGACAGCCTATTTTGAGCAGGCCCTTTTTAATTGCTTTTACACTTTACCCTGTCTTCCACCACCTTGAGGGGAAAAGCTTCATCTTGAGGGAGGGGTAGCAGACAGCAGAGAGCACAGAGACTGGAGAGAAGTGAAGACTGGAAAAGCACAAGTGAAAACACGATACCAGAGAGCGTAAGTGAAGACCATCTCTTCAGCAGAAAATGATATGTGAGTCTTTCCCGGCAGGGAATCATGGTGCCAGACTATGGATTCCATGGTGGGAAATGCCACTGTGTGTAATTTCCTGCTGGAAAATCATGGGGCTTGTAGTCCAGCTAACAGGATAATGCTCAAGGTACAGGAGTCCACTACACAGTGGTTTAAATGAAGAGCTCCTGTAATGAATAGAAAGATACAAAATTTATTAGCTGATGAAGCAATGAAACAAGATTTGTAGCCAGTACACTTGTCTGTCTTTTGGTCTCTCATGGTTATATTTTGTGAGAAATGTACTGTGTGTTATTTGTAATTTATGGTTATATTTTGTTGATTTATGGTCATATTTTGTGACATACTGTGCATTATTGTTTGGTTCACATTCCTGCATATTTTGTTTAGTATTGTATTTATAAACACGTAAGTAGGATTAAAGAATATATTGAAAAACATATGAAAATGAGAATACAAGAAGAAGATAGACGATGGAGCAACCATTCTCAGATTTGGAGATAGATTTTGCTATAAATAAATTAAAAGAGGGCAAGACCCCAGGAGTAGATGGATTAGGGGTGGAATATTACAAGGTTTTTAAACATATGTTAATTCCAAGGTTGAAGTCATTATATAATAATATAATGGAAGGGGGAGAAATTCCCCCTTCATGGAAACAATCTATGATTATAGTAATTCCAAAACCAGGAAAGGATTTAACAGAACCAGATTCATATAGACCCATTTCGTTAATAAATCAAGATGCAAAATTATTTACTGCAATACTAGCGAGACGAATGAATAGGTTTATGAGTAAATATGTAGGGATGGACCAATGTGGATTTATTGCAGGTCGACAAATGGCCGACTTAACTAGAAGAGTATTAAATATAATATATAGTATAAAGAAAAATAATGTTAAAGCGGGTGTATTAGCATTAGATATTTTCAAGGCTTTTGATTGCGTGGAATGGCCTACGTTAAAAATGATAATAAAAAATATGAGGTTTGGAGCAAGATTTAAAGGAGTAATTAATCGATTATATGCCCATAATATTACAAATGTAGTGGTAAATGATGGTATTATGGAACAAATTTCCTTAGACCGAGGAACTAGACAAGGATGTCCCCTTTCCCCTATTTTGTTTGCATTAGTGATGGAAATATTAGCAAATGTAGTAAGAGAAGATAGAAATATTTAATAGGGATGGGATGGGGGTTGGAGATCAAATTAAAATAAATTTATTTGCAGATGATACTTTATTAACAATTAAAAACCCAATTGAAACAATGGATAGGTTGGAGAACCACTTGAAAGAATTTGGAGAAATAACTGGGCTACAGATGAATTGGGGTAAATCCAAGATTTTACTGTTTAATTATAGTAAAAAAGAGGAGAGTGAAATGTTGAAGAAAAAATATAACATTAAAATTACAAATGTAATTAAATACTTAGGAATAGAAATTACACAAGATATTGATAAAGTAGGAGAACAAAACTTTAGAAAGTTAAAGATAGAGGTTAAAAATAAAATAGAGGAGTATAAAAAAATTGGACTTCCTTGGTTTGGTAGAATAGTGTTGGTAAAAATGAAGATATTGCCTAAAATAAATTTTTTGTTTAGGATGTTACCAGTAAAGATTACAGAAAAAGAAATTAAAGATTGGCAATCAATTATTAATGAATATTGTAATGGAAGGAAAAGATCAAGGATTAATAAATATAGTTGGTATAAAGCGCAAAAAATAGGTGGTTTAGGTCTTCCTAATATAAAGTGGTATTATTTAGCCAACCAAGTAAGACATATTTTGGACATTATAGCAGGGAAAGGCAAAATGTGGTTGGAATTAGAATCACGAGAATTAGGAAACATGATGGTGAATATATTATTTAAGAAAAATATAAATAATATTATAAAAGGACTAGAAAATCCCTTTTTGAGGAGTATGTTAGAGAGTTGGAATAGCACGAGGAAAATTTTTACACCAGAGGTATCCCCGTTAACTCCGGTAGTGGTCATGGAGGACTTTCCAGAAAATGTAAGACATCTATAAGCTATATTAAGGAGAAAAAGGGTGATTAAATTAATGGATTGGGTGGAAAAATTGAAGACTAGAGAACATATAATAGAAATAGTAGGAAGAGAGAGAATATCATGGTTAAATTCAATGCAATTGGAACTGTGGTTAAAGAAGTGGAGGACAAGAATGGACAGCGAAAGAGAACTAACCAATTTTGAAAAGATAGTTTTGACTAGAGAAGCTATAGAAGGTAATGTTTCAACAGGAGGCACAACAAAGGCTTTATATACAATGTTACAAAAAGAAGAAGAGCATAAAGATTCTCTTAAAGTGTTATGGGATAATGAATTTGATGAGGAAATATCGAAACAAAGTTGGAAAAATATTTGGGATAGACGTATTGTAAGAGTTATGTCAACTAGGATAAAAGAGAATTTTTATAAAGTGGTATGGAGATGGTATTTAACTCCAGTAAGATTAAATCGGATAGATAAAAATTGCTCCGCATTGTGTTGGAGAGGATGTAATGTAAAAGGTACGTGTGCCCACATGTGGTGGAGCTGTAAAAATGTTCTGGAATTTTGGCAGAAAGTATTTGCAGAAATATCAGAAATAATTGGAATGGAATTAGAAGTCTGCCCAAAATTAGCATTGTTAACAATTACAGAAAAGTTAGTTTGTTTAAAAAATACAAAAGAATTGATTGTGAATTTGTTAACAGCAGCAAAATTAATGATAGCTAGGAATTGGAAGGTTCAACATGTGTTTTCAATTAATGAATGGTATACAGAGGTATGGGATATCGCGTTAAATGATAAATTAACTTGTAATATTAAGTGTCAAAAAGGACAATTGGAGAAAGACACCTTTGTGAACATTTGGGGTAAATTTTTGGATTATGTGTTGGTAAAGGGGAGGGGGAACAAACCTTGTCAAGATTTGTTATATTTTTGGAATATAGAATAATATCTTGTATATATACAAAAAAAAAAATTAAAAAAAATTGGGGTGAGAAATATAACTTGGTCCCAAGAGGTGGGGGGGGTGCTCAATGTTTATGTTGTATTTTTTTTGTTGTTGTATTCATTAGTAGTTGTAAGATGTGAAAAATTAAAAATTTAAATAAACAAAACAAAACAAAAACACGTAAGTTCTAGTACAATTTGTGAAGTATAATTTCTACACCTATATAATTTGTGTGTGACCATTCATTCCTTTGGGCTCCTGTGCCTTGAGCATTATCCTGTTAGCTTGTTTCGGAGCTCCCTCCCTTTTTTCTTTGCTTGTAGTCCAGCACCATGATTCCTCAGCAAGAATGGTCCCATAGAGTATCATTCACTGCTGAATCGACAGCCTGCCAGGACCCTCCAACACCTGCTCACTCCCCCTTCCCCAAAGTGAGCTTTTTCCTAAGTGAGGGAGAACCAGGGAAGGTGGCTGGGCTTCCACTGGTTGCTGTTAATGTTTATCTCCTCCCTTTTTGCTTACAAAGAGTGGAATGAGGAGGGATGGACCTTTCAAATACAAACACCATGAAGGGTTTGTGCAAGGCGATCAGAGTGGAGTTAGGCAATCCTAATTGTGATTTTAATTTTTTATGTAAGTCACTTTGGGAGCTTTGACAGCTGAAAACTGGGGTAATATAATATATAAAAATATAGGGGCAGTAGAGGCCACTTGGGCCTAGTAAGTAGGCATGTTTCAAGGGAGTAATGGCTGAGATGGCAATGGCTAGGAGGACACAGGTTGAAGTTCCCTGATGACAGAGAATCTAACAGATCTTCTGCAAGATCTGGTCTAAACCAATACAAGTCAAACTCTTTCTCAACCTGCTGTTTCCTTGCCTTCCCTTGTTCACCTTCTCACTGACAGTTTGTTGCTTCTGTGCAAGTTTTTCTCCTGGACTTTTTGGGCCCTGTTTCAATGAGTGGAATCCAATTAATTCTTCCACTGATGGAATTGCTTCTATTAGCGAAACCGGGAGGGGGTGATTCCCTCTCCCCTTCATGCCCTCAAAATCTCGAGGGTTGAGAGACCTCCAGAGTTAATTTGATGGGTGAGGGGCTGCAGGGGAGGATGAGAGGAGGAGGAAATCCTATTGCATGAGCAGATGTCTGCTCACACAACATTGGATTCCACCCCTAAGTCTCCTCTAGCATTCCTTTTTCTTATTTCAGCCAACCTATATTTTAGGCCCTCTAGCACTCAGCACACCCAACAGCCCAATAATGTTTATCCTTTTTAAGTATGAAGTTTGTGCTCCTTCCCCAGTCAAAGTGACCTTCAGAGTGAAACACAGTAAGTGCACAGATAATCTGTGTTCTATGCCTAAGCCTTCCTTTTTGGCCGTTAGGACACTTGTTATTTTATGTCACAGCATCTCCTGTGGAGATGGATTGCAGGAGCGGCTCTCAACCGGTGGGACGCAGGGTTTTCATAATGATTACTAAGAATTTGTTCTCTCAATCTCCATGTCCACCTGCAAGTGTGACATTCCATCCTCTGCCAACCGTACCATGCCATGGATTATCCATCTGTGTTCTTTGGCATGCTAGTAGTAACCATTTTAACTACTGTACTAATGGAATTACTTTTGTTTGTTTGTGTTTTAGTCATAGCAATAACATTTATTCCCATAACAGTACTGCAATTTATTATTTATTATCTTTGTATTTTACCGTTACCGTAACAGTAAAATTTATACTCAATAGTATTACCACAGTTTTCAAGTGGTGGAATAATTATTTTTGTTTGTTTGTGCAATATTCCAATCTTGATGAAACTAAGGTGTGTGTTACCATGGCCAGATCTGACCTCTCCAGGAACAGTTGCAACTGGCACACTAGCCTAAACTAGGGGGAATCACTTCTGACCACATCCAGGAGCAAAAACAGAGGGCCAGTTTGCATGAAGAAACAAGCCATGGTGGCTTGTTTAAATTGGCTGTGTGTGCCTAATTACCTGCTTGGGCGTGGCTTGCTGTGTTGTCTGAACCTGGGTGGCATGGCTTGTTTGAGTGGGAAACAACACTCAAATTACCCAACAACAGGCTATGGGTTATTTGAGGGTTGTTTCCCCCTCCAACAAGCCATTCTGCCTGGGTTCAGACGACACAACAAGCTGTAACTAGACTAATGGCACCTGATTTAAGCAAGCCACTGACTGGGTTCACACACCATGATAAGCAATGGTGGCTTGTTGTGTTGTCTGAACCCAGCCAGAGTAGGTTCAAGCCACTCTGGCTGGCTTCAGACAACACAACAAGTCACCCCTGGCTTATAAGCCACAATGGTTTATCATATTGTGTGAACCCAGTCAGTGACCGGGTTTGCATGATCACTGGGGAAAAGAAGCCATGGGGCTTTCCCCCCCTGTCGTGTGCTGCAAGATTTGCCTAATTACCCTCTCAGCGCACAGCTTGTCATGTCGTCCGAACCTGGCAAGGAGCAAAAAACTGGCAAGGTGCGTGGCAGGGGTGGCTTCCAAACCACCCCAGAACCCATGGCTTGTTGTAGGGTAGACGCCCTCCACCGCGCACCTTGCTGGATTCAGACAACATGGCAAGCCGTGCGCACCATGAGGATAATTAGGCAAATCATGCAGCGCACCATCGGCACATGCAGAGGTGGGAAAAAGAAGCCACCGTGGCTTCTTTCCCTCAGTGATTGTGCAAACCTGGCCACTGTGGCTTAAATAAGCCATTGTGGCTTGTTTTGATTGTGCAAACTAGGTCTAATACTGTAAACCTGCATTTTCAAGGGCGGTGCAACTCCTTCTAGGCCAAGTTGATTTCCTAGTCCTAGATCTGCATTGTTTTCTAACCAAGAGTACATCTGTCTTGCCTGTATTAAGCTTCAATTTAACAATAGCAAAACAATCAACATTTCTGTCTTTTTAGAAATACAGTTTTATTCTAGAATAGCAATGAGACATACGATATTCTTCCACATGTCTTGATCAAGTATCTCCCCATCTCCTTGTCCTTCCATATTTATAATTATCATGCTGGGGGAAGATACATTTCTAGGATCAAAAAACATTTTTTTAAAGAGAACAATTTAAAGTTTTTAACAAAGTTACTCATGCCATAAAAAGCATAGAAATTATAAGTTAAGGCACATGCATTCTGCCCATGTAAGCTGCAAACATGTTCTACAGTCCTACAACCAAGTTGCTTACAATTTAGCCTCTATGAGCCCACACTTACCCAAGTATATGGTTCCTAAAAAGAGTACTTCTATAAAACAATGTTTAACAGCTTTCCAGAAGCCAATTTTATCAAGAAGGCAACGAATGAACCAGAGAAGTTTGTTTGAAAACCCAGACTCCGAAAATATGAGAAGAGTGGAAGGAAAAGGGAGAAAAATGCCAATGCTGCATGGACTAGCAAAGAATACGAGAGGGTCTGGTGAGAACCCCTTTTTCATATTATATTCATTTTATAGCTCCTAGTTATAGATGGTCCAGAGGTCCATTTGCACTCCATTGTATATATGGAGCTCTTCTGTGAGTGGGTTTCCTGCCCTCGGTGGAGAGGGAGAATGCACACAGAGAACTGCCCCCTCAATTGAAGTAGAAAGGGAAGTCCTAATAGAAGTCAGAGCTTTTACACCTGAATTGTGGTCTTTCCCTCAATGAGGCATGTCCAAAGTGTGCATGGAGCTCCAAATATGCAAGGACATCTTTTGTGACAAGGAAAGATTCCATGCATGTAGTAGGAATTCACCATGTATGCATAAAGGGGAAATAAAGCCCTTCCATGCAATGTGGTTTAGATTGCGCTCACCACCTTAACCAAAAATGTAAAAGTTATCATGATAGGGAAAACTAACTCTCTGAGGAAAAAAAAGAAAAAACTTCATTAGCGTACCCATCTTCAGCAGTGTTCCAAACATCTTGTTGTAATTGTTACAAAGGATTTTTCTGTACAATCAGCCTTTTTGCACAATAATGGAACAATGATATTGTTCATTTTGTTGAGCACCATCTGCACTTCTCTCAGTGTTGTGTTTCTGCTTTTTCCCAACTTTCTCAACACAGTATTTTGTTCTTCTTCATGGTCTCTGTGCATCACACACATGGACTCTATGCCTGTGCTGAGACTCTTTGGGAAACTAATAAAGCTGAGGAGTTTTAGGCGGGAACCCTTCCCCCACTGTCCTACTGAGCATGCTCCTAGTGGGTTCCCATCTATTCCTTCAGTTCCTCTTCAACCACCATTGTGGCTGGATGCTTTGGGAATGTTCTCCTATGCTTGTTATAGCTGAGGAAAAACACTTGGTTTTATTCTTTATCTCCACTGTCATTATTCTGACTATCCATTTTATATTTTCTTTTATTTGTTACTATCTTATCTCTGGATTTTCCATGGAGGTTTTTCCAAAGCCAATGCCTCTCAGGGCGGCCTTCCTCAAGTGCGTCTGTTGCGATAGCAAACTACCACCTACTGACGGCCACTCGCTCTGCCTCTTTAGCTTAGGTGAGGGGTATGTAGTGGATACATGCCCCCACTGCAAAGCATTTACTAAGCAGGCAAGAAGGCACCACGTGGACCGCCCAAAGTCGGAGTTGTGGCACAGGGCTCTGGAGGCGGTGGATGCCTCTAACCTTCCTTCAGCGATGTCTGCTCCCACTGCTGAGCCACCTACTCCTCCTCACCCAGAGCAAGTTGTGATGGATCGCTCCAACACTGGGCCGCTCTCTCACCATTGCTAAGGCCAAGAAATTGGCCAAAAAGGCCAAGGAGAATGTCGAGAGATGAAAGAAAAAGAAGGAACATTGAAGGTCTAAGGACTCTTCCAAATCGAATGCTTCTGCCTGCCACCCTGCTTTTCCTTCGTCGGCCCTGAAAGAGTCTTTGGTCTCAACTCTACAGGCCGCCTCTTCAGTCTCAGTACCAAAGCCTCCTATGGTATCTATGCCACCGCTTTCCACCTCAATCTCGGAAGGAGAGATTCAGGATGTTTCCCTGGCTGAGGAAAGCCCTACTCTGCAGGCTCCTGTCTCGGTGCCTCTGCATGGTAGGCACAGCATTCGGCTTCGCCTCGAGCCCTGTCTTGAGACCAGCACTCACTTTCAAGAGAGACTCGTTGTTCTCCATGCTGGTGCCATTCCAGATCCCTGCTGTCCAGCTGGGAGCCCAAGTCTGATTGGTCCATGCCACCTCACCCACATTACTGCTGGGACGATTACAGAGAATCGTTGTACCGAGAAGACTTCTCAAGGCCAACCCCCCGCTTCGGCCTTGAGCAGACCATTCTGGTACCAGGGAGCGCTCTCACAAGGAACTGTCCTGCTGCTTTGTGCTATCCACCTACTCCAGTCTCTGCCACCTTGTCAGCCCAGTCACAATGAACGCAGGAAGCTGCCCTCCATCTGCCACTGCCTCCAGCTTCTTCACCCCACAAAGTCTCCAGGCCTTCCTCTCTGGAGAACTATGAGTCCAACTCTCTTTCCACCATCTTGAGAGCCATCTCAGAGCCTTCCCTGCATCCTCTTGTAGCTTCCAGTGACCTGGACTCGCCGTCGGAAGACCTCAGCCACTTCTCCGAGCAGATCCAACGGATGGCACAGGCACTAGGCCTCCAAACACAGTGTCTCAAGCAGCGAGTCCAAAGGTCCTGTATTTGATGCCATGTACAAGGAGGCCTCAGTGTGAGAGCTGGACTGACCCGGGTTCAAAAGCTTCCCTAGCCAGTGACCCTCAGTCCCAGTCACGCAGGCGGAAGGAAGAGATAACAGCAGTTAATAAAGATTAAAGAGTTTATTTGTAAGACCCAATTACATGGGATTAAGGCAAGCAATGCATCTCCTACTCACTACATCATTGCAGATACAAATCCAATACCCCAGTGGTAAGGCTAGATGAAGTGAAGTCCAAGAGACATGTCGAGTCGAGACGAGAGACAGCAAGGAGAAGAGAAGAAGCTATCAGCAAGTGTGTTAGCTTTATACCACCTATAAATAGGATATTACTCACCCCAGTTGTATAACCTATTCATCAACATGTTTACCCCAAATCTGTCCCAAGGTTGCTGAGTCATATCATCTTGAGACTATGTCTCGTGACCAAAGACCTTGTGTGCTTGAACTCAAGAGACACCCACCAGGTCAGGTGATAATCTCGATGTCAGGTGGTAATCTCGTTCTGCCTATGCAAAACCCAACATCCCCCTGCTTTTGCATTTGTGTAGAACGTGGTTATTTACCTCATACAACAGCAACAGCTTTGTTGACATCTGATGCTGTTCCTTCATCTATGGACTTTGATAAAAAAAACTTTCTGCAGGAATGACTTTACCTGCCAGAAATTTGAACCACCATCAAATCACTTCTGATGTATCCCTTCTCATGACACAGTTTTATTTGCAAACCCAAAACGTTGTGTATTGCTATCTGCCTGCAGCATAGCAATCCTGCCTTGGTTTCCTGAAAAAACTGTAATAGGTTTTTCACATCAGTCTCAGCATCATTTAAACATTTTTAACAATTTAAACTATTTAAACACATGCAATAACTATTCAGTTCAGCTTCAGTTGAACTCTAACTTTTAGATGATTGTTTCTACAAAATCAATCAAACAAAGTATGGTTATAAAAATAACAAACTTCAGGTGTGTTCTTGTTGTTCTTACTATCACAACCACAACTGGCATTTCTGTGAATCTGTAAGCCACCTGTGCTCTGACTTGTAACATAGTCTGAAGTGTGATGTTCCATCCAGATAACACACAACTCCTTTTCAGAGTTCTCCAAGCATGTCCTGTTGGTCTAACAGTCTGCCCATTACACTGACAGCAATATCTGGCCTTGTTGCTTGTACAGTAAAGCTCAACAGCCCAATGCTTCTGTGTAGCATTCAAACTGCTTTTCCATCAGCATGTGCTTGAAAATCCGCAACTATTTGGAGTCTCGCACTGAGTTAACTATTTCCAAAATTCTCAATCACATCCATGATATTTCTCTGGTTTGTTGCAGTAAGTACTGCCCTCTTGGTTCTCCCTCAACTTCTATTTACAAATAAACAGTTGATCCACCACCAAGCAGTTTCAATTCAATGAAATTCCAAACCCTGGATCAATTATATCATATTGCTTTTATCTGTCCAGAAAAAACAATAGATCATCCATCTAAACAAAGTACATACTGTCTATGTCCCTGTTCCTCCTGTTTAACAAACAAACATTGATCTGCCTCTCTGTGCAAATCTCAATTCAGCAATGTTTGAGTTCAAAACAGAATTCCAGCCTCCAGCTGATTCTAGCTTTTCTAAAGAAAATCTCAGACAGTTTTCCAAAGACTTCCTCTCATTTAAAATGCTTATGTTCCAATATTTCCAATTGTGAAATATTCATACATCTTCACATTCTTAAACATCAGTCTAACTGTTTCCAAAGCAAATTGTTGTTGCAATCATCTCATGATTATCCTGCTCCTTTTTAACTTGAGCAAAAAACCAAGCAACCAATCTTGCTATTTTACACATATAACCTTTTTCAATCTGGTTAGTTTTCACCTAAAAATCTATCTGGTAACAATGAGTTCCATGGACTGCTGTTTGTTTCCCCAGCTTCCATGTTTTGTTCTTTATCCAAAGAATTCAACTCAGCTTGCATAGCCTGAAGCTATGGTTCAGCTTCCTTAACAGACAATTTTTTTCACCTCTTTGAAATTTTCAAGCTTTCAAATGGCTTTTCCTGCAAATTCATCCTGATATCTCACAGGTTGTTTGACTCACCTGTTCCTTACTTCATCAGTTATCAGGTTCCTGTTCCAATAAATTTGCACCAATGATGAACAATCATTTGTCTAGCCTCCTCTAAACCAAATGTGTATCAGAGTTTTCAAATTTATCTGACTGTTTTCAGCAAATGCTTTTCTATTCTGACTCTGATCTTGATGCATCTCCTGCATTAACAGAATTAATTTTGAAAAATGATCTCACCTTTTCATTCAGCATTATACTCAACACTTCTAGATAATCTCACTATCCAAGTGTTATTCATGTGAAACACAATATTCTCATTTCTAGAAAAATCTCATGTAAGCTCCCTTACAGATTTCTTCTAACTTTGAGGTGTATGTACCTACATATCAGATCCAAGATCCTGAAATGTTTCTCCAGAAGATTCCTTCCTTCTACACTACTTTCTATAAGGTGTACAGTTCATCACAGAACTAAAACTTCTATCATGTACATAATCAAAACATTTAAGAGTTTCTACCCAAACCTCATTAACCAAATTAGTATCACCTCTTTTGAGTGTTTGTTTACTCTTCCACACAATCCATGTGTTCAATATCACATCCTGTTAGAAAGTCATCTAAATATGCACTGAATTGAACTTCCCCATATCTCAAAAGAAATAGGTAACATGGGTAATATGCTTGTTTCCCATCCAAGCACAAAACACCTTGACTTTGTTCAATACTTCAGCTTTCTATCTAACATGTACACAACCTGTACCTCGTGTATTGATCAATTAACATCATGAAATAACGTGCCTCTCCTCTAAAAACCATCAGAGTACCCACAAGATTACCAAGAACAAATTTAAATGAAATGAACTGGTTTTACAGCTTGCCTTCCAGTTTACCTGTTGAAGCTAGCATCCCTTGTTTATGTGCACAAAATTACCTTTCATGTGAAAATTACAATTTCCAAATGCTTTCCCCACCAGAGTTTGCATTTTCTTTCACAGGCCTGTGAATCTAAATGATCAAACATCATGTGATATGCATGCATGTACATGTCATACATATAAGCATTTAACCTTTTTATAGTTGCATCAGTACAACTTTCCATTTCTTACACCATTACAGTATGAAAGAAATAATCCATCTCTTAGCTTTGCCATATAAACATACCTACTAATTATTCAGCATTTTACATTTTGCTACAGAGAAATCCACAATATACTCAAGTCATATATACATTCAGTACATTTCCTGACATTTCCAGAGCATATATTACACTTTCTTGAATCCAAGTTATCCAAACTTTCAAGAAATACATTTCCAAAACATGACTGTTAAACTCTTGACCATTTGCATAGTCCTCTTCCTGCTTATTTATGTCCAACACAGAAAGCTTGTTTAAACAATCCACTGCTTTCTGTTCAAACAAAATAATGTCCATTTTGTTATGTCCTGGGTTAAAACACAAAGTTTGTCCCATCAGCAGCACCCCTGCTGATTTCAAGCTCCTTTCTTCTGTGATCCCACATGAAGAAAATGAAGAACAGCTTCTCATTTTAAGCACAGCTTTCTCTGTTCAAAACTGCCGCGCTGTTTTTCTCCTGCTGTTTTAAAACCACGCCTCCGCTGGTTTGATACAGCCTCCCGTGTAGTATCAAGTTTCCCAAGATACATTCTTGTCACACGTGACTTTGCTGCGACATATGCTCCAGACGCTTTACCCACGTCAGACGTAATCCACGCATTTGTAATCCAAGCCACTTGTTGATACAATGCAAAAGATAGCTGATCCACTGCTGACCAAAGAAGCAAACTGCAAATGAAATATGATCCTCCTGCCTGTAGCCTTGACTCAAATGAGTAGACACAGAGCCTCCTGGAGATATTTCCTTGCCCGATACAGCTCCTTGACAATCACTCCAGCAAGCTGTGGAAAACGAAATCCTTGTGTCCAGCGTTGTTCACTTTTCAGCCTAGTAGCTGCCCGAACCGGCACCCACGTTCCAGCTTCTTCTACCAGTCTGTAGCTTTGGATTTGCCAAGCCTGGCACCTCCATTCCAACTGCTTCCAAAACGAAAAATCCTTCGTCTCTCTGTTTCTGCATTCTTCAGTTGTGCTGCATTCCAAGCCGCTGTTATCAGCTCTAGCAACATTGCCTTCCCGGTTTGTTTACAAACCGTTCTTACAAATAGTAAACATTTCTCTTAACTCTATAACTGCCGAATTTCTCCGAACTGCGTCTCTGGGCTTATCTGCCCATCTGAGATAACCATCAGATCGTTATCTGGGCCCATAACCAGATGTGAGAGCTGGACTGACCCGGGTTCAAAGGCTTCCCTAGTCAGTGACCCTCAGTCCCAGTCACGCAGGCGGAAGGAAGAGATAACAGCAGTTAATAAAGATTAAAGAGTTTATTTGTAAGACCCAATTACATGGGATTAAGGCAAGCAATGCATCTCCTACTCACTACATCATTGCAGATACAAATCCAATACCCCAGTGGTAAGGCTAGATGAAGTGAAGTCCAAGAGACATGTCGAGTCGAGACGAGAGACAGCAAGGAGAAGAGAAGAAGCTATCAGCAAGTGTGTTAGCTTTCATCATCATCATCATCAGGCGATCACTCGTGACCGAGTAAGATTGTCTTCCGGGATAAAAGGAGGAAATTCTAAAGAAGATTGTGTAGACTCTAGCGATGGGTCCGTAAGTGACTGTGGAGGCCAATTCTAGATCCACACAGCTTCCCACAGTGAGGACACAGGTTACCAGATAGAAGATGGTCCTGTAAAGGATTCATTTGACGTGCTTTTCGCTTGGCACGTTTCTCCCTTTCACCTTGCACTCGGGCTTCTTCAAAGTCCATGGAACCTTTGTGAAAGGCCAACCTCCATTTAGATCGTTCATGGGCCAGAGCTTCCCAGTTTTCGATGTTTATATTGCATTTTTTTAGATTAGCCTTATGAACATCTTTAAACCTCTTATATTGACCACCGATATTCCGCTTTCCATCCTTGAGTTGGGAGTAAAGTAACTGCTTTGGGAGACGGCAGTCAGGCATTCGAACAACATGACCGGTCCACTGAAGTTGGCGTTGAAGGATCATTTTTTCAATGCTAGTAGTCTTTGCTTCTTCCAGTACACTGACATTTGTTCGCCTATCTTCCCAAGTAATTTGCAGGATTTTCCGGAGGCAACGTTGATGAAACCTTTCAAGGAGGTGGAAGTGACGTTTATAGATAGTCCATGTTTCGCAGGCATACAATAAAGTTGGTAATACAATGGCTTCATAAACCAGTGTTTTGGTCTTCTTACAAATATCCCGATCCTCGAACACTCTATGTTTCATTCGAGAAAATGCGGCACTTGCGGAGCTCAGACGATGCTGGATTTCACTGTCGATGTTAGCTGTAACAGAAAGATAGCTGCCAAGATAGAGAAAATGATCGACATTTTCCAGTATTGTCCCGCCAAGCTGGATAGATGGCATCACCAAAGGATTGGCTTGCACTTGCTGATGAAGCACTTTGGTTTTTTTGATGTTAAGTGAGAGACCAAGTTTTTCGTATGCTTCTGCAAAAGCATTTAGGATAGTTTGGAGATCATCCTCTGAATGTGCAGAGACCACATTATCATCAGCATACTGAAGTTCCACAACGGAGGTTGTAATTACCTTACTTTTTGCTTTCAGCCTGCTGAGATTAAAAAGCTTTCCATCTGTTCGATATATAATTCCCACACCGGTGGGAAGTTTCCCCTTGACAAGATGTAAAACCATGGCGATGAAAATGGCAAATAATGTTGGGGCGATAACACATCCCTGTTTAACACCTGATCCCACTTTAAATGGAGCACCATGAGAGCCGTTGTTGTCCAAAACTGTTGCCGTCATGTTGTCATGGAGAAGTCGCAAGATATTCACAAATTTATTGGGGCATCCAATTTTCATAAGGATAGTCCAGAGAGCTGTACGATCTACAGTATCAAAGGCCTTAGCCAAATCAATAAATGCCATATAAAGGGGTTGATTTTGCTCCCGGCATTTTTCTTGGAGCTGACGTGCAGTAAAAATCATGTCTACTGTCCCTCTAGAGGGGCGGAAACCATATTGAGTTTCAGGGAGGATCTCTTCTGAAATAGATAGAAGACGGTTTGCGAGAATCCTAGCAAATATTTTACCTGCGGTTGCTAAGAGAGAAATGCCCCGATAGTTTCCACAGTCTGTTCTATCACCCTTCTTAAAGAGGGTGATAATTATGGCATCCCTGAAGTCTTCTGGGATCTCTTCTCTTATCCAGATTTTTTCGATGAGTTTATGAAGATGTTGTACAAGTTCGGGGCCCCCTTCTTTAAAGATTTCAGCAGGAATCCCATCTGGTCCACTAGCTTTGTTGTTCTTCATTTGATTAATGGCTTTTTTTACTTCATCCAAAGTGGGGAGTATTGCAAGTTCCTCTTTAATTTGTTTTTGCGGGATTTGCGAAAAAATCTCATTATCCACCTTAGATTTACGATTTAAAAGGTCATAATAATGCTCTTTCCAACGCAGTGCAATAGACTCTTTGTCTTTTAAGAGTTTGGTGCCATCTTTTGATTGTAAAGGGTTTGTACCATAGGTTTTTGGTCCATAAATGGCCCTTGTGGCCTTAAAAAAGCCCCGTGCATCATGAGATTCTGCAAGTTGTTGAATTTCTTCAGCTTTCTTTTTCCACCAAGCGTTCTTAAGTTCTCTTGTTCTTCTTTGGACCTCAGCCTTTGCGCTAGCGTAGGTTTTTTTCTTGGCAGCGCAGTTAATATCATTTTGCCATATTTGGAAGGCTTTCCTTTTTTGGTCAATTATATATTTAATCTCATTGTCATTTTCATCAAACCAATCCTGATGTTTCTTAGTTTCATATCCAATAGTTTGTTCACAAGCTGCAGTAATGGAGGTTTTCAGCTTAGACCAATGGTCCTCAATGTTGTCAGGAGGTTCCGTAGGTAGATGTTCCTTAAGAAGTGATTGAAGACGAGTTTGCTTAATAGGATCTTGAAGGACTTGGATGTTCATTTTACGCCTTGGTTTCCTTCCTTGAAGCCTACGTTGGGGAGCAATGTTGATAACCATTGTGGAACGGATTAGTCGGTGGTCTGTCCAGCAGTCGTCGGCACTCACCATGGCCCTAGTAAGAAGTACATCGCGGCGATCTCTAACACGGACAATTACATAATCCAGAAGATGCCAGTGCTTTGACCGTGGGTGCTGCCATGATGTTTTAAACTTATTCTTTTGTCGAAAGAGCGTGTTTGTGATAGTGAGATTATGCTCTGCACATATAGACAAAGTAAGAGTCCGTTCGGGTTGCTATTACCAACTCCATCTTTTCCAATAGTTTCTGGCCATAAATCAAAGTCACGCCCGACTCTTGCGTTAAAATCGCCCAGGAGGATAATTTTATCCTCCTTAGGTATCTCTGACAGGAGAGTGTCCAACTGGCTATAAAAACTTTCCTTGATGTCATCATCAGCATCTAATGTTGGTGCATAAGCGCTCAAAATAGTTACCTGTTGGTTATTGGCGAGCTTTAATCGAAGAGTTATCAGGCGTTCGTTAATGCCAGTAGGAACTTCTGACAAAGAGTTCACTAGTTCATTTTTGATGGCAAAGCCTACACCATGTATTCGTCGGTCCTGCTCAGGTAGTCCTTTCCAGAAGAAGGTATAACCTCCTTTTTCTTCTTTCAGCTGTCCCTCTCCTGCCCTTCGAGTTTCTTGAAGTGCTGCTATGTCAATCTTAAACCGTCTCAGCTCCCTTGCAATAATAGCAGTCCTACGCTCAGGGCGTTCACTATCTATGTTATCCAGCAATGTCCGTATATTCCATGTTCCAAAATTCAAATGTCTTTTTCGACCGCTAAAATGGTGACCCCACTGGACGCGGTAATCCAGTCAGGGGAGAAAGAGGTAGACTATGTTTAGGGCACCTTTTCTAGCCCCCTCCCCATACGGGGTGAGCAGAGTGGATCCTAAATAGGGCTGCTCAGTCATGGACACAGCTGCCGAGCTGCTCGACTACCTCGTTCCTTGAACAGGGCGACTGAGTCTGCATCCACCGCCCATGTGCTGGTCCATGACTAGGGGCTTCCAGATTCACAGTCCTGCCCCCGTTGCCATTCGCCAGTCGCCATGGGACTTTTTTTGTTTTTGTTTGGTTGGGTTGGGTTTGGTTGGATGGGTTGGGTTGGGTTGGATGGGTTGGGTTGGAAGACGCCTGTGCGTGAAACTGTTTTATGTGGGGAGATCGGTGCACAACGAATCACCACACAAACTTGACAGAGTACGGCAGAGATCCAATGGCACGGTTACCCTGACGATTGGAAAACCATTCTCTGCTGCAGCCTTCATCCGCCTTCACAGCCGTTGTAATTTAGGTTTAATTATCTTCCGCCTGTTCTGCCGTTGAGGACTTTATGTTTTGTGTTTTGGATCGTTCTTTGTCTGGTTCCTCTCCCCGGACCTTACCGCCATGGGTGACCCTACTGGGAGTACATAGCTCCCGACGGCATTGCTCACAGGATTCATCGGAACACGCAAGCCCACTCACCACTTCAAGGTGACGATCCGGCGAGGGGGTGTTAGCTTTATACCACCTATAATATCCTATAAATAGGATATTACTCACCCCAGTTGTATAACCTATTCATCAACATGTTTACCCCAAATCTGTCCCAAGGTTGCTGAGTCATATCATCTTGAGACTGTCTCGTGACCAAAGACTGTCTTGTGTGCTTGACTGTCTTGTGTGCTTGAACTCAAGAGACACCCACCAGGTCAGGTGATAATCTCGATGTCAGGTGGTAATCTCGTTCTGCCTATGCAAAACCCAACAGCAATCCTGTTCCAACTCTGGTCCAAACATTACAACAGGCCTGGAAGACCCCTGCCTCCACACCACCAATGGTGAAGAGGCTGGAAAACATGTACAGGGTAAGGGAAGAGGATGCTGAATTCCTCTTCTCCCGCCCACTCCCAAACTCCATCATCATGGAGTCGGCACAAGGCAAATCTGGCAAACAGCACACTGCTTTGATAAGGAGGACCATTGCCTGATCCTCCTGGGTTGGAAGGTTTACTTGTCCTTCTCCCTCTGTCTTCTGGTAGCCAACTATGAAGCTACTGTGGCATGCTACCAACTTTTCCTTTGGGAGAAGGTTGGTTTGCTGTGCGACTACCTGCCCGAAGACAAGAGGGAGTTGGCACGGGTATTTCAGGATGAGGCTACCAAGGTCTCTCACCAGCAAATCAGCACTGCACAACACCAAGCAGATTGCTGCAGTAGAGCTCTGATCGGGGCAGCTGCCCACAGACATCATGCCTGACTATTATCTTCAACTCTGTGACGCCAGAGGCTCGTAGTCGGATTGAGGATCCCCCATTCGATGGTGAGGGGCTCTTCAGTTCGAAGACCAATGAGGCAATGAACAATATCCAGAAGGCAATGACAACTGTGAAGAAGATGGGCATTGGACCACAGCCACAATATCATCTGTTGTGTCATTGGAGGTGGTTCCAACAGCCCCCTTCTTCTGCCACCACTTTGACGCAGCAACGTCAGCCTCGTGCACAGCAACCCTCAGTACCAAAGTGCTCATACCAACAGCCTCAGTACCATGGCTCCTGCAAAGGAGGCGACTAGCTAGGGGTAGGCGAACTGCCCACCACCTGACTCACCGGGCGCTCGCCGAGCACCTCCGCTGCGCGATCTGTCCTGCAGCGCTCAGCAAGGCACCCTGCAGACTTCCGGGTCACTTCCGGGTCCCCGGTGCTTCACTTCTGGGTCCCCAGCGCTGCGTTTTTTACATAAAAACCAAGGTAAACTACCTTAAAACTGTTGTGAATAGCAAATCGCGGCCGTTTTAAGGTGGGTTACCTTGGTTTTTACATTAAAAACGCAGCACCGGGGACCCGGAAGAGAAGCGCCGGGGGCCTGGAAGTTGCTTTCCCCGGCTCCTCTCGTGGGGAGTTGAGCTGAGCCAGGGAAAGGTAAGTCGCGGGGCGCTTGGGGTGTGTGTCGAGCGGGGCGAGTTCGCCCTGCTTCCTCCCCCCGATCGACTTATGCACACATCCCTAGTGACTACTCCTCAAAGCTCTGCCTTTGACTCCATGAAGAGTCGACACCACTAGAGAGGACGCTGCACACTCTTGATATCTGAAGGCGGAGGCTAGAACAGAGTCCATTCGCCGGTCCCAGCACCTCTTCCTGTGTGGTGGACGACGGAGCACAGGCACTCCCAGTATCATCTCAAAGATTTGCAAACTGGGTTGTGCAGGCTATAAAGCTTGCTTACGAGCTTAGTGGACTCCCCCTTGACCATACAGTAACTGTCCACTCAACACACGTCGTAGCTGCCTCAGTCACTTTCAGTATAGGAATCTCCCTGCCAGAGCCACATGGTCTGTTCCGTCGATGTTAATTCAGCACTACTGTTTGGATGTTCAAGCTTGATCAGGCTGTGCTTTTGACAGGGCCGTCCTTTCTTCCATTTCACTCTGAGGACACCAACCCGCCTCTACTGGTAAGTCAGCTTGGCACATTGCCCATGTGTGTAATGCACAGAGGCCACAAAGAAGAACAGGTTGCTTACATGTAACTGTGGTTCTTCAAGTGGTCATCTGTGCATTCACACAACCCACCCACCGTCCCCACTTTGGTGTCACTGTCAATCTCAATAGGGCTACCTGAAGCAGTTCAGAGTCAGTACCGATGTTGGTCCCTTGTATCTCTGTTATGTTGCTGAGAGTTCTCTTGGTTCTGAGGCCACAATAGGCGGTCTTAAGGAACTGAGGGAATAGGTGGTCTTAAGGAACTGAGGGAATAGGTGGTCTTAAGGAACTGAGGGAATAGGTGGTCTTAAGGAACTGAGGGAATAGGTGGTCTCAAGGAACTGAGGGAATAGGACAGTGGGGGAAGGGTTTCCACCTAAAACTCCTCAGCTTTATAAGTTTCCCAAAGAGTCTCAGCACAGGTGCAGAGCCCATGTGTGAGGGCACAGATGACCACTCGAAGAACCACAGTTACAGGTAAGCAACCTGTTCTTCCTCAGGAAATGTGATTCCCTCAGGAACAGAGTTGTGCAAGTGTCACCCTCTTGGGTATTTTGTGTAATGTGCCTAGTGACAAGCAACCCCAAGTAATCCACCTCCATGCATATGCTATTTTGTTCTCTGTGCTCAGTTGTAAATTCTTATGTCAATATATCCTTTGAATGACAAGTTAACCCTCCCTTCTTGGTATATATATCTGAATATTAAGAAATAAACAGTGAAAATGGCAAAAAGCATTGATAATACACACTTGCTGTCCAGAAATAATGCTCTGCCATTTGGTGAACCTTTATTTTCATTTTCAGAAACTAAATGCCTTCTCTCTTGAGGCAATGTGTATATCTAGCTAGAGTCATAAAAAAGAGGGAGGCAGCGGGCCATCTCCCCCTACTCTCACATATACAGCACAGAAAAGATATTGCACTGTTGATATTGAAAAAGGACTTGGCAGAATATTGTGCAAAGGGTAAAAAATTTAAAATTATCATATGTGGCTCCTTGCTACTGTACTTCACGTGTTGTTGCCTTATATGGTGATGATGATTAATTTATTGAGTAAAATCATAACCAACTTAAGTCCCATTCATGTCAATGGTCTACTCTAAGTAGGACTTATGTTGGATTTTACCGATTGTTTTTAATTTTTGTAAGTCGCCAAACATTTTAATGGAAAGGCAGGGTATTAATGTCCTAGATAAATAATACAATGCAGTTGGGGCACACTCTGGAAGCCATTTATGTATCATGTTAACTGTGTTTTACACTACATATTTTGATGTCACAACAACCTAGTTAGATAAATGACTATGGCAAGTAGGAGCAGTGGAGGACCCACAGCAACACCATTTCTTGCATTGCTGGGATAACATGAGAAGCCCCAAATCACATGGGAGAGGTCCATACTACAGCTCCTCCCTATGCCAGCATTAACACAGTTTTTCAGTGGTTGCTTTTAGTATAATAAGGAGCTGTAGCAAGGGCTCTCCTGTGTGGTCCATGGCTTCTCACGGTACCTTGGCAACATGTGAAATAATGGCCTTGCTGTGGTTTTCACACCACTGGAGCAATGTGAGTAACCAGCCTAAGGCTGAGAACAGACAGTTTTCCAGTGACTTGGAAGTAGCATTATGTAGAGACATCATTGCCCACAGTACATACTCATTTGCTGTATCCCATCATGGTCTCTGGTTAGTGATTTGTAGGATTTTATAGTGCTTAGTCTCCCCAAAGCATGACTAGCATTGCAGTAAATGAAGTGTGCATGTTTGTGTGTGTTGTAAACAACACTCTTATTTTCTCTGCACAATGCCCAGTCTAGTTTTGGTAGTGTTTTAAAGACTTTTCCATATTAGTATATGAAAGGATGAGTGATTATGAGCATACCTACATCATGTGTACTCAAGTAAGCCTTACTCATGTATTGGACTATGCTGGATCTCAATTTTGTTTTATGCAATGGTACTCCTAAACATCCTTAAAGGATTTGAAGAAGACATTGGGAAAGTAGTAGTGATGTATTTATTTATTTATTTATTTATTTATTATATTTATCAATCGCCCATCTGGCCGGTCACCCGGCCACCCTGGGCGATGTACAATTAAAATACAATAAAACACAATAAAATATAATAATTAAAACAATATAAAAAATTCTCATTAAAAACCTAACCCACCCCATATTCCCGCCTGAACAGCCATGTTTTTAATGCACGGCGGAAGCTCATCACGGAGGGGGCATGGCGAAGGTCACTAGGGAGGGAGTTCCATAATGTGGGGGCCGCCACAGAGAAGGCCCTCTTCCTAGTCCCCACCAGCCTGGCTGCTCTGGCTGATGGGATAAGGAGAAGGCCGTCCGTGGCAGACCTTGTTGAGCAGCCTACTTGATGTTGCTGGAGGCGCTCCTTGAGATAAGCTGGGCCGGAGCCGTGTAGGGTTTTAAAGGTCAAAACCAACACCTTGAATTCGGCTCGGCAAGCAACTGGTAGCCAGTGAAACTCATTGAGCACTGGCGTGATGTGATCACGCCGGCGGCTGCCCTTAATCAGGCGAGCCGCCGCGTTCTGTACCAGCTGAAGCTTCCGGACCGTCTTCAAGGGTAACCACACGTAGAGCGCATTACAGTAGTCTAGGCGACTAAAGTGTAGTCTACTTCTATTGGGGAGAGTCAAACAGAAGATATCCTCTCCATTCCAATTTCTTAGAGCCTTGATTCACCAATAGGCTAAGAGAAAGCCTCACCTCATTTCCCCCCACCTGGTCTACAAATTAAAGGACAGTATGGCAAAGGTTAATGAAACAGTTTGTGTCGGTGGAGGTACTGTTGGAGGACCCAAGGTGAGGAGCCATGCAGGCCCCAAGTTAGTTGTTAGATCTAGGAAATATATTGTCCACTGATGGTTCTTCCATCAGTGCGGTAATCATGAATACTGAATAAGCACTTAAGAAGTTGGCAGTAGGCAAATACACTCTGAAAGCAATTTTTGTTCTCAATACAGATGCACAAGATGTCACAGGACAAAGAAGTGGCCCTGCTCTCAAGACTAAGAAGAAATATCAAGAAAGAAGGAACTTTGTCCAGTCCTCTAAACTAAGAATAGAGAGCAAAAACCTCGACAAGGAAATTAAAAAAGGGAATATTCTAACATCAGCTCAGCAGCCCCCAACTAACCCGATGGATTCTACTGTTCAGGTTGCTAATGGTCCTTCCATATCAAGCAAGTCAAACAATTCAAACCTTCCACCCATTAAGAATACCCCTATAAGACCCAAAGAAGATGATTTTTATGAAATGTTGTGCTCAAATTTGGAAGGTTCCACTGGAGAGAATGAAGATACCGAAGATGTTAACCCCTTAGAAGAAGAGCTTCTTTCTGTTGATCTCAATAAGCCACCTCCTCTTGATCAAAGTAACAGGATTAGTGGGATGTCTTTAACCCAGGAGGAACAGCATAACTGTGAAACGGGAGTTGGTGGTGATGGAAGAAAGGTTGAACTTTCCCATAGATTGCTACGGCAACATAATATAGCAGGGGACCCAGCTGCTGAACAGCCTTCATCAGGGCAAAGAAAGACAAGGGACCAAAGGAAGCCCTCTGCTCTTGAAGAAAACCTTTTGGAAGAGGCTCATAAAAATGAAAGTGAAAATTTGACATTTAGTGCAAGAAGCCCACATGCTGACAGCAGGCCAGGAAGCGCAACAGCTGATGAGGCTGTTAGTAATTTAAATACGGCTGAAGACTGGCCAGGGAGCAACATCTATGGCAGAGAAAGACAGTGTTTTGAGAGCAATCAAAGATGTTGTGCTGGACTTGTTAGTTCAGTTAGGCCAACAGTTCAGAGGCTTTGTATGCATTCTGCATTTAATATCCCAGGCTCCTTAGCACAACCTTCAAACAGAACTGCAACTGCAGGTAGTGTGGATGTTGCTACAGCTTCTATACAAGTCACAGAACTGAATGGAAGCCCAAGGTTCACTGCTCGCAGACAGCTATCTCCTATAAGAATCAGGGATTCCTTTTCAGCTACTGAAAGTTGTCAGTCTTCATCACCCACAATTAGCACCTTTGAGGATAGTAGTTTGCTTGAGAATAGTATACGCAATAATCTAAGCAGCATATCTTCAAGCACCACTTCTCATGATGAAGACAGCTTTCTGAATTCCCACAGCTCCTCATCTTCCATGGATTCTTCTCACCCACCTCTTTTCCAGGCAAACTTCACAGCACACCTTCACATGACTGGTCCTCTGTCCGATCAAGTACCAATTTTCCTGACAGTATCTGATTTGCGAAATCAGAGCAACTTTGTGAGCAGTACAACTGCTTGCAGTTCACCAAGTGCAAAGGAGGCTAATAATCCTGAGAGAGACCCTGAGAAGCTGAAAAAATTGCAAGAGAGGTGAGTAGTATATAGTATGAGGGGAATTCACCACAAATGTACTTTGCCTCGTCTAAAGCCATTTTGAGGCAGTCTCAGACTATAATCAGTCTCAGACTTGTAGTCTTTAATGTCAGAGTTTAACTCTGGAAACACTGAAATGGGATAATATATTTTGCGTAAGGATATCTGACATTCCCTGCTAGCACATCTCCCAGTTCATATCTACCACTGTTCTACAGATCCATTCGTGAATATAGAATGTTCTCTTTGTGTTCAGCAGTTTGATTCCATTTAGGGGAGCATAACCTATGCTTAATTTCTTAAATAAGGGCCTAACTAGGAGTTCTAGCTTAACATAGTTCTGTGATTAGAATTCCCAACATATTTTTCTTTGCCCCAAAAAACAGCTAGCAGCAGGGTAGGGGTGGGGGAGGGGAGGGAGTTTGGATTGGGGCATGGTGCAGTGGGAAGGGATTTAAGGCTTTGCTCTCATGCCAGTTTCCCAAAGCTGCTATGAGCCACTGAAAGGAAAATATACAGACCCATTCATTTTTTACTCCATGGCTAATAGTTTTGTGTGATAGCTAGCTACAGTGCAGGGCAAAACGGTAAATAATTACACAGAGCTGGAATTATTACACTAAGGGCACAATCCTATGCATGTTTAGGCAGAAAGAAGTCCTACAACTCCCAGCATTCCCCAGCCAGCACTGCTGGCTGGGGAATACTGGGAGTTGTTGGACTTTGTCTGTCTAAATCTGCATAGGATTGCACCTTTAATAATTTGGAGTTGAGCTGTAGTTAATGTTGATGATGATGGATGGATGAAATGAATAGGAGTTAGTCGTGACTAACCTAAGTCCCATTGATTTCATTAAGTCTACTTTCAGTATGACTAAATCTGGATCCAGCCCATTATAAATATAAATAAATAAAGACACTGAAAAGTGTTTTGTTGTTGTTGTTTTGTTAAATTTGGATTTATTTTGGGAACCAGGGTGAAGGTAGTAGAAGGTCAATGTTTGTTGTGTTCATTGTCTTAAATTGCCTTTTTAAAAATATACAGTTGTTTCCCCAAACCATTGATAGGTGGCATATTGAACGCTTCAGTATAAATGTGCTTATTTCACTTGTGTGTGACTGTAAATTTAATCTACATTTTTTTCTAATATGGTAGGTTCAGTACTGCATGTGATAGATATATTGCACTTAGTTTATAATACTCCTACAACACCGTACCTAAACATTCCTAACAGGTTATCTTGCCATCCAAATTGGAATAAACCACAAACAGAAGGAGCAAGCTGTTCATCATAGAACTGTTATTAAAAGTATACATGTTTTTTAAGAAATTGGTGGTGGTGGGAATCTGAGGAAAGGGGATACTGGATGTTTGGCAAGGTACAGGTAGGCACAGGCAAGGGACCAGGAAATCTGTACATATATTAGAAATGACCACTATGAACAAAAATAATAATTTGAAGATCTGATCTACCTTCCCTTAATTGACTGGAGTCTGGCAAAAGAAAAATATCCTCTCCTTTGCCAATTCTGTATGGCAATTGAACTGAGTACAGGCCTAGTGGAATCTACTCACCCACTGTGTGAGAGAGAATTAAGAAGTAATAGATTTGTTTTCTTTCACTCCCTACATTTTACCTGTTTTCAAGTGTGTTATAAATATGTCTTTCTGAATGCCATTGCTCCAGACCATTGAAATATACTTAAATTGTGGAACTTCCTAAAATTCTCCTGTATCTCCAGTCTCCTGGCAGAAGACTCTGAAGAGGAAGGAGATCAGTGTCGCATATGTCAGATTGCTGGAGGATCTATAACCAATCCCCTGCTAGAACCATGTGGGTGTGGCGGGACTCTTCGGTTTGTCCATCAGGAATGTTTAAAGACCTGGTTAAAAGCTAAGATAAAATCAGGTATGTTTGCAAGTTCAGGCAAAGAGGGAACATTGGCATGTACGTAATTCATTTCAGAAATTCCATCATGATCATGATACAGAATGGCCCAAGCACGCTGTGGGTCCTTCCAGATGAGGCTTTTATGGTACCATCACCCTTCCTATATTTCTCTATGCCTTCGGTAACAGCGTCAGCTAAGGATAGTGTGTCTCCTCTGAATGAATGCTTGGAGGCAGTAATGGGCTGGATGAGGAAAAAGAAACTGAAGCTGAATCCAGACAAAACGGAGGTGCTTGCTGTCAAAGGCCACAACCTGGGTTTGGAGGTGTGTCAACCAGTTCTGGATGGGGTTACACTCCCCCTGAAAGACTGTGTTCGCAGCCTGGGGGTACTTCTGGACCTGTCGCTTCAAATGACAGCTCAAATAGATGCGACGGCTAGGAGTGCCTACTATCAGCTCTGGCTGATACACCAGCTGCGCCCCTTCCTAGAGTCGGAAGACCTAAAGATCGTAGTGCACGCGCTGGTAACTTCGATTCTTGACTTCTGCAATGCACTGTACATAGGACTACCTTTGTACCTAGTTCGGAAACTTCAGTTGGTGCAAAATATGGCAGCCAGGTTGGTCACTGGTACATCTAGAGGTGCCCATATTACACCAGCTTTAAAAGCATTACACTGGCTGCCAATCAGTTTCCAGGCAAAGTATAAAGTGTTAGTTATTACCCTTAAAGCCCTACATGGTTTGGGTCCAGGTTACCTACAGGATCGCCATCTTCCGTACAATCCGCCCCGCACACTTAGGTCCTCTGGGAGGAATTTACTCCAGTCAGCCAAGACTAGGCTGACAGGTATCACCCAGAGGACCTTTTCTTCTGCTGCTCCCAGATTATGGAATGGCCTGTTGGAGGAGACTCGTCAACTAGATAGTCTCTTGGCTTTTAAAAAGGCCATAAAGACTGACCTCTTCCGACAGGCCTACCCAGTAGAATTTTAAGAGTTTTTAGGATACTTTTAAAGGTTTTTAAGACTATTTTAATAATATTTACTATGTTTTAACTAGTTATGTATTTTATATTTATGGTTGTTCCCCGCCTCGATCTGAGTGGAGAGGCGGGTAAGAAATAAAATTTTATTATTATTAATATTATTATGGAGTTTTACAGGGGGATGAGATGACATTGTGTTCCACTCATAACCGTCCCTTGTATTCCCACCATTTCTTCTGTCTTTTTTCTTACGGAAAATCCCTTAAAGAAGACAAAATGGAATAGCTGCACAATTTCTTCTGATAGTGCCTTCTGTCTGGAAGCACCCTGTGTGTACTGATGTCAGTGAAAATAAAACTAGATTTTATGAACATTCAAGTGCTTCACCGAACCCTTCCCACTCCAGTAGCAATCAAAAAGTGATGGCAATGTGATAATTTTTAATGTTTAATCCTGAATTAGACTGCTTTTTAGGCACAATATACATGTCTGGAAAAGCCTTCTTATAGCTGCCACTAAACTATTGTTTAGTGGTGGTAGCTGAAATTGTAACAAAAATTTGTGTGTTTTTTAGGTTCAGGCTGCAATCCCAAACCTGTTTATCTGAGAGTAAGCCCCATTGTACTTAATGGGACTTATGTACGAGTAGACATGAATAGGATTGTGTTGTCAGAAACATACACAATCAACATATCTAAAGTCTACCACAACCGAAGTGGAGGAAAGCCACCATTTTGGGATGCCATAGTTGTTTTATACTCTGAGAGAAAAATGCACAGAACTGGACTTCTGTAGGTCCAATGCACTTAAAATGTATATATTTACTTAAAATATTTATATACTGCTTTTCTACAAGAAGTCCTCAAAGTGGTTTGCATAGTACAAAGTGGTTTACAAATATGTTTCAATACAGTTGTTTACACTTTCAGCTGGGATGGGATTTCACATATAGATCTTTCACTCCCAAACAAATGAACAGATTCCCTCATCCTATGTTTACTCAGATTCATACTGACTTGTTGGTGATGGGGTGGAAAGCAATCCCTCCCCGGAAGTATCAGACCCTCTCTCTGACCAAAAACAGCTGCCTTAATGGCAATTAGTCCTTGTAGGTAGGGGTTTAATGGAGTTGTTGTCATCCTTTGTGAATGTCATTGATAGTTCTGACTGTCCTGGCCTTGGAGTTAGGGCAAAGAAGCACCTGCCTGTGTAAAATAAAAGGTGAGGAAACACTTTTTGACTGTACATGTATGAAAGATTCTGTCTCAAATAGTGTATCCTAGAAAATATGCTGAAGCACTAAAAAGTAGCTGTGTAATAGATTCTAACAGCTGGCTGGACCAGTTTCCACACCTCTTCAACAGCCACAAAATGGCATCCAGCACAGCAACTCAGGCTCATGGATGTCAAAGGAGCAGTGAGTAATTCCCCCCCAAAGGGGGGATGGGGTGTTCCCTGTTTGCTGTCTTTTTGATTCTTAATTTTTTATCTTGGCTTGGTTGCTAACAATGTTGTTCCTCCCCTTCCTTTCCCCCCTCTCCTCGAAAGTGACAGTTATAATGCAGGCACGTTAGAGAAGAGTGGCAACTCACAGTCTGTCCTTGCCTGAGCAAGAAGTTTCCCCCTTATGATGCACAGTGTTGGAGTGTAGGAAAAACCAAACAGCAATACTGAGGACTAGTCTCTGATGTACAAACACAATTGTGAGGGTTAGCAGCTCCCCAGCTCCCTTCCCTATTAAGCAAGCTGCTTCCTCTTTTCCTTACTAGTCACAAGGTTGATGTGGCAAGAGGCAAATGGCAGCATCAAGGCCCAGCAGTTTGGCTCAAAGCAAAGCTGGGTGGGATGGCAGCTCCCAGTCTCCCTCCTCTCCTGGCCAAGCTGAGAGACAAGCAGTGATGCTGCTGCCCAGGTGATGAGGCAGGTTGGAAGCAAATCCAACAACTTCAGGGTCATATCTTATTTATTCCTTCCTTCCTTCTTATACGGCCCAATAGCCAAAACTCTCTGGGCAGTTCACAACAGTTAAAACCATAAAATATAACAACCTGACAAAATACAGTATAAAACTTTTAAGTTTAAAACTACAGTATAAAACCAAAGAAAAGTTTTTTTAAAAAATCAGCAGCTTTGTAAAGACCTAAAATGACAATAGCAGATTGAAAACAATAAAAACTGAAGAACTAAAATGCCTGGGAAAATAAAAAGGTATTTATCTGGCATCAAAAATACCATAAAATGGGTGCCAGATGAGACTCTCTGTGGAGGGCATTCCACAACAGGTGCCACAACTTAAAAGGACCTCTTCTTAGTCACCACCCGCCTCACTGCATTTGGTGAGGCACCCAGAGGAGGGCCTCTGAAGATGATCTTAGGGTCTGGGCAGGTATATATGGGGGGAGCCTATCCTTCGGGTAACCTGGCCCCAAGCCATTTAGGGCTTTAAAAGTTACGTAATACCTGCACTCTGAATTGGATCCAGAAACAGACTAGAAGCCAGTGCAGATCACAAAGCAATGGCCTAATATGTTCATATTGACCAGTCCCTGTTAACAATCTTGCCTCCCTGTTTTGGGCTAGGTGAAGTTTCTGGACCATTTTCAGTGGCAACGTCATGTATAAAGCATCACAGCAATCCAGATGAGAGGTTACCAGAGCATGGATACCTGTAGTTAGGCTTTCTGTGTCTAGATAAGGACATAGGTGTTTTATCAGCCTAAGCTGATAAAAGGTGCTCTGTCACACCAAGGCCACCTGTGCCTCCATTGTCAATGCTAGATCCAAGAGCACCATCAAACTACATACCTGATCCTTTAGGGGGAGTGCATCCCCCTCCAGAAGAGGTTGAACATCACTTAGCAGTGCAGACAAGCCACCCAGTAATGTGACAGTGCCTTCATCTTGTTTCAGTTGAGCCTCAGTTTATGGGCCCTCATCCAGTTCATTACCACACCCAGGCACTGATTCAGAATACAACTGCCTCATCTGGATTTGATGAAAAGAGGAGATAGAGCTGGGCATCATCTGCATATTGGTGAAAAAGGCAGCAGAGAACAAAGGCTCAAAGAAGTAACAATATGGCATCAAGGTTCCTGCCACAAAACTGACTGACAATTGTCCATGTTTTGTGTCCCTGTATTGACAGCAAGTAGTTTATTCCAGGGCCCCAGGCAATGTCTCTATACAATTTCATCTCCCCTTCTCTTCCTCTTCATAGCTGGGCTGTCACTTGAAAATGCCACTGACTCCTAACATGTAACTAGCTTAACACAATGGAAAGCAGGTGGGTCATTCCATGTCAAGTGGTCTAGTTTTTGGAAAGTGCCCTGCGCGACCATCATGACTTAACCACTCAATCTTCCACCTGGGTCATTCCATGTCAAGTGGTCTAGGGCTCCCCACGTGACCATCACGGATTTTGATGAAATTTTGTGTGTAGAGTCCCACATGTCTCAAACGAACTTCAGTAAAGTTTTAGGTTCGCCAGTGGAATACCCATCGCGATATAGCTGTTTGTTTGACCATATACCGCGACCATGTACAGTATGACTGTGAGATTTTGGCAACTTTGAGACATAATATCTCCCTTAGCTGTTTTTTCAAAACAAATGAAACTTCATTGCGGTTTCATTTATTGACCAACTCTTTGGGACCATAGTCAGTAATTGAACTTTCGTTGATCTATCGGATATTTCAATTTTCGTTTTCATTTCTTCAACGAGGTCAACGTAATATTTACATAACTTGCATTCTGCAGATTGACTAGATTGCCCAATGTCTTCAGCCGCTACTCCAGTGGCAGACGTTATCTTTTCTGCTATCACGTTCTGCACATGTTCAATTTTTTGTTTCACGTGGCCAGCTTTATCTCTACTGCTTAATCTTCGAATTTTCAATGGAGAGGTGCCTAAAGCAATCAAGCTATGATCAACAGTGTCCGAAATGTCCATATCGAAATCATCCGAAGATGAAGATGATGCTGTGGTTTCAACCATAGAAACGTATTGGGCTTTACACTTAATGCAAATTTTCTGACCCGGCAAGATGGACTTTCGACAATCCACTTTTAACGACGTGATTTTGCTTTTCAAACTGATTGCAACATGATTTTTGCTTCATTTCGTACTTGTCGAGATACTTTGTTTGGTGATGCAAGCAGATTTGGTTGTCGTCTGTAAGCTCAACTTCTGATCACTGAGTAATAAGTAATTTTTCATCAGCCGACAAACTGCGTACAGAATTGAGCCCAATTTTGTTGGAATAAAATGAGCCGTGGTGGCACTTTGACAACAATTTTTGTCCAACAGCGCATTCGGGTATAGGAGGATTATTATCAACCAACTCATCGACATCATTCTAAATTAAATTAGTTAATATTATAATGTATACTAATGTGAATCTGAAAAAGAAAACGGATGTAATTAGTGATCCACAATGCAACAGAATTATCACAATGCCACTTTCTGCAGTTAGGAATATTATCATCAATGTGCCTATGTGTGTGGCGTCAATATGTATATAAGATATTAATCACCATCATGGTAGGAAAATAACCAGTACTAGTAGAACTGTATCTAAGCTTAGGACATTCCCATATACGTGAAAAAATTACCTAACAACTCCAATAAGAATAAACAGGAAAAACAATCTGAAAAATGACAGAATTACATGTTGAAATATAGGCCGTTGCCATGGCAACATTTCCCAACTTTGTCCCTCTTTTTCGGGCACGGTTTGCCCGTGTTGGAAAATCAAACCCACTTCTCTGGGGGGTTTGAAACATGCTCTTTCTAATGAGATTGGTCTGAAAGTGTTTCTAGAGGGTACTTTTTTGTAAAAGCGGGTTGAAAATACCCTATTTTTGGCCTTCTAACAAAAATCATCAACTTTATACTTAATTTGTAAACTAATGGAAAGAGCTAGGAGGTTGAAATTATAAATTCAAACACAAAGTTATATTGAGATATTATGCGCTAAATTTCACATTTATTGTTGCGGGAGCTATACAACGTTAAACGTTGAATTTTTTTGGAGCATTAGGCTTTTTTGGCTGACTTTGCTGCATTTACCCACTCTGGACATGCTTAGCAAAAATTATTATTAGTTCCACTAAATAGAGCGCAAAAATTGTATAAGGTAGCTAAGTTTCATTTGTTTTGAAAAAACAGCTAAGGGAGATATTATGTCTCAAAGTTGCCAAAATCTCACAGTTATACTACTGTACATGGTCGCGGTATGTGGTCAAACAAACGGCTATATTTCCACAGGTATTCCACTGGCGAACCTAAAACTTTACCAAAGTTCGTTTGAGACATGTGGGACTCTACACACAAAATTTCATCAAAATCCGTGATGGTCACGTGGGGAGCCCTAGACCACTTGACATGGAATGACCCAGGTGGAACATTGAGTGGTTAAGTTTTACTTTTACACACACACACACACACACACACACCGATATAGTCTCCAAGTATGCTGGTGTTGCACCAAACCAGTGAGAGCTGCTATCTAAGTCTCTCCTCTTAGTGGGAAGGAATGTTTTTGATGTTGCTTATATCTGTTCAATATGTTAATTTTCACTGTTTTAATTACAAGACCTTTGCAGTATTTTCATACAGAGATATGAGGAGCAAAACCTGGGAATGTTTGTAGAACTATGACTCTATGAGCATGCTTAAAATAGATTCTATTAATGTAAACGGGCTGGGAACAAATATAAAGAGACAGTGATTAAAACTATAAGGGGCTACAAACCTGATATTTGTGTTACAGGAGGTGCATCTCAGGGAATCAATGAAGTATGTCCTGTCTCATCCCTCCCTGGGAGAACAATTCTGTGCAAATGGTTTCTCCAGAAAATGAGGAGTGGCCATAATATTTGTTAAACATTGTCCCTTTGTGACCAAGGATGTCCTCACAATCCTAAGGGTCGCTTCATACTGGTGTGTGGGTTCTTAGGGGATAGAAAACTCACTCTGGGTTCTTTCTGTGCTCCTAAGCAAGCCCAGGATACTTTTATTAATACACTTTTCGACTCCTTGGAGCCTTTTGTGAATGGTGAAATAGTACTTCAGGGGGTGGGGGAGAACAGAATGCTGTCTTAAATAGAGAATTGGACTGCTCATCTAGATCTCTCCAGTCTGTTGGAGTCTCCAAGAAATTAACGTTATACAAGATCAGTGTGTGATTGATGTCTGGATGGAAAAATATCCCACTGCAAAGGAATACACTTTCTTCTCTAGATACAAAACATACGTATTGATTATTTCTTAGTATCTCAATCCCTCTGTAGTCCAAAACATGGACATCGGTTCTATTGCAATCTCGGATCATGCCCCTGCAAGCCTTCAGTTAAGGTTTAGCAATCCCCAAGAGTGCACTAGGATATGAAGGCTGAACGTCACACTCCTCTCATGCATAAAGGAGGACTATTTGAAAATGAGGGCTATATTGAAAATGCCCAATTCAAGATGTCCCTGGCCTTGCTATGGGACACTATTAAGGCAGTCCTTTGGAGCCTTTTAATTAAGGAAGGTTCATACCTGAAGAAACAAAAGTCCTGAGCCAGAGAGCACCTTTTAGAGGAAGTACATAGGTTAGTGCACACACACAAGCAGACAGGTAGTAAAAAAGCATATAAAAATCTCCTAGCTGAGCAGAATTACAGGCCCTTGATCGTTCATACACACACACACACACACACCACAAGCAAACACTACAAATCATTTAAAAAAAACCCAAACTAAAATGGACTTCCAATTTTCTCCACAGCGAAGATAAGTAACAATAGGTACTCATACTCTATAATTACAAATACATTTCTCTATTTTCTAATGTCCAACATTTTTCTTCTTATTCCTGACTCACAAATACTCAAATCATTATCCTTCTAATTAGAATAAGCCTATTAGAGGTTTCCATTAAAACATAAACATAGATATTGACTCTCTACTCATATACAGTCATGCCTTGGATTGAGAGCGTAATTCGTTCCGGAAACGTGCTTGTAATCCAAAACACTCTTATATCAAAACGAAATCCCCCCAAAAAAATTTGTACAGAGATAATTTAAGCCATACTACAGTACTTGTATTGCAAGACGTCGCTTGTATATCAAGTAAAAAATAAAATAAAATTTAAACATTTGCTTGTCTTGCAAAACGCTCTCAAACCAAGTTACTTGCAATCCAAGGTATTACTGTATTGATAAATCCATACCTTCTTACCACCTAATTATCAAAATAAACAACTTCTAATTTCAATTATATGTTAATCTTTGCAATCTATTAGGAGTAAAAATTAAATTTATATCCAGGCATCTTATAGACATTCTCTTTAAAACTAAAACTTAATATAAATTTCAACTCTTTTAACCACATGCTTTCCCACCATTTCCATTAATCCCAGACGGGACAAATTCTAATTACAATCTTCTTATCCATCCTTCCTAACTTTGTTACACCTCCCAACATAAAATTTACATTTCCATCCCTCATCTTAAGAACATTCTTTTTAAAAATAAAACATAACAAATTTCAAGCCTTTAAGTCACACAATTTCCCACTATTTCTGTGAAGGACCGCCACTGGTCCTTTCCTGCAAAGCACGGGTTTCCGCAATTTTGACAGCCCAGAGCGCTCTGCTTGTGTTCCCCAATTTAGATCGGCAATAAACACTGGAATCTAGCACTTAGTCAAAGTGAAACTACTCGTAGGCAAAGTACGAAACTACTTGTAACAGAAGGGGGTGAAGACCGGGTTCTTTCCACAGCTCAGCTGAGTTGCAGACAGGTCGCAATCATTATCCCAGTTGTGCACTGGTGATAAAGATCAGAACCCTCTCCTGTAACTACTAGAAGTTATGGTGAGCCCTAATAAGGCTTCTGGCATTTCTTCATGTATCAATCATGTGTTTTTAGGGTTACCTCCGCACCTCTAAAATGAAAACCAAGATGCTAAATTCTGCACCAAGTACTGCATTTCATGATGTGATTATGGATACAATAGCCCTGAGCAGAGCAGATGACTGAAGTAGTATTCAGTGAAATGTGAAACTTTTCAACCTGCAGAAAGTCTACAGTATACTGCATGTAAGATAAAGCAAAGAATTTATGTTCTTCAGGTGCTGAGCTTGGTGCAGTGAAAACATGTGAACTCTGTAAGCAGAGCCTTACTGTACATCTGGATGATTTTAATGTGAATGACTATTATAGGAATCATCAGCAGTCTCGGGTAAGAAGCCAAATAGGCACCCTCAGAAGGTTTTAATAGTTTTAAACAATGCCAAGCTTTCCATCTGTTCTCATTTTCTAGAACTTACACAGCATTCCAGTTAAGGGCACAATCCTATGCATGTTTAGACAGAAAGAAGCATTCCTACAGCTCCCAGCATTCCACAACTAGTCTAAAGTGGGTCTTTTCTCTCTCTAAACATGCATAGGATTGCATCTTAAATGTAGAAATAGAGCAGTGACACTTTACCTAGTTCACTAGATAGAGATGACACTGCAGCCAGAAGTGGAATCCAATCCCTGACAGGGATTTCACTTCATCAACATTCACAGGGTTGGGGATTATTTTTCTCCTTTTAAAAAAATAACAGCAAACCTTAGCAAGATCTTGTAGCTACCATTCTTGAATCTAAATGGGCTGGGACTTTTGAAAAGCTGCTGCTGGTGCTACAGCAGTGTAAAAGGCAGATTCAGTGTTGGAATTATCAGGAAAATGACTGAAAACAGAACAGCAAGAATAACACCACTATGTATAATTCTAAGATGTATCCACTTTTTATTGAATGGTAATTAAACATTTTTGTTTTTTAAAAGATAAATTCAAGAATTAATAACAATGTATTTGGAAAGTAAACATGGCATCCATCTTTGGAAAAATATGTGCAGTCATGGCTGGACCATCACAAAAAGGACATACCGTAGTTGAGCTGGAAGCTGCATAAAAACACAACTGAAATTACCAGGATAGATAATCTTCCTCATGAAAAATGGCATAAGCCTTTTTATCAGGAAAAAATATGGCCAGGAGGGCATGATAGTGGTCTATTTAATTATGAATATATTGAAAAAGCATTCAATCTTTCAGAAAACATCAGACTTGGCTGATCCTGTGAAAATGATTGGCTATAGATTAAGGCACTGGGTGTTTCCAATTATCAGAAGTACAGTATACTGCTTTTCTAAGATATCTGGCTGTCCGGTGAAGACAGGTCTGACCCTGCATGGCAGTTCTGTGATCCAGCTAAGATTCCCTCTGCTTGCTGTGTCCATGGTGCATGCTGATCTGTGTTGCATTCTCAGCCACTAGTGATACAGCAGTACTATAAAACCAAGTGTTAAAACTTCAAATGCAGGAACTGTGACACCTACTACAAAATCTATGGCATCTGTGCAACTCTTCCACAAAAGTACACAAAGTTATACCCTGTCAACACCACTGGCAGCTGCATAGGAAAAGCACCAATCACCATAGAGTATGATCACTTCTGTGTTAATGACCATGCAGAAGCTCAGCTGCTGTGGGACCACAGCTATTTCAGATTCCCCGGTTTCCTTTGCTCCTGCTTCCCAATTTTATCTTTACTCTTGAGTAAGAAGTTACTGCAAGAGTTTAAAGCAAGTGTCAGATCAGAACAAGGGCAACAGTTTTCTGAGACTCCTTTGCACTGCAAAGTAGTCTTTAGCCATGCACCCTTTTGTTGCCCAAGGTCTGTGCATGTAATGTAAACTAGAAGCCAGGCTCATGGCTGAGAGTTTCTCCTTGGGCTGGGAAAAGTACGGTATTCAATGAAACCTCAGGTTCCAAATTCTGAAGCTTTATTAAGATCAGGGAAGGAGATATGAGAGGAGGAGGGGTGGGAGAACAAGTAGCTTTAAAAAATCATTTACTCTAAATAACCTCAACTAGATAATCTTAAAAAGGAAGGAATCTCAAACTTAGGTGTGAGGAGCAAAAATGTGCAGAAGATGACAAATGTTCATAGTGGATAATTCTCATTTTTAACCATGTGGAACTAGGGGAGGTGGTGATGGAGCATTGGATCCTCCTGTCAGTCATGTTCAAGTGGTGCTGGACATACCTCTAGAGGCAGATTTTTGACACTAGGGATAGGACAGGTTCAGCACATGCTTAGAGGAGCACCTGGAGAGATGGGTCATTGGCACCTTTCAGCAATCCAAGAAGGTATAAGTAAAAGGTGAGCAGTGGGAGAGATTTCCAATCTACTACTAGTAGACAGAACCATGGGGCAATTCCTGTCTCTGTGCATGGAGGATGGTTGAAACATGTCAGGTAAGAGTGCTGTGAGAAATGAAGTGCCACGGAATGGAGGCAGGCTGAGAGGAGGGAGATGAGAGGGAGCGCAGGGCCATTCCACCAGCCCTGCTGAGAGGCCTCCCTCATGACGGCTCCTCCTCCCTCTACTGCTACCACAGCGGCCATTCCAGCAGGCTGAGAGGAGGGAGATGAGAGGGAGCGCAGGGCCATTCCACCAGCCCTGCTGAGAGGCCTCCCTCATGATGGCTCCTCCTCCCTCAACTGCCGCCACCACAGCAGCCATTCCAGCAGGCTGAGAGGAGGGAGATGAGAGGGAGCGCAGGGCCATTCCACCAGCCCTGCTGAGAGGCCTCCCTCATGATGGCTCCTCCTCCCTCAACTGCCACCACCACAGCAGCCATTCCAGCAGGCTGAGAGGAGGGAGATGAGAGGGAGTGCAGGGCCATTCCACCAGCCCTGCTGAGAGGCCTCCCTCATGACGGCTCCTCCTCCCTCTACTGCTACCACAGCGGCCATTCCAGCAGGCTGAGAGGAGGGAGATGAGAGGGAGCGCAGGGCCATTCCACCAGCCCTGCTGAGAGGCCTCCCTCATGACGGCTCCTCCTCCCTCAACTGCCGCCACCACAGCAGCCATTCCAGCAGGCTGAGAGGAGGGAGATGAGAGGGAGCGCAGGGCCATTCCACCAGCCCTGCTGAGAGGCCTCCCTCATGACGGCTCCTCCTCCCTCTACTGCTACCACAGCGGCCATTCCAGCAGGCTGAGAGGAGGGAGATGAGAGGGAGCGCAGGGCCATTCCACCAGCCCTGCTGAGAGGCCTCCCTCATGACGGCTCCTCCTCCCTCAACTGCCGCCACCACAGCAGCCATTCCAGCAGGCTGAGAGGAGGGAGATGAGAGGGAGCGCAGGGCCATTCCACCAGCCCTGCTGAGAGGCCTCCCTCATGACAGCTCCTCCTCCCTCAACTGCCGCCACCACAGCAGCCATTCCAGCAGGCTGAGAGGAGGGAGATGAGAGGGAGCGCAGGGCCATTCCACCAGCCCTGCTGAGAGGCCTCCCAGGAGTTTCATTAATATTCCCCCTTCTTCCCTCCCCATTCCTTTTCCCTTGTGTGTCGTGTCTTTTTAGATTGTAAGCCTGCGGGCAGGGACTGTCTTGTTAATTGTTGTAAACCGCCCAGAGAGCTTCGGCTATTGGGCGGTATAAAAATGAAATAAATAAATAAATAAATAAATTTAAACAGACAGGTGCTTCATTGTCAGGCATTTCTCTACAATGACAACACTTAACTTTCTCTCACACACATGCACGCACCCAAGTCATAACCATTGAGGGCAGAAGAGATGAGGACAGTAGTCTACTCCTATGGGATTTCATCCCTGATACTGTTGATCAGGAAGTCGTACAAAGTGAAGTGGATAATCTCTCTACAACTCTCTCTCTGGTAAATGATGTCATTCCTTCTTGGCAAAAAAATGCAGGATGCTGTATGCTTGCTTTTCCTCACTGGTGGGGAAACAGAGGGAAATGATTACTTTGACTGGAAAAACACCCACTAGGAAGCGTTAAGGATCCCCTTCTCCCCCACTTCTGGTCCATTCAAATATGCAGCGATCCACCCTCTTGGATGCTACATTTCAGCAAATAAGTAAAATCAAACCTTGGGATCATTTGGCCCAGAGTATCTCTATAAATGTGGTGGAGAGGGTACTAGTAGCAGATCTATGTGTTTAAACTGAAATCTGACCCAATCATTTAGAAAGAGAAGGCCTGATTTTAAAAGCAGAACTGTTTCTGTATGGGTGAGGCATGGAGAACACTCTGCCCGCCCCCCATGGCTTACCTCCCCACAATTTGCCCTCCAGTGTGAGTTTTCTCCCAGATATGCTCAGATACCAGACGACCCAACTAGGAGAGAATAATCTTGTGTCGCTGGCTGGGTTTGCACATAATGCTAGCCCATGGTTTATTGAATTCTGGGTTGTTGTGATGTGCAAACCCAGCAGTGCTAACAAACCATGGTTTGTTAAACAGAAACAGAAACCATGGTTTGTTGTTTGGCTGTGAATGCTGGGTTATTTAAACCATGGGTTGCCATTATGGTTGAACACAACCGTGGGTTAGTCATTGGTAGTTTTACTGGGCTATAGAGATGGTGGGCAAGAGCAGTAAAAAAATCCTGGCCACTCTATATGCCTGTACTACAGCACCATAAAGGCACTTGGGATACAGGGAGGGAGAGAGCGGGCAAAGGAGGAGGGAAATAAGCAACCTAGGAATTTAGAAAAAAAACTGCAATTTGTTCAGTCATCTGCCAGACAAACCCTGGGTAGGGCAACAAACCATAGGTGTTTAACCATGGGTAAGCATTATGTATGAACCTGGTCACTGTATCTCTACATATAGGCCCAGGACGAGCTGATGAACTCAGGTCTCTACCTTGTGCTGCTGCTTCACCTGTATGAGCAAAGATTTGCAGAACTTATGAGATTAAACTACAACCAAGCCTCAAGAGATCAGGTAAGAGGCAGAAAAATACTTAATTTCTTACTGTTTACATAGGAAGCTTTGAGCTGTATCACACTATATACAGCAGCCTGGCTACATCACAGTTCCATTACTGTGGTAAATATGTAGAATGTGAAATAGAAACTGTGGAGAGAAAGCCTGGCGGCGGTCCTTCACAGAAACACTCATCCCCAAACATTTGTACCTGGGAGGCACAATTGGCATCAACCCCCTGGGGCATGTTCTCTTTGCAGTTTGCATATTTATTGCAACAAATACCAGTGTACCCACGTAGCTGCATAAAGGGTGAAGAAGTGCCTCTGACATGCATCATATCATGTGGTCAGTTCCCCTGCCAGGCTGGTTATGATCCTATACATGTTTACTCAGTTTTCCTCATGCACCACCCTCCCCCTTTAAATCACACACCTCACCCCCACTTGTCTGGCTGATTGGTGCTGGGAAAAGTACCAATTGACTTGGCAGCGGTGAGGGGAGATATGTGATGAAATTTCAGTATGTGCAGATGGAAGGTTTAAAAACCTCCCCATCCCTACATGCTGAGATGGTGAGGAAAGAGTGAATGTATGAATACGTGTGTGTGCAGGAGGAGAAAGGATGTGGGAAGTGTGTGTGTGTGTGTGTGTGTGTGTAAGAGAGAGCGAGAGAGAGCGTGCAAGCTGGGATGCTGTTTGTGTTTGTGTCTGAGAGCAGGGGATGAGGGGGAAGTCTGTGTGTGTGCGTGCGTGCGTGCGTTCACGCATGTGTACATAAATTTACAGGTATGAGAGTGGGGGGAATGAGGGAGATGCTGGCCTCGGCCACTGCTTTCTTCAGCCACACTCATGCATACCAGCAGCATATGTGGCATTAGGGGGCAAAAGGGTTGCACACCCATGAGCTACAGGACAATATCCATTGCCACAGGAGCTCTGGGCTGCAAAACAGATTCCTTTCAAGGGTTGTCTGTGATATGTTCCTCTTATAACAATCATTTGTTATAATGATTGTTACATTGCAGTCATAACATCAGCCTTCCCCAACCTAGTGTCCCCCAGATGTTTTGCGCTTCAGCTCCCACCAGCATGAGACAGCATAGCCAATGGTCAAAAATGCTGGGAGTTGTAGTCCAAAACATCTGGAGGGCACCAGGCTTGGGAAGGCTGTTGAACATGAATGTTGACTATATGTCCTGTCCTATCATGGCTGCATCATGGATCAGCTCTCTGGCATAGTATATATGTATATATTTAATTCTCTCCATTTTCATTGCCTCAGTCATTCATTTATGACACCAGTAATTAAAAAAATCCTTAAAATGTGACTTACCATTGTGAAACTACGTTCCTCATTAATATCCAACATGTCATGAATATGCAGCACCCCTTGAAATTATGGGCACATTGTATTTTATGTATTGCACTGGAAACCCATACCTCACTTGTGACATTATTTGCTAAGTGGCCAAGATTCCAGATATCTACCTAGGTTTTTCCAACCTATTACCTTTCCTTTGAAGACCCTGCAGAGTTTCCTCCCAGACCTAGACATGCACACAGGAAGGTATCCAGCCACAGGACTATGTGCAAAGGAAGCAATTTTTTTCATACTGCCAGCAAACCAAGCAAACAAGCCAACTGTTTACAGTATCTTCCAACATTATGAATAATTCCAGCTTTTCCTGTATCTCAAGTTTCAGCAGGGGTATCATGTCTCCATATGTTTAAGGCACTTGTTTTCCTTCCTTCAAAGTGCTTTTTTCTAGGTCATTTCAACCACATTTTCCCCTGAGCTGCTGAAAAATTACGTGTCTGTTCACTGTTATGGGGGGGGGGGGCAACATATATTAATTCTTTTCTCCTTTCTCCCTAGCTCTCAAGACAACCTGGAACAGAGGAAAATCAAAGTAGGTTTATGCAGGGTTTCCAGCAACCCCCTAAGGCAGGGCTTTCCCACCTTGGGTCCCCAGCTGCTGCTGGCCTACAGTTCCCAGCATACCCAGCCAGCATGGCTGATGGCAAGGGATTCTGGGAGCTGTAGTCCAGCAACGCCTGGGGACCCAAGGTTGGAGAGCCCTGCCCTAGAGGGTGGTTACTGCTTAGTCCTTTTCAATCATTTTGTGTGATATTCCTCACAAGGTATCCACATTCCTAGATACAGTAATTACTACCCACCCTCACTCTGTGAAGATATTAGATACCTCTACTGTGCATCGAATCGGATGGTTAAAGTACTTTTCATGGTGACGTATGTGATCCTGTACCTCACTCCAATTTGCTTCAACCGTCTCTAGAAGTTTGCTGTTAACTGCAGAAGGGAATGCTGGGATACCCTAGCTCTTTCATTTAGAAAGACTGAAGGTTACTTCCAATATTACGTTTTTCAACATGTTTTGAAAATATATGCAGGACAGTAGCCAGAAAACGGCCAAAACTGCATGTTTTTAGGGTGTCCATTTGGGTCTATGGGATTTGATACACATCTTACGAAGCTCCCAGCAATGTAGTTTATGCATAAATCCTGCACTTGTTATAGCCATACTGTTATTTCTGGCTGCTTCTCTGCATTCAACTTTATGAACTACAAGTAGCAAAATATTGACACAGTTTCCCTGTAATTCCAATTTGTGGGTTATTTATCCATGAATTAGCTGGGGTGAGCAGGAGCGTGCATGCGTGCTGCCTCCAGTGTGCTTCTCACTTTCAGTAAAAAAGCTACAATTGTCCCATTCCTAGGTTGTGACCATGCTTTCTGAACCCGGACACTCTGGGCTGATTAGGCCTAATCTTACAACATATTGTAGGTTAACTCTGGATTGTTTAACCCCTAAACAACCCAGAGTGTTAGGATTTGGCATCATGCTTGCAACCTACACACGGGGTGATGGTAGGTTGTTTACTGAAAGTGGAAGTGAGGAGCATGCCCGAGGCAGCATGCTCACTTGCTCCCACTCGTGCCCAACAAACTATGGGTAACACCGTGGGTTGTCATTACGTGTGAACAACATCATGTCAGATGCAGCCCTGAGCCCATTTCAACTGGAACAATGTTGCCATTGTTGCACACTGACAGGTACCACCGTGGAATTAATTTATGCATTTATAGCCATAGCGGAAGATACAAAAACCCTATCAATTAATTAACAAATACAAAATATATATATTGGGATATTTCCCCTGAGACATAAAGTGTTGGGGGAAAGGCATTTCTGTCTACATGTAGTGTAAATGAGGTTTATTGGGGGGTTTTGTGATGAACTGCATTAAAAGCCTAACTTGCTATGCATGTGAAATGTGGAAAGTTTTCCTTCTTGATTGTTGCAATACTATTTAATGATGCTGTTTATCAACAGTGTTTTCATTTTTGAATGCCGAGAAGAAAGACTCTATATTCATTTGTTGTAGAATTTATACCTTTAACAAGACCAGTGCTTTTATTGATTATTTCTCCCAGTCAGGGAATTCTATTTGCCTGCATCAGGTTAAAAGTTGGATCTGATGTTACTTTGACCTGGAGATCTCTGGGAGCCTATAGATTTCACCACTGGTGAGCTTTAGGACCAAACTAGGTGTGAGTTTAAGCATTTAGCATACCTGAATTTTGTTCTTTAAATAGAAGCTGTGGGCAGGGGAAGAGCAGGATCAGGAATGTTGAGAGACTTTAACCCTTTCTCCCCATGTTGCAGTCCCAATGAAATTTTCCCACCCCCATGAAAACTGCTGTTTTCCTCATTAGAGAAGCCTCCCATTGGCATCAGTGGAAGTCTCCCTTCTGATACTAACAGCTGAGGGATGGGAGAATTAAAGTTCTCCTCCCCATATTCCTGATCCTGCTTTCCCCCCACCCTGCAGCTGCTTACATGCATTTAGGATGTAAACATATAGTCATTTTGCTGGAGGTAGGCTCCACTGAAATAATGAGACTTACTTTTGAGTAGATATGTATAGGATTGCACTGTTTTTTGCTTCTTTATCTGCAGAGAACCAGAAGCTCAATGCACTCACGCTGTATGATGCAAGACTAGCTGGGGCAGAAGCTGTTCTATCCTAATTTCTGCACTAGCTAGTTCCATTTATTACCTACTTCCTCACTAAAAAAAGTCTTGGTTTTCATTTCATTTCATTTATTACATTTCTATACCACCCAAAAGTGAAAGCTCTCTGGGCAGTTTGCAAAGATTAAAAACTTTAAAAATACAGTATTATTCATAATATTAAAAACATTTTAGCTACAAACATATAAACAGAGCAGACACATATCCAAACACTATCTGATGACCTGATTAAAAACCTATCATATGCTGCCAAATACCTGGGAGTAGAGGAAGGTCTTAATCTGGTGCCAAAAAGATAACAACGTTAGCACCAGGCGGGCTCCTGCTGGTCTATGACCGTAATAAAGTGACTTGACCCTGGCACCAGGCGGGCCTTGCTGGGGAGTTCATTTCATAATTGGGGGCCACCACCCAGAAGGCCCTCTCCCCTTTGCTACCTTTATTTGTTTTCACCTATTTGTATCATTCCTTCCCCCTCAACAGCCTCCATGGATTTATTATTTCAACAGTGGTCAGTGACTAGATTGGTCAGCAGAGCTTAGGGATGATAGGCCAAATCTCTTCTCCTCTCCTCCTTACCTCTGACAAGAATACTCAGGCTGAATGTTGCATAGTCTGTGAAGCAGAAATAAATTTCAGGAAACACATGGGTCAGCAGCAAGCGAGAAGCATGGAACTAGTTAGTGCATACCATTAAATGTAACTCAAGGAACCTCGGGGGGGGGGAGTTGTGGCAACATAAAGACTAACAAATTTGTGGCACAAGCTTTTGTAGGCTTTCATCAGATGTAGGAAGTGCTAACCTCAGTTGGCAGGTACATACATGGTTATAGAGACAAAATATGTAAACAATGGAGCCAAATGGTTGAAATGCAAGAGGTATAGTCTGTGACAATTCTATGTCAGGCTTAAATATACAGAATATATATTTGTAAATTTGTAAATATAACAGTAACAAACAAAAACAAAAAAACAGGTGGGAGGAAGCCACAAAAGAAAAAGGGGGGGGGGGGAGAAGGAAAAGAAAGAAAGAAAGAGAATATATAATAAAACATATCCAAATACAATAATCATTTACATCACCCTTAATTTAAAAAAAAGGAAAAGAGGGCAAAAGAAGGATACTTCTATTTCAAATATATACATTAATATAAGTGGTCCATATATCTAAATAAGCATCCATATGAGACTTGACAGCTGTAGGAGAATATGTTCAAACGTAGCAAGAGCAGTAAGTCCACTGGATGATAGGTGGTGGGTGTTTATCCTTCCCAGTTTGAAGCATGAGTCTCTTTGCAACTGTAAGGGCTCTCAGTATCCACTTTTGCTGCCCATCTGTTAATTCCCACATCACAGGGATGTAATTTAAAAGTGCATGAACATCCGCTATTATCACAGCTTTTTCAAGAGCAACATTTATATTTACCAATGACTTTCAACCAAAAAGAAGCCACTATAGGACATGCCCACATCATATGCCTCTATGAGGCATTGTCTAAATTTTACATAGCTGGCACCTTTCCGCTATTAAGCAATCCCACTCTGTTCCTGCTTTGTTGGTGAGGATGTGACTCTAGAGGTTCACTGTTGCATATGTGGCTTTTGTGTCCTATAGTGGCGGAATTTTGGAAGATCAGTCTATAAAACATTTTAATTTTATTGTCAATATTTCACAACAAAAATAAACAGCTATTACATAAAGGCTTGAGGCCTTTGCTTGCTGCTGCACATTTAGAAGTCATGGCTCATTGGAAAACTGGAGATGGACTCTCAGAAAAGTGGTGGATGGAGCAGATTTGGTCAACTGCTTTCTCTGAAAAGAAAGAGCAAAAAGAAGCCACTATAGGACATGCCCACATCATATGCCTCTATGAGGCATTATCCTCATTAGATCCCCAGCATCTGGTAGAGCTAGCCAGCTTCTTAACAAGCCTCTGGTGTCCAGTATACACAAAATGGCAAGTTTTGTTGAATCACCCTCAATTTTAAATCTACAGAAGTAGTACATATGGAAGTTAGGGCAACTTTCCATTGATTGGACTGTACAGAGCATTCCAACTCCTTATTCCACTCCCTTCTGACAATCTGAACATCTGCTTTACTACATTCAAAAATACTTTTTATGAACAGCTATTCTAGGCTTATGTTTCTGTAAAGAATGAATTAATTCCTCCAGTAGTGTTGGTAGTGCTGCAGCACTCATCACTGATGGCTCATATATGTAGACCCCAACAAATGCTGTAGCTGAATGTACTGCCAACTAGCACTAGCAGGTGAATGATAGCTAATCCACAACATTGAAAATGATAAAAATTCATCATTCAAACCTATTAACTGATCTAAAGTATAAATTCCACTATCAGCCCAATTACTCCACATAAAAGGCTGTCTCTCCATTTTCAAGACTGGATTCTCCCATAAATTTAATTTAGCACGAGAATATGGATCAAACTGCAGCTGATGAGACCTTGCATGCCAAGGCTCCTTTGCTGCTAAAATTGTTAGTGGAGCCATTCCTTTCTTTTTAATATACTTAGATCCTAACGCCATCCAGCCAGAAAGAGGAGCCAACTAAGTTCACTCGAAAACAAGCCATGGGATTATTTAAAGAAAAAGTTGTTTTCCAGTCATTGGCACAAGTTAACAAATAAGCTTTATGGTATAAACGAAGATCTGGAAAATTAAACTCTCCCTCCTTGATCGGCTTCTGCATCCTCTTCAATGAAAAACGGGAAGGAACACCCCCCACCAATAAATTTTTAAAATGTTGCATGTTGTTTTTGAAAATACATTTGGGGAATGTATAAAGGAGTACTACATAATACAGTAATAACTTGGATTGCAAGTAACTTGGTTTGAGAGCGTTTTGCAGGACAAGCAAATTTTTAAATATTTATTTTTTAAAAATTGCCTTGATATACAAGCAACGTCTTGCAATACAAGTACTGTAGTACAGCTTAAATTAAAAATCTCTGTACAAATTTTTTTGGGGGAATTTCGTTTTGATATAAGAATGTTTTGGATTACAAGCACATTTCCGGAACGAATTATGCTCTCAATCCAAAGCATGACTGTACATAAATTACTTGTGGCATGTGGCAAGACGTTCATCTTAAGTATGTTAACCTTACGCCAAGTACTTAAATCAAGTAATGCCCATCTTTCCAAGCCAAGAGATATTCCTGCCAGTAACACACTTACATTCACTTTAACCACTTGAGAAATATCTCTAGGCACCAATATACCAAGATTGGTGTCCACTTCTGGACACCAAAATTCAGATTTTGAGCAATTAATAGTATAACTATAACCTGAAATTGTACCAAAGGTATTAATCTTATTAATTTTGGTATACAAATAAATGTATTTTATTGCATTGTACATCGCTCAGAGTGGCTGGATGTCTGGCCAGATGGGCGATTCATAAATATAATAAATAAATAAATAAATACAAGGCTCTAACCTGCTGATGAATAACAAGAAATCATCTGTGTATAAAGCCATTTTATATTCCACCTGCTCATGCACAAAACTAAATTTCTCTATTCTGCTTAATTGCACATGCCAAGGGTAACAAGCACAAATTAAATATCAAGGCAGACAGAGGACAGTCCTGCCTTGTGCCCCGCTCCAAACTAAAGCAACGTGAAGGAATTCCATTTATCAACACTCATGACACAAGAAAGAGAGATAAATTCTAATCCATCTTTAAAATTCCAGTGGAAATATAAATTTTTCCAAGGTCACAAACACAAATTGCCAATATAATTTAATAGATTTCATAGATCATAGAGTTGGAAGGGGCCTACAACAAGGCCATCGAGTCCAACCCCCTGCTCAGTGCAGGAAACTAGAGGAGGGGTCTCCCATCCAAGTAATAACCAGGCCTGACCCTGCTTAAGGCAGCTGAGCCTTTTCTTTTAGAATTTAAAGCAGTCAGATTTACTGCAAGCCTTAAATGATCTGCTCTCTGTCTCTGGAAAATAAAGGTCTGGGGAGGGACAAGTTGAAAATTGACTTGGTAAGAACTTTACTGTTTTATCCAAGTTGTCTCCCTGTATGACCTTAAGCTTTCCCTTGTGAGAGGCATATGCAATAATCCTTCCCCTTATATAAGCCTTAGAAGCCTCCCATTCAATAGTATAAGATGTGGCTGAACCCTTATTAATCTCAAAATATTCATTAAATTCAGAAGCCATCTGTGTTTTAAAATTATCATCATTACACAGTGAAACATGTGCCAAGTGCCAAAAGTTTTAACAGAATTAGGGAACAATCCTATGGCCCCTAGACAGTGTCTGAGGCTCAATAGGATAGTTCAGATTCCCAGATCCGAGGTCAGAGAGCTGCAACCTCGTCGGAGCTAAGAATCAGAGCTCCAACCCCTCCCCCCCTTGCAGCTAGCACCGAAAGAAATGCGCCCGCAGCAGTCCAAGGTCTGGAAAGCGACCTTGGAGAGGGGGGAAAGTGGGCATTTCAGTGGGCAGGGATGGGAACAGACTGGGAAGGCCAGGATATGAGGTATCCTGCAGATGCTTCAACCTCCTCCCCCCAGATGCTCCAGCTAGATACAGGCCTGTGGCTCACGCTGGCTCAGCTTGTCTGAGCGTGGAAAGCTAAGCAGGGTCAGGCCTGGTTATTACTTGGATGGGAGACCCCTCCTCTAGTTACCTGCATTAAGCAGGGGGTTGGACTCGATAGCCTTGTAGGCTCCTTCCAACTCTATGATCTATGAATCTATGGGCAAAAAAGCCCATCTTGCAGAAAATACAGAGTGGGATGCATAGGATGCCCCATAGCCTCTGAGTTCAGGGGCTTACAGACGTTGCAGTAGGATTATACCCTTTGAGCATGGTCCAAGACAGCAGTGTTGTCACACATTCAAATAGTGGAGAAGAAACAAAAAAATAATCTGAAACAATTTTGATGCAGACCTGGAAAAACTTGTAATCCTGCCCTGAAGGATGCAACATACACCATGCATCAATCAAACCCAGCTCAGACATATAAGCCTTCAACGTTGGATCACAGAGTGAAATTTGCAAAGGGAATTACTTCTATCCAAAATTGGGGCCAGAATCTCATTAAAATCCCCAATTATGAAATGATCATAAGTAATAGTAGGCAGCTGACTAAGGCACTCATGAAATATAATAGGCGGATCCAAATTAGGACCATATACATTCACCATGGTGATTACTATATTTGTAAATTTAACCACCAAAATAAAAAAGCATCCCTCTGGATCAAATAATTTCTTTTAACACCAATATTGGTGCTTTTTTGTGTAAAACCACTCCTTTAGCTTTCTTAGAATTGCCACTAGCATAAACTTCTCCTACACACTCTTTGCAAAGTCTGTTCTTGTCTTCCACCAAAAGATGAGTTTCCTGTAACAAAGCAACATCTGTTTTTAAGCAACTTAAGTCTGGAAAGCACTTGATTTCATTGGTTGGGAGTATCCAGGCCCCTAACGTTCTAAATAATAATGTTCGACATAATAATTCACATATTAGAAACAACCAAAAGAGGAATACAACAAAAACAATTATATATCTAAAAGACTTATTTACACCCACCATTCCATCCTTACCGCCCTATATACAGCATGTGCAGGACCTTACAAAAGACTCACACAGTATAGAATCCATACACTATATGAATTTGAAGGCAACCCACTGCTCCTTCTCTTTTATTTCTAGCATATTCGATCTCCAAAAAACCAGCCACATACAAACAATATCACTGTTGCATATTAAAAAATACCCAGGACTGTACTTTTAATGCTTATAATAAGCCAGACAAATAAATTGACTAACAGAGCGATCCTATGCCCTCTAGACAGTGTCTAGGGGTCCATAGGATTTTTCGAATTCCCAGCTCTGAGGTCAGAAACAGAGCTCTGACCTCAGAGTTGGGGATCCATGCTAGGATCGCCCTTCTCCCCCCCCCCCACCTGCAGCTGGTGCGGAAAGAACCATACTGACTGCTTCTCTGATGTCATGTGACCTCAGAGAAGGGGTAAAGAGGGCGTTCCGGGGAGCGGGGAGGGGAGGAGACCAGGTCCACCAGGGTACAACATATCCTGGCGGCACTCCAGCCTCCTTCCCTCCCTGTCCGCTGAGCCACAGCTGGAGGGCTGAAATTGGCAGTCTAGCTGACTTGCAGGGCAGGAGGAGCAGAGAGGCGAAGATCATCTCTGTGCCCCTCTCATGCTGCATAGGATGCCCGTAATTCTCCAAGTTTGGAGGCTTACGGGCATCCCCATTGGATTGTGCCTTAATAAGTCTTACATTAAGAGAAGAAAGTGGAAAGAAAAAAAAATCTAGAAAACAACCAGCCAGGTCCTACCCCACCCCCCACCCCATGAAAAAAAAGGGGGGGGGAATACAACAAAAAATTAAAAGCAGACCAAAAAGCCCATGAGGAAAGAAAAAGTAACAAAAAGAGGGAAAGAAGAAAACAAAAACAAAAAACATCCCAGCATTTCCAGGCCAGCTGGCAGCATATCCCACCAGTACCCCCCCCCCAAACTAACAACCAACTTTAAATCAAGCCAAGCATGGTACTGTATCCCTAGTGCCCAATATATAAATATATGCGCACATATGCATACAATATGGATGCGCTCATATACATGCAATTCCGGTTCTGAAATATAAATATCACAAACTCCGTAGAAGAAAAGGAGGGGGGGAGAATTCCATGTTGGCACGGTGGTGGTGGGGAGAAGGAAAGGACCTTGTAGTTTTTTTAAGCCTTGGGGAGTTTCAACCCTCCTTGGCCCTAGCAGTTGGACTCATGCCACAAGGATAATCTTTTCCCACTGCTGGTGCATTGAACATTTTCAGACCAGCTTCCATCCTTAAACAGAAGACAGCAGGAAAACAAATAAAATACTGAAGATTCCTTTCGCAAGCCAATTCTCAATACTTAGAGAATGCATACCAGTTATCTGCTATCTCCTTTTATCTGGGGAAAATCATCTGGTTAAGATGGCAGCTTAGTTGGTCATGTTTTGGCTTACTCCTGTGTCTTCTGCCACTTTATTTTGGCAATTGCCTAATTTTCTAGCTCTAATTTGTGGGAAATCATTCTCTTTTTTTGCCAACAATGTGCTGTTGTTTTGTTTTGTTTTGCCTGGTGTTGACAAGGAAGGGTGCAAGGGGGAAAATTGTGCCAACTCCCCCCTCCTCCTACTGCTGGGGTGGCAGTGACTTTGCCTGAAGAATCCAAGAGAGATGTTATGCCGCTACTTAGAGCTATGGTTGAAGATTAAAAGATGATCACAGCCTCTATGGGAATGTAGCAGGATCCTGTTGACAAAATATCCATGAGGCTAGATGTAGAAACTAGAGTTTCACAGCTGGAAGATAAATCTGGGATTTATGAAACTGTGTTGTCTGCTTTGCAGAGATCTAATCTTATTTTGAAGGCTAATGTTAACAAGCTAGAACGTCAGTCTTGCCGTTGTAATTTATGAATCATTGGGATACGTGAGCAGGCTGAGCAGGGTCAGCCAACTGCCTTTACCTGAGTCCTTCTTGTGTGAGTTATTGGATCTGCCTGAGGACTATCAATTAGATACCGACCCCACCCCACCCTTTGAAGAGAGACCTCAACCCATTCATCCTGAACTTTTCAAGATTTTCTTAATGAGTTTTATTTTAAGAGCTGCAAGAAGCAAGGGAGAAAATGTACACAAGATAAGCCCAGTAACCATTTACAATAGTAGTAATTGATGATAACATAATAATCCTCACTTTGCTATGTTAATTATGTGAGAGGGGGAACCCTTTGCTTGATTCAGGATTCCTTTCTTGTGGTTTGAATAAGGACAAAGGTTGTTGTTGTTTTTTAATCACACTATACATATGTTAATCAGCTCACCATTACAATGGTCTGTGTTATTATCACCCAACAACATTTTGTGAATGGCAACCATTAAGGCAGGGCTCTCCAACCTTGGGTCCCCAGATGTTGCTGTACTACAGCTCCCAGAATCCCTTGCCATTAGCCATGCTGGCTGGGTATGCTGGGAGCTGTAGACCAGCAACATCTGGGGACCCAAGGTTGGAGAGACAGTTTGCATTACACACACACACACACACACGTATATAAATCTGCCAATTTGAGGTTAACACTTCATGCATCTGATGAAGTGAACAATGTCCATGAAAACTTATGCCAAAATAAATTTGTTCGTCTTTAAGGTCCTGTTTTTGCTGTAGCAGACTAACACAGCTACCCCTCTGGAAACAAGTAAACAATGTGACTTGTCAGTGGTGAGGAGAAATACACCCTGCATGTGCCAAGAGGGGCACCTTTCTTTTTTATGTCACATTTCAGAACTGACCACTGCATTTATAAAATAGTCTGGGGCTGAGCTTGCACACACTCGTCAGTTCTGAAGAACAAATGCCATATCTGGACATATATGGTACATGTTCTTGTTACATTGGCTTCCAGGCTAAAGATACAGCAACACAAGCTCAAACAAATTATCAGTAAGTGAAGCTGAAAGAACTAGTAGGATATATTTGCATTAGAACTTTTCCCTTCATGGAATCATAGCAAAATATAATTTACAAGCTGCAGAAATCATCCTTTAGGACGGTCATAATTTCCTGCCACATCATCCAACTGCCCATCTTCATTCTTCAGTGATGAACAGGGACACCAGTAGCTATCGATCTGGAAGGATGCTGATTATCCAGCTCTTCTTCTTGACTCATGGGTCAAGCCCACTTTAATCAAAAGCAACCAATGTGCTTTTAAATAAACACACACAAGTGAGAAAAATGGCACAAAGACACACACTACAAAGTCAGCACTCTTATCATCTTCATACTTAGGACATTCTTCTCAATATCCAGTCAACTAAAACTTTTTGAGCTGCAGTTTTAGTTCATTTGTTGTTTTGTGCACAGCAGACATGGAGAACTGATACCAGTAGGCCTCCTTAAGGCAACCCTTCATTTATTTCAGGGGTGGACAACTTTGAGGAGGGAGAGCCACTTTCAACCCCTGGGCCCCCCACCATAGGCCCCACTCCTGCTGCTGACACACCAGTCAGAAGCAAAAAAAAAATATAGCCATTTACTGCCTAATTTCAGCAGCAAAATGCTATGGAAGGTTAAAAAGGATAATTCTAGCTTGTGTTCTAGCATTTTTCCTTTTTAAAATTACATAATGATTTGCTGCCAAAAGTCAGTAGCAAACCACTGTTTTGGGGGCCACACTGGTGGGCAGTGGGGGCTGCATGCATGTGCATGTTGCCCACTCTTGATTTATTTGAATCCCCTCTCAAATCTAAACAGATCCAACTGTCTTATTTTTTCCTGATATATATATCTTAATCTTTTTGGATAGTCCTGGCTTATGGCAGGTAGGGGTTAATGAATTTGGTTGGCTCCTTGAATGCCTAAGCTATTGGTCTCTCTGGATCCTTGATTTTATGTAATGTGTCAGAATCAGCCTCTGGAGGAAAGTAATTTACATTTAGATTTATGGTGACCATTTGGGTCTTCATTGCTTTCTTGAATAATAATTTATTGAATACCTTTAAGACTGTTGCCATTTTATGGAGAAAAGTGTTCTAATAAGTGATTCATTTCCTCCATCTTTGCAGATTCAACTAATTCCAGCAACAATGGCTAAGAACTATCAAGGGGGATTTAAAGAAGAGAACTCTCCTTGGGAATCTGATCCAGGGCCCTTCTCCACATCCTTCCACTTTACCCTCTTTCTTAACACCAGGCCACAATGAGTTTGTACACCATTCATATTCAGTGTCACTCATTTATATCTAAAGCCTTCTAAGGGTCCGGGGTTGTTTTGGCTGTTTGTGTAGTTTGATTCTTGTGTTTTGTTTTAAGTTGCAATATTGCCTGACAATCTTTTTTGAAAGAACACGGGTTATGAACAGCAACTTGCACAGTATAAAACTTTTAATCTTTCCTGCTGACTGGCCACCAGCTACTCAATCAAAATGTAAACAATAACTAGTGTGTGTGTGTGTGTGTGTGTGTGTGTGTTTTACTGACCTTTGGCAACTGTTTGAGATGGCAAACTGGATAGCTACTTTTCTCACACCTGTTCTAGAATCCTACTCTGTACCAGACTTGCACTTCTGTGAGTCAGGGGTTACTTGGAGCTCAAGAATTGTTTTGTACATTAAGACTTGAGTTGTATGCCCAGCCTTGTCACAGGACATTCCATAGCATACAGATGTAAATGTATTGATATACCGTACTGTTGCATGATCAACTTTTATAACATTATTGCCTTCCCTTAAGATCCAAATAAAAAACAATTATTTTGTTCGCTCTTCAGACACCCCTTCCCCCCTTTTTAAAAATAAATATGCTGTAAGCAAGCAGGTTGTTACTTTTGGGGGTGCACAACAAGGGAAGATCATATAGGGCACTCCCCTTGTACCAGAACTTTTGGTGTAAAAACCCTTTTTACCTGGTGTAAAGTTGAGAGTCAAACCTGTAAGGCAATTTATGCCCCCCTCCCACCCCACTTTATTATGTATCTAATGTAGACTGTTGTTTCTCAGGGTAGGGACTCTGTCACTCCTGTGTTCTGTACAGCACTCACTACACTGCTCATGCTGGATGAATGATAAAATAGTCAAAGCAGCAACTGTAGCTCAGAGAATTCAAAAGGGCTCCCGCTGGAAAGAAGCCATGAAACTGCGGGCTGCAGCTAATTTCCATGCTATTTTCATTATCACAGCAGGCTACTTTTGAAGAACCACTTGCACTTCTTGTTGTGTTGCAGTCATTGCTGTCAAATGTGAAAACTTAGACAGCTTTTGAAAATGTGTATAGCTAATATTACACATTGGGGAAAGTGATTTGTATATGGAGAGAAGGAATGAAAAAGCAATAGGGGAAGGCACATGTGTCCCAAAACAGAAGAGAGAATATCCTCAGGTGCCTGAAAAAGATTTTATTATGCTTAATTTGTTTGAGAAAGGACTTACCTTCCCTCAGGGGCTGTAATTGAAATATTGCAAAACATTAACTGTTTTAAACACTCCTAAAATCTGTAAATATGTATAAAAAGTTACAACGAACAATGTACTGAAATGCTTATAAGCTTATAAGACATAAGAGAGCCAGTGTGGCGTAGTGGTGAGAGTGTTGGTCTGGGACTCAGGAGATCCGGGTTCTAGTCCACGCTCAGCCATGAAACTCACTGGGTGACTTTGGGCCAGTCACTGACTCTCAGCCTAACCTACCTCACAGGGTTGTTGTGAGGATAAAATGGAGAGGAGGGGGAGGATTATGTAAGCCGCCTTGGGTTCCTTGCAGGGAAAAAAGGCGGGGTATAAATATAATAAATAAATAAATAAAAATAACCATTAAAGATTATTTATTTATTTATTTTATTTTGCTTTGGGTTATATTAGATAAAAGTTCTAATTTTTGCCCTTACCGACTGATATATTAAAACACACCCACATGCTGAAATAAAAAAAGCTTCCCTTTCAGAAGACTGCTTACACACACATCTAAGGTGAATCTAATCCAGGGACTCCCTTGGCTGATAAAACAAACCGTTCGAAGGATGGGCTGAGCTGTCCTCAATCTATAGTTAGTGTTGCTATGTACCAGCAAGACACCCCTGTAATTAAATGGTACTTCCTTCATTTCATCTGCAGCCAATTCAGGACTATAAAATCAGGGTGTCCTCCATGCTTTTTAAGCATTTTAAGGCAGAAGCAGCCTCGGAAAGATGCTTTGCGACACATTTGCAGAAAGATAAGCAGGTGAGTAAGGAGATAGAAATGCATGGAGAAAATGTTTCTGTAGAGGAATGGACCATAAAGGTTCAGTGTTAATGGAACGGTTTGTTTTATCAGCCAATGGAGTCCCTGGATTAGATTCACCTTAGATGTGTGTGTAAGCAGTCGTGTGAAAGGGAACTTTTTTTTATTTCAGCATGTGGGTGTGTTTTAATATATCGGTCTTAGGGCAAAATTAATTTTAATATACCCAAGCAAAATAAATAAATAAATAAATAATCTTTATGGTATTTTTTTATTATTTATATATTACTAGCCCGCCTTTTTCACTGCAAGGAACCAAAGGGGTTAAAATGTCCTCCCCATCCTCTCCATTTTATCCTCACCAACACCCTGTGAGGTAGGTGGAGAGTCATGACTGGCCCAAAGTCACCATGGTTTGGTAAGCTGGATAGAACCGGATTCCTGAGTTCCTATGCCACCTTCCACACCACATGGTCTCTATGTCTATAAGCTTAAAATTTTAATGGTTATGTCTTATAAGTGTTGTAACTTGTAGATGAATTTAACTACATTGTTTGTTGTAACTTTTTACATGTTTACAGCTTTTGGGAGTGTTTAAAACTGTTTGTTTTGCAATGACAGCCCGTGAGAAAGGAAAGTTGTTTCCGAATAGAGAGAAGCACTTTTGAAGTTGCCAACTGTCCCACAGTGGTGGAATTCCTTTCACATGGAAGCCTCCAACAAACAATTCTAGACCTGCAAGACAGTTCTGAAGAGCCCCTTGTAGTTCAGACCTAGCATGTTACAAATGCATCAATGCCTTTTCAGGTAAGACATGTTCTTGGAACATTGTGCTCATGCAGTGAAGGCCTTTATTGGTCTAAAGTAGTGCCCAGAAGACAACTGTTTCAGCAGCTGCTGAGTAATATCATGCTTCTCATGCAAAGAGAGCTGAGTTTAATGTCTTCTCCTTGCTGATATCTCGCTGCCAACCTTTTTCTAGATATGGTTTTCAGAGTTGCAGTCCTGAGGTTTCTCTCATTGTTGATGCAACCCAATGATTGACATCTCACTAGCAATCAAATTTCAGTCTTGCTTTAGAGTAGGAGGCTCCAGAAAGAGCTTCCTTGACTGCTCTCTAAAGACAGATCAGGTGAACACATTGTAGAGCTGCTGAGGGTAGTAATGAACTATGTACAATCCAATCTTATTTCCAATCCATCTGCCCACCAATATATGTGGCTTAGTGAGACCTGAGTGGTGGGCCTGGCTAAGCCGCATGGTTCAAAGGAGATATTATTGTTCACTTCCATCAACTGACAGGAAAAAAAGCTGCTATAATCACATCTGGTCTGGGACAAACTGAATGCTTTTCACAGTACTACTGTTTCACACATTGACCAACCCAAAAGACTGATTTTAAGTCCAACCATAGCCACTGAAGAGAAATTGCTGTTAATATTAGGATTAGAATAACCCAAAGGGAAATCATCCCAACATCAGTTAAAGCAAAGATCTGCATTGTGATGATAAATTCTGAGAAAACAAGGAATCATCACAGGGCAAAAGTTGTTATCCTCTGTATGAGCGCTGAAAACAAAGGGAGAATAATAATAATCTGGTTTTGCTGAAACTGATGGGGAACGAAGCTTTATTTCAAGATTCTAGAAGGCTTATAAAAACAATAACAACAAAAGTAATCTATTTCAAAAGTTGCCAGTTTCTTTCTCAGCACCTTTTCACATTATTCAAAATGGTGATAGAAAATATCATTTAATCTGAAGTATTTTTCCAGTAATTCCAAACAAACAGTTTCATGATTGGGGGGGGGGGGGCAGGGTGTCCCTTTCCCACCACTCCTTGTATGATGTTCATTGATAATTGTGTAGTTGTGTTTGATTCACCTTGAAAGCAAAAGATAAACAGCAGAGGGAAATAAAACTGCAAAAACCTGTTGAGGGGCAACTATGCTATTGTCATTGCTGAGGGAGAGATTGAGGGAATAGCAGCAGCACGTGCAGCTGGGAGGATGAAGAGGTTGATCTTGTACAACCTTCCCTCCTTTCAGCTCTGCTATTGCACTTAATTCCTGAATATACATTAGACAGCCCGCCTACCTTCCTGGCAGGAGATGTTTCTATGACAATTTCCCTGTCAAGATGTTGCAGGAGCGTTTGTACTGCACACTGATATTCTTGGGAAGAATCTTTGATTTCAGAGATATCCATTCCAGTGAACATTGATGTTTGGTTTGTGTGCCTGGACCATTTCCACGATACGTTCGCATGGGAATCCTATGCTAGATATTGCTGCAAAAGGATTAATGCTTCATTTGTAAAATGAGTTGGCTCCTCATGCTCACGTCTTACAAATCAGGCCCTCTGAGATGAAGGCACACGGCACATGCTCCAAGACAATATTACTTCACCCATCCCATGGCAGAGCCCTAGTATGGAAAAGACTCGAGGGCTAAGTCATGATTCAAATTAAGCCCTGGAAATGATCCCCCCAGGAAACAAGCAGCAGTCATCTAGAGCAGTGTTCTCCAACCTTGGGTCCCCACGCTGGCTGGGGCATGCTGGGAGTTGTAGACTAAAAACATCTGGGGACCCAAGGTTGGAGAACACTGATCCAGAGAAAGCAAAGGAACTTGAAAAACCTACGATTGTTTCTGAAACTTGCCATACTTTAGTATGGCAGTTCTCAGGTGCCTAAAGATGAAAGAGACAATGGCAAACATTTTTACAAACACTTAATATCCAGCTTAAGTGAACATTGCCAGGTTTTTTTTTCTTATACAATAATTCCCATAATAGCAAAAAATAACTATCCCCTCTTCATTGTCACAGCCACCACCCAAAGTTACTTGGTTGGAAGCAAAGAGCGAAGAGGGTCCCCAGTCCAAATGTGGTTCTCATTCCAAATTTCTATCATAAATGGCCACCACTCCTTGTTGACAGTCTCTTAACTGCCTCCCAGAATCTTGGTCCAAACCCAAGTTGTCTGGGAGAACTGTATGTTGTTCTGGAAGCAAAAAAAACCTTTGTATTTTGTTGCATTTCTTCAAATTATTAAAAGCAATATGGGGATTCTAGAACATGTACAAACGTTGACCACCATATCTACACACAGACACAAAATACCCTCTAAAAGAAGGCATAACTGTCCGCATACAGATACAGTTCATGTATACAGACACATGTTCGGAGGGCCTTTCCGCAATACTGGTTTTTGTGCAATAATTATGTGTATTTGTTTTCCATTTTTTTGTAGACGTCCCTCAGGGTACTGTTTCTGTTGCTGGTACAACACATTCTCTTAAGTGCTTAAGCCACAATATTTTGATGCTGAAAAATGCAATCCTTCCTCCAATATAGTCAACTCATTTTCATTGTTCCTGTGATTGTTTGGAATGTAGCTATGCCATCACCACACATACCAGATATTGTTTATTTCATAATCAGTTGGAAGTGACACAACCCCACACAATGACCTGGCCATTTTGTGAACCTCCCCCACTCCTGTTGTTTGCTGGGGAAGAGTTAGTGATGTTTAATTCTTTGGAGGCTGTGTGTTCCCACTCATATGAGTTTTGCAAGGAAGTGCAAATAGAGCCAGATTCTATTTTACTTTGCTAAAAAGAGGCAAATAGCATTCCTACCTTCTCCATCTCAAGCACACACCTATTTGATGTGTTTCTGTCACTGAGAGGTCACTTATAGCTGTGAAAGTGCTTGTGGCACTACTTTCAGTGTTTTTGCAGAAAAGCCCTCTATCGCAACAGAATTTAATAGCAGAATGGTTGCTATAGCAGTGGCATGGCTGGAGAAGAAACTGTTCTTGGGGTAACTCAGCATCAAAGGAATAGAAGGTCAAACCACCATTAATAGGAATTCAAGGGCCTTTCACTCTTTAATTATTCACATGGCTCCAAGAAGTAATGCAATACAGGGGGAAAAAACCCAACATGTTCTTACCAAGAGAGAGGTGAGAAAACCCTGCAAGGTTCTTTCCTCTTCTGCTATTATAACCAGGAAAAAGGAAGGCTTGCATTTTTCGTCTCTAAGGGGATGTGGAGAAGACTTTGCTGGTACCCAGAGACCAGAGCATCCCAAATGAGACTTTTCTCCAAGTGAATCATCTTTCCTTTCCCTCTGTAGCTCCACTCCAGGTAGGGCAGACTTACAAGGCCAGCCTTGGATTTTTTTTGGAATCCCACACATGGGATGAATTCCCAAAGGAAAACCCTGTTTTGTATTTCTCCACATCTCCTTAGTGGTTCAACTGTCCTGTCTTCCCACTCCGTGGTAGTGATTCAGCTGTTGTCCTCTGCTACCCTCAGGGGCTCACTTTTGAAATATTGTGTATGACAGGTACTCATGTCCCTGCCCCTTCCCTCTTCTCCCTCCCACCTCCCCCCCCCCCATGCTTGCCAGTTCCAACATTAGTCTTGCTGTTCATTCATCTCCATATCGGACACCAGGATGTTCTTCTCAGCGGATTCACTAGGGTTGGAGTTGGTGCGGCTGTAGCGAGCACTCTCAAATGTCCCTCGCTCTGAGATCCAACGGCGCTTGTACAGATAGATGGCGATAGCTATCAATGCACACAGTGCTAAAGAGGAGAGGATGACCACAGCAATGACCTTCGTGTTCTCCAGGAAAGCTGCAGAAGAGCGGAAAGGGTCAGGAGGAAAGGAGACTGACTTTTGTGGAAGGGTAAACTTCATAGAGGAATGTGTGGGATCCTTTGTGGGTGGACTAGCTCCAGTTTGGTTAGCAGGGTGGGGAATTATGAGCAGATGCACTGTAGTGAGGAAATTCCTGCCACTGGGTTTCAAAAGGAGCAGGACTCACTAAGGAAAAGAGACCTCACCCAAAGCCCCTCTACTAGGGAGACAACTTTTACACAAGTCTATGTGCCAAAAATAGCCACATACCATGCCAAAGAGCGAAATTCTATGGCTGGAATATATTACTGTATATACAAATGTGTTACGTTCAGTTTGCAAAATGAATTCTACTTCTCTAATCAAAGGGGAGTAATAAGGAAGTATGCAGAATGTGGAAGTCACATCCAATCATTCCTAGAAGCTCTGCTCACCACCACCCCATCCCCAGCTTCTAACATTTCATCAGCATTTACAAATTTGGTTTCAAGCTTTTATATCCATATGACTGAGAAACTTGGAGGTGGAGTTAAATCTAAGCAGAGTCTCTGCTCAAGATACCAAATTATATGGTGCTGGCATGCAAGCCCCGTGGGTCCCTGGGAGGACATCATGCTCTGTTGAAGAAAGTGTTGGACTACAATCCCTGTGGGATATTTAAAATTGCAGTCAAAACTGCAGTCATGTTTCACCAGGTAGTTGGGTGAAATGGTTAAGATCACTGGTATCTTCTAGGGTAGATTCCCTAGAAGATACTCACTGAATATTTAGCTGAGCCTCAATATTTAGCTGAGCATAGCTTTCAGCTCTTCCTCTTTCTGCTGAGACTCTCAATGTGGTTGTATGAGTTGTTGCCTCCACGTTGTTCTAACAGCAGCATGTAACCAGAGTTGCTGGTCTGAACTCCACAAGTTCAGACCCCAAGTATTTCCAAATGTACTGTAACCAACTGTAAGAAATGCTTTTAAGCCTGCCTGAATGAAACTGCATAATCTGAGTGAGTAAATGTTACTTTTAACTTTTACAAGACTGTGTCTCTGATTATTGTTCTGAGGGAGAGAAAAGGGGGCAAAACCAGGGAAATCCACTCTGCCTTAAAGCATCCTGGATTACCAAATGCTAACTGGCTAACACTAGCCAAATCTGAGAGCCAGTGTGGCGTAGTGGTTAGGGTGTTGGACTAGGACTCGGGAGATCCGGGTTCTAGTCCCCGGTCGGCCATGAAACTCACTGGGTGACTTTGGGCCAGTCACGGACTCTCAGCCTAACCTACCTCACAGGGTTGTTGTGAGGATAAAATGGAGAGGAGGATGAGGATAATGTAAGCCGCCTTGGGTTCCTTGCAGGAAAAAAGGCGGGGTATAAATATAATAAATAAATAAATCTAAGCTTCTTTTAAGCTGGAAAGGGACTCTGCTGATCTCACTAACGTGAGATAGGAAGGATAATATTCAACAATATATCCTCTCCTAGCATCTTTTTCAAGTCCCAACAATCCCCATGATTCCCCAGCTGGAAGGGACCTACAGGGCATTATCTACTGCTTAAAGGGCCTGCTGGGACCCTCCCCTCTTCAACCCTCTGCCACTGACTATCCTACCCTAAACTGATGGTTTTTTGACAGGTAGCAAGCGACAGAGAGTAGGCTGCGGTGCAAACACAACTGAGGACAACCTACTTGTGAGGCTATCCACCTGTTGTGCTCACCCATTGTAATTCAAGCAGAGGTATTTGCATAGTCAGGAACACATACACACCCTTTCAAATTCTTGCCACATCCATTGTGAATACCAGGGATGTTGAAGAGTCCTTGGTTTCGAGTCATGAGTCGAGTCACGAGTCTTTGGACCCGAGTCTCGAGTCCGAGTCCTTGGTCCAAAATGGTGACTCATGAGTCACAAGTCACGAGTCACTCCCAAAGCTGACTCCACGAGTCCCTATTAAAATCAATGGGGTTTTTTCCCAACAAAATAAGGCTACTTCAGATGTGTGGCTTAAATAAATTCTAGGCACAAGTGTGCTTTTTTATTTCAAAACTCTGCCACTGATTTTGGCAAGAACAGACCAGGCAGACAAACCCAAAATAACCAGGCAGGCAGAGGAGGCAGGGAACCCCAAAGCAGGCAGGCAGAGGCCTTTGTTTTGGACAATTCAAACTGTGGAACTGGTTAAGAAGAGACCAGGCAGGCAGAGGAGGCAGGGAACCCCAAACAGGCAGGCAGAGGCAGCCAAACCCAAAATGTCTGAAAGGTTGCATTTTAGGAAAATGATTTTAAAAAATAAACTTGCTGTACTTCCTAAAACCTATCCATGTTGCACTTGAGGAACACGATTTTGGAACACGAGTCCTTGGTCTCGAGTCTCGAGTCCCATTAAAAATATTGGGACTCGAGTCTGACTCAAGTCAGAGGGGAGACTCAGTCCGACTCACGAGTCGAGTCCTGGAGTCTGAGTCCCCATCCCTGGTGAATACAGAATACACAAAGCTCTGGGTTTACAGCCAGAGGAATGGATTGAAAGTTGATCAGATTTCAGCACTTGTGTTTAAAGAAGTATAAGGGAGCAGAACTGAGCTGAGCTACAAGGTGCTCACTTTCCAATTGGTGCATACCTGATCTGGAGACGTGGCTTTCTTCCACTGTCATGGAAAAAGAATCCCATGGGAAGGGGGAGGAAGGAGGGAGATTGAGAGAGAGAGAGAGAGGGAGAGAGAGAGAGTCAGCTGCCTGTCCCCAATATTGCTCAAAAAGAGATCTCCAATGCTGTTCAAGCCATTCCATACTGACTCCCTCCATGCTCTGCTGCTGCGTTCCTTGAGCTCTCATCAGATATGTCTCCATTTCAACCCCAGCCAGACTTATCTGCTTCCAGGTAGTAGAACAACCCTACCTCTAGTTCTTTTTGTCCTTAATTTTTCCCCATTTAATCAAACAGAGTGATACCGTTTACTGAACCAACTTAGGAAGCAGTGAGAATATGCAGAACTTTCAGGGTTCAGAGAACTCTTCATTGGGTAGAATGGAGAAGTTAAGATCAGACTTCTAACCCAGCTCCCTCTCTCCACTCTAAAAGCTGCCTCTCTTTCCACTCTTCCTGATGATGAGTTCCATGAACCTGCAAAGCTCTGCAGATTCCTGTAACGGCCCTCAGTTGACCCAATAAATATTTTCATTTACCACAACCACATCGCAGCCACCCAAAATAAGGAACAATAGTCTAATCCAGTGTTCTCCAACCTTGAGTCCCCAGATGTTTTTGGCCTACAACTCCCAGCATGCCCAGCCAGCGTAGCTGGCTGGGGCATGCTGGGAGTTGTAGGCCAAAAACATCTGGGGACCCAAGGTTGGAAAACACTGGTCTAATCCATGTCTACTGTCTCCCATTTAAGTCAGCCAGTCAGATCCATTTAAATCACTGTAAGAAAATTCCCCCCTCTTTTTTTCCTTTCTATGGAGTTTCTTTGTTTTGGTGTATTTCACATTTTAAAAATAATAATTATTTTTAAAAAGTCAGCCAGTCAGCTATCCATCCACCGGACTAAATTCCCACCAAATCCCAAAGCTGACTGGCTGGCCTTGGTCAAGCCACTCTCTCTTAGCTGCCTAACCCACCTCACAATGAGATCTACTGTAACTTGCCTTTGCAACAGGGGAGGAACAAACAAACAAACCTCAACCCTGTCAGGGCTCCTGCTCTCATTATCTGATGCTAAAGTCTAACTCATGACCATTAGAAGCACAGCCCCAGGGTTTAGTCCATGGACTTCAGATCACCTGCGTACCTCGGGCTGTCTTACAGATGACCCCCATGGTGACATTGGAGCACGAGCCTAGACGCCACACCCCGTTGCTGCTCTGGATCCAATAGCAGCTGTTTTGGCTGAGCATACTTGGCCCTGTGTCATGCTGTCCCCAGTTAGAATAGTTCACTGCCATGTTGTCATGCCAGACAAGCATTCCCCCTGTGGAGAAGTGAGAAACACACAGTGTGTGAAAAGGTGAGTGAAGGAGCTCTTCTACATAAACAAATATTTTAGCCCTCAAACTTGTCTGCCAGAAGGTAGCAAATGATCAAAGTTCACTTTCCCAAAACTACTCCCCAATAGAGCATGCTGCTGCTAAGAATCAGGCTGCAAGGACGCCAGAGTAGTCTTGTGGGCAAGAGTGCTGGACATAAAGGCAGCTTCTCACATTGGGGTGGGGTGGGGGCATGGGGCACAAACCATTCTGCAGGGCTTAATCACACCAGGCCTTATAAAAGAATTATGGTTGAGGATTGCCCACCGTATACAGTATTTTTCCATGGATAAGACTATACTTTTTCCTAAAATTGTTAGACTAAAAATTGAGGGTCGTCTTATACATGGAAGTAAGCCAAGGAGAGAACCGCGCGGTTGCGAAACTGCCCAGTGGGGGGCGTCTTATACATGGGGGCGTCTTATAGACGGAAAAATACGGTAGTTAACAGCCACACTGGAATTACTGAAAGATGTGTGTGCTTGCAAATTCCTGACTGCTACAAGCCCAGTTATCTCAGACTGTAAACAGAACTACGGAGGGAAGGAAGGTAGGAATCAGATAGGAGAGGAAATACTGGGGGATGGGGGGGAATCTTTGCAGATATACCCAATGACATTTCTAAATTAGGGATGGGGTGCAGAAGATCCAGTAGAGTACCTCAAGGCAGCTACAGTGTCTTGCAGAAGTATTCACACACACCCCTTTGACTTTTCCACATTTTGCTGTGTTACAACCTGGAATTGAAATGGATTTAATTGGAATTGTTACCACTTGGATGTACACAAGACACTCAACATCCCAGTTTGCAGGACACGGAATAATGGGTTCAAGTTACAGGAACCCAGATTCCACCTGAACATCAGGAAAAAAATCCTGACTGTCTGAGCAATAAGACAATGGAATCAACTACCTAGGTAGGTGGTGAGCTCTCCCACTCTGGAGGCATTCAAGGTGAAGCTGGACGGCCATCTGTCAGGGATGCTTTGACCTGGATTCCTGCATTGAGCAGGGGGTTGGACTCGATGGCCTTGTAGGCCCCTTCCAACTCTACTTTTCTATGATTCTATGATTCTAACACTGTGAAGGTGCAAAATATTTTTTATCGTGGCACAAAGGTAAACAAAAACAAACACACTTGTTGGCTGCATAAGTATTTACCCCCTGTGCTGTGACATGCCTAAAGCTCTGTTGCAACCCACTGCCTCCAGAAGTCACATACTGTACTGTAAGTAGTTGAATGGAGTCCACCTGTGTGCAGTTCCAGTGCCACATGATCTCAGATTGCAGTAAATACACCTGTTCCTGGAAGGCCCAAGAGATTGTTGGAGAGCATATCTAAACAAACAGCATCATGAAGACCAAGGAGCTATCAAAACAACTCTGGGATCAAATTGTGCAGAAGCACCAATCAGGGTTGGGTTATAAAAAAATATCCTGAACTATGAACATCCCCCGGAGTGCTGTTAAATCCATTATTACAAAATGGAATGAATATGGCTCAACCGCGACTCTGTCTAGAGAAGGCCGTCCACCAAAACTCAGTGACTGGGTAAGGAGGGCATTAGTCAGAGAAGCAACCAAGAGGCCAATGGTAACTCTGAAGGAGCTGGAGAGATCCGCAGCTGAGATGGGAGAAACCGTCCATGGGACAACTGTCACCCAGACGCTCCACAAAGCTGGGCTTTATGGAACAGTGGCAAGAAGAAAACCATTGCTGAAACAAACCCATATCAAAGCCTGTTTGGAGTTTGCAAAAAGGCATGTGGGAGACACAGCAAACATGTGGGAAAAGGTTCTCTGGTCTGATGAGACCAAAATTGAATTTTTTGGCCTTGCCACAAAATGCTATGTGTGGCACAAAGCCAACAGTGCTCATTGCCCTGAGAACACCATCCCCACAGTGAAGCATGGTGGTGGCAGCATCATGTTGTGGGGATGCTTTTCCTTGGCAGGGACTGGGAAACTGGTCAGGATTGAGGGCAAGATGGATGGAGCCCAATACAGGGCAATTCTCGAGGAAAACCTGTTTCAGCCTGCAAGGGACCTGGGACTGGGGCGGAGGTTCACCTTCCAGCAGGATAATGACCCTCCCTAAACACACCGCCAAAGGAACACTGGAGTGTTTTAAAAACAAGAACCTGAAAGTCTTAGAATGGCCCAGTCAAAGCCCAGACCTCAATCTGATTGAGAATCTGTGGCAAGACTTGAAAGTTGTTGTTCACCAACGGTCCCCATCTAACCTGACAGGGCTGAAGCAATCTTGCCAGGAAGAATGGGCAAACACTGCAGGATCCAGACATGCAAAGCTGACAGAGACTTATGGTACCCAAGAAGACTCGCTGCTGTAATTGCTGCCAAAGGTGCTTCTACCAAGTATTGACCCACGCGGGTGAATACTTATGCAACCAACAAGTGCCAGTTTGTTTTTGTTTACTTAACTTTTGTGCCACAATAAAAATATTTTGCACCTTCACAGTGTTGAGTATCTTGTGTACATCAAGTGGTCACGATGCCAATTAAATCCATTTCAATTCCAGGTTGTAACACAACAAAACGTGGAAAAGTCAAAGGGGGGTGAATACTTCTGCAAGACACCGTATATTTATAGAATGTGTTCTACTTGACTTGCAGTATTCAGTTTCACTAAGTCAGGTTATATGAGACCGACTACACACACACACACACACACACCCTGTAGGAAGTGCTGTAGAAACAATTTAAATTTTCTAGCATATGTGACAAAGTACACATTTCTCCTTGGATGCTTCATTATCATCTCATACTCAGTATGTCCAAGAACAAAGTCTCACCATTCTTCCCCAAGCCTTCTTTTCCTCTCATACACTCACCATCTATCCTGTTGAACCGGCATAAAGCCTTGGTTTTATCACTGACTACTCCCTTTCCTTTGCTCCTCACATTGTCACCAAATAATGTTGCTTCTCCCTTTACAACATTACAAAAATATGCCCCTTCCTCTTTGTCTCCTCAGCAGAAACTCTGGTTCATGCCTTGGCCATTTCTCACCTCAGCTACTGCAAGCTTCTCTCTGGTCTTCCATTGGGCGCATTCGCACATCACACTAGCCCACCCTGGCAATAAGCAATGGTGGGTCGGTTGTCGTGTGAACAACCCATGGTGAGCCAAACAGATGACTGGGCTCACAGTGAGTGGTTCATCCCCTCCATCCCCCTCTTTCCCTCTTGGTACTCCCATAGGTTTCCCAAGGGACACCGCAGGAGGACCAAGTTGTCTCCCCCATCCCTGCTGCAATTGTGAGCTGTTTTGGGCTCATCGGGGCTTCCCCCCTTCCCCTTCTCCCCCCCCCCCCCCAGAGATTGCTACCAGCCCCTTCAACGTGCCTGAGCGGCACCTTTGAGGATACACAGTTGGGCAAGTGTGGCTAAAAAAATTTTAAAAATAAAAATAAAGGTTATTTCTGCAAATTGTTTTGTGCATTTCTTTTTTTTAAAAGAAGGTTTTGAGAGCCATGGACAGCCCTTCCAAGGTGCCGCTCGGTGGCTGTCAGGGGTTTCCAAAGTCAGCTTTTGTGATCTCTGGGGGGGGGGGGGGAAGGTAAAGGGGGGGAAAGCTATGGTGAGCTGAAAACAGCTCGCTATCGCAGCAGGGAGTGAGGAAAGCCAGTATCAGCTGCCCCCAAGTGCCACTTGGGCACTTTGGAGGCAGCTGGCACTGGTGGTCACCTGGGAGCCACTTGGCGAGAGCAGCAGGGTTTTTTGCCACTTTTGCCAAGGTGCTCAGTAGCCAATTTCCCATACCTATGATGGGGTCGGTCGCCCAGGTTTGGACGACATGACAACCCATTGTGGGTACAACCCCTATAAAACAGCCCATGGGTTGTTGGGGTGGCTCGTTGCCCATGAACAAGCCACCCTGCGGAAATTGGTCTGGGTTCGCACAACACGAAAACCCACTGAGGGTAGCAACCCACGATGGGTTTCCATAGAAATTTCATAGATTCCATAGATCATAGAGTTGGAAGGAGCCTACAAGGCTATCGAGTCCAACCCCCTGCTCAATGCAGGAAACTAGAGGAGGGGTCTCCCATCCAAGTAACAACCAGGCTTGACCCTGCTTAGCTTTCCACACTCAGACAAGCTGAGCCAGCGTAAGCCACAGGCCTGTATTATTGTGTCATGTGATCCCAATCATTGTCTAACCTCAGTCCACTCACCTTATCCATCAATCTACTGCCAAAATCATGCACACTTCTTGTTCTGATCACGTGGCACACATTCCTTAAACCCCTACACTGATTTCCTGTCCTGCACAGGCTCTTTACCTTGGCTCCCCTTATCTCTCTGGTCTCATATCTGACACATTCTTGTCCATGGCCTTTGTTTTTCTAGCCCACCCCCTCACCTGTCTCCTGGCCCCTCATGACTCCACCCCAGGACCGGTGCAGGGCAGTTTGGCGCCCCAGGCGAAATAATATTTAGCGCCCCGCCCCTCTCCAAAGCAGCAAAAAAAAAAACCCTGCGCCGCCACCACCACCCTACCTTCCCCCCCGCCCTGGCAGCGGCGGCGGCGGCTGCTGCTGCTGCTTCCTCCTCCTCCTCCTGAAGTGACGCGACGCGACGGGACCCCCGCGCTGTTTTTTGCCGGGGAAACCATGGCAACAAGGCTGTTTAAGCCCTGTTGCCCTGGTTCCTCCCGCCAAAACAACGCGGGCGGGGCTCCGGAAGCGACGCGATGCAGAGAAGGTAGGTGACGGGGGGGTTGGGGGGGTGGCGATGGTGGCGGGAGGCGCAGCGGCAGCGAGCGGGAGGGCGGGGGGAGGCGCGGCGGCAGTGGCGGCGGTGGGCGGGAGGGTGGGGAGGCGGAGGCCTGGCGGGGGCGGCGCAGCGGAGGTGGAGGCCTGGCGGGGGCGGTGCAGCGGCAGCGAAGAGGAGCGCAGCGTTTCCGCGCCCTCTTCAGCCGCGCGCCCTCTTCAGCCGCGCGCCCTAGGCAACCGCCTAGTTTGCCTAGCGGTAGCGCCGGCCCTGCTCCACCCTTTCTCCCTTGCTACCCCTTAGGTATGAATCTGCCTCCCAGGACATCTGTATGATGCCTCCTCTCGTCCTTCAGATCTATCCTCCAGATGCACCTTTTCCATGAAGGCTTTGGTACTACCCTGTAGTCCCCATAACCTAGAATCATAGAATCATAGAAAAGTAGAGTTGGAAGGGGCCTATAAGGCCATCGAGTCCAACCCCCTGCTCAATGCAGGAATCCAAGTACTGCTGCAGCTAAGCCTAAGTACGTACAATAATTGCATATAATTGCAATTATATAGAATATTGCAATAATTGCATATTCTTCCCCTGTTTACTCTTGCTTCCATTTCCCTCTCCTTTCTTTGTTATTTCCCCCATGTCTAATTACAGACTGCAAGCCTCTTGGGGCAGGGACCTGTACTCTTGCACACACTGATAGCGCTATACATGAATGAGTAGACAAACATTTTCAGTTCACTTCACTGGAATCAAATTGGCTCGAATCCATGTTTGGGGTAACTGCTTCTCAGCCTCTGTTAATTTACTGACACCACCCTTCACTTACTGTCTCAAACACCCCCGCTCTATGTTTCCTACCCTGGTGTATAACTATGCGCCAATCATTCAAGAAGAACAAACAACATTGCCTGCTTTACCTTTGGGGTTAAAGGCCATCCCCAGCCAAGCCCCTTTGGATTGGCTCTCATAAGCTTGAAGATGCTCCCAAACGAAGACATTCTCCATCTCATCTAGGATGGACAGCACCGTAGCTCCAACTGTGGGAGGTGGGAGAGGAAAAAAATGCATCAGCCTGAAAGGTTGCAAGGCAGGAAGAGCACAGCCTGCTCACATTTACACTTCCTTGTGAATGATCCTCAGCCACAGCTGAGAGGCTCCTGCATAAAGCAATTTTGTAGGACATCTTCCCCATACAAACCAAATACCTGGAAGGATGCCTCTCCCTATACCAGCCTGCCCACAGCTCAAGATCTGTTGGGGAGGCTCTCCCCAAAGTACCTTTCACACATTACGTACATGTAAACAAGGGACAGAGTGTCCTCTGTTATGGCACCCCATTTGTGGAACTTTCTCCCCATAAAAATGCAACTGGCACCAATTTTACTGACTTTTTGGTACCAGGGTAAAACTTTTTTGTTTGCCTGGGGCATTTTAGCTGGTTAGTTTGTCCTGTTATATATTTTGTGTATATAAATGTATGAGTTGCCTTTCAGCCCAAATAGGGCCACCAACGTGACTTCCTGTTAAAACTTGCGATGATTTAAAAATATTTAAATCATTGCAAGTGTGGTGTAGTGGTGAGAGTGTTGGATTGGGGCACGGGAGATCCGGGTTCTAGTCCCCACTTGGCCATGAAGCTCACTGGGTGACTTTGGGCCAGACACTGACTCTCAGCCTAACCTACCTCACAGGATTGTTGTGAGGATAAAATAGAGGAGGATTATGTAAGCCGCCTTGGGTTCCTTGCAGGAAAAAAGGCAGGGTATAAATATAATACATAAATAAATTTTTTAAAAGTAAAAACTTTTTTTAAAAAGTATTGTCTTTTAAACACTTTATGACTGTATTATGTTCTGCTTTTATTGTATTTTAAAATTATACGACTGTTTGGAGGGGTGTTTATTTGTTCATTTCAGTTTTTAAATTTTCCTTGTGCTCCTGCAGAATGCAAAAATAAATAACTCAGGATGTTTTTAAAAACCTCGACTTCCCCAAACACAAGCTGCACGTAAAAAACAAAACAAAAATCTGGAAGAACCACAGATGCCGACATTATCACTTTCACTCTGTAAATATTTCCAGTGATACAGAATTCCAGAAACTAAATAGAAATTCAGATGAAGAGAATTTCAAAAATATCAGTTGTAGCAAACAATTGTGCAATGGCCCGGCGAATGCCCTGCTGATTCTTGTCCACTGCCGGAGCTCCCTCCACCACCCTAGAAGTCACACATTCCCACCAGCAAACACTTTGCTTTGTTATTATTATTTTTTTTGCTTTTGGTGGCATTTTGTTTTCTGGGATCATACAGCCCAAACCACTTCTAACTCCCACAGTTATGGAAGACCTCGCCACCTTTCTTCATTGTGTGTGCATATTACATGCACACAAATAAATGAATACACACACTCACTCTAAGGGGTTTTTTAGGGTTTCATTCGCTCTGCATTTGTCAACCTTACTTGCACTTCCCAGGCTAATATGCAAATCCAAAATGCAGGTACCCTGCAGTTTTCACACTTCTCCAAATTTTGTGATATAATTCTTGGCTCAAAAATTACCAAAACATGTATTTAAAATATACTTTAGGATAAAATGCATACAAAAATGCATATTAAAAATGAGAACCAGTGTGGCGTAGTGGGGAGAGTATTGGAGTGGGACTCGGGAGATCCGGGTTCTAGTCCCCACTTGGCCATGAAGCTCAGTGGGTGACTTTGGGCCAGTCACGGACTCTCAGCCTAACCTACCTCACAGGGTTGTTGTGAGGATAAAATGGAGAGGAGGAGGAGGAGGATTATGTAAGCCGCCTTGGGTTCCTTGCAGGAAAAAAGGCGGGGTATAAATATAATAAATAAAATATTTGTTTCCCCAAAACATGAATTTTCATGTGTGTGTTTTTTTAAAAAAGCATACTGATGCAGAAACAGAACAGGATGGACACATGAATGAACACATGAAAAACTGACACAGACCATCCCTAACACACACACACTTCATATATGCACTGAGGGCTGTATTTTTTAAAATATTCCATCTAAAGAGCTGCCCACAGTCCCAAGTGGAATAATAAGTAGATCGAATGCTGCTGTTAAATCCCCAGCAATGCATATTAAGCCAAATACTGTTATGTACTTAGAACTTAAGAAAGAAGAAAAGAAAAGCATGAAGAGAAAAGGTAGAGACAACCCAAGCAAAAGAAAAGATTATTAGTGTTGATGCAGATGTCCTCAAAGTCAGACATGCTGGAAGTCATGTACCGGGGCTAAGACCTTGCTCGGATTATGCCCAAGACACCCATAAAGTGAAGCGGAGCCTATTAGAAGCCTTTACCTTTCTGACACCTCTTCATAGCTTCCTTCTGGCCCAGCATGACTTCCATGTGGAAGGCATAGCAGTGATTCCGGAAGGGGATCCAGGAGGAATCCTCCACAGATCTAGGGCAGCTCCCATTGTAGCTCCACTTGTGTGAGGAAAGGGCCCCTGAAACGGAATGCAATGCTCGGTTAGAAAAAATTCAGGGATAAGGGAGAGAAGACCCCTATTTCAATCCTCCCTCCTGCCCCTGTGGATTTCCCACACAGATACAGCACCTGTATTCATCTTGCAGATGGCCCCTTGCAGCTTGGCCTCACAGCGGGCGGTCCTCCATGTCCCATCTACATCCATGTACGTGCACCCCACAATTTGCTGTGGTTCTCCATCCTGCCAGTTTGTGTAGGAAAGGCTCTCATCTGTGAACCACGTGTAGCTCCGTCTCCCCTTAAAGCAGCCAATACATAGAAAGATTTGCCATGCTAGACCAGACCAAGTGAGATATCTGAGGGAGGTTCATAAGCAGGGTATGATGAAGAATACATCAAGTAATTAGAAGGTACATGTGTTGGGTTGTGAAATTTTGTGGATCTGCGGAGGGACACCCTGCCATCCATCACAGAACCGCACTGGTGGCCCTCTATGCAAGGCTTCAGTAGTAGGATGCGGCCCAGACAGTATTCCTTTCCCTGTGACCGTTGTGGCAGCCATAGCTTACATATGGTCCCACCATTATTCCCATTAATATGCAAAGAGCCACGGATGAGGCTCTTTGAAAAATGGCTCTCGGTGGATTTCAAGGATAGCGACGCCATTTCCAAAAAAGCTGGAACCCAAATTTATCTTTGAAGATTATTCAGTCATTGTTGAATTGCAAGAGTAGCTCTTGGCACATAGGTGTTTTCATGGCCTGGTGTGTTATTTGGTTCAGTGGATACATGTGAAACATGGTCACTCACACGCCCTCCCAGCTTCTATCCCACTTGCTCATCCTCTAATCCTCAGTGCATGGTGGGTACTGATGGGAGACAAAGAACTTTCAACAGATTCACTTTCAAAATGCAAATTTACCTGTGGAATGTTCTGCATTCCCATGTGAAGAAGAAAATGCTTTAAAATTGAGGCAGAGGATTGGAACAGATGACCTTTAGGTACATTGGGAAGTGGATTCTATGATTATATGTTTTTTTCCCCATCAGTCAATATCAGGATCTGACACCATGGCTTAGCTGCCAATCTTGGTTGGGCGTATTGTGTATGTGACTTTTGCAACTTTGCCCGCTGGCCTAGTAATTGTGCCACCCCCACCTTGAATGGATGCACTTTCTATCTGTGTTGGTCCAAGACATTTTGCTGCCTGAGTTGAAGTCCAAAAGCCCCCTAGGGCTGTCCCTTTTAAATGTCTTCCTATACCATGCAAACACCAATCCCTGCCTTCATCTATTTCCCCTTCATGATGCTGTCTGAAGCAGGTTGCTTCCCTTTGCCCTATGGCAGGGCCAGCCCTGCTTTCCTGCTCTCGCCTCCCGCATTGCCTCACCTCCTCGTTGGACAGGCCAATCCAGAGTGGGGCACGCGTGCTGCCGACTGCTTGGGTGAGGTAGGCCTGGGTGTATGGCTCCATCACGTTCGCCAGGCTTGCATTGAGGCTCTCGCAGAGGAGCACCGCTTCCTGCCACTTCAGTGGCTTCTTCAGAATGCGGTAGGTGCTGTTGAGATAGGAAAGGGTGGCGTTGGGAGCAGGGGAGGGGGTTGCTGAAGAAGGGCTTAGGGTGGGATCTGGAGGGTGGGGTGAAGAGAAGGAGGATAAGAGCTCTTCAGAGTTGGAATAACCACGCCTTGCAACTTCCCTCCAGAACCATTAACACAGCTGTGTAACAGGTTAATTCAAAAGTAGCTGATTGAACATTGCACAAGCGTTTTTCTTAGTCCCCACGCCCCTTTTTGGCAACAGTTGTTTCTTGCTGCTTTCATATCCCTCCGGCAAATAAACTTCAATCCCTGGGGGCAGGGGAAGTCTACACTGATACCCTGGGTCAATGCCAAGGCACATTCAAGAGGGAATCCAGGACATGAGTCCATTGATGCTTAATGAGGGATGAATAGCACAATCCTTGGTGCAAGGGACCAAAATATCCCAGCCCTCCCTGCACCAAGCACAACTGTAGGCCAGCTAACACTGCCTTCCCTGCAGCTTTCCTACATCCTTACCTTTGCTCTTCTGGCAGATGAAGGCATGTTTCTCCTCCAGGCAGTTCCTGTCATCCCAGCGGCCAGTGAACAGCGGTGGGAAGCCATGCCACACCACAGCACAATTGGTCTGTGAGAGACAGAAACAGGAGGCTCAAAGTCATTCACCTGTATTCACAGTGAGATCAACTGGAGCTGTGTGTGAACTTTTCTACATGAGGCTGTTAATCTGCTGTATCTGCTTTCAGTTTCTTCATAGAATTGAGATCCGAGCTCTGCACAAAGAGCTTTTCCTTTCCTATTTTTCTGCGAAATAACCTCTAGATGGCACTGTGATATACAGGAATAACACAATTACACAAGTGGAGAAATACGTTTTGTTTCACTTTCACAAATGATACTGCATTTCCCCCTGCTCTAAAGGCTCCCGCGCGCACACATACAAAAGTGCCCTTTAAAAAACAGAACTGAAACTGGAGGGTCAGAATGTTGTCTAAAGAGCCCGTAAACAACCGTGAGGACTGATGAGCACACAAAAAATGCCTCATGTAGAAAAGCTCCACGACTCACAGTTGCCTCCTTGTCTTGAGGCTTGGTAGATGCAACATACTCTACATGCAGCTGCCCTCGGCAAGTATAAGACTGTAGATCAGTGTTCTCCAACCTTGGGTCCCCAGATGTTTTTGGCCTACACCTCCCAGCATGCCCCAGCCAGCGTAGGTTGGAGAACACTGCTGTAGATGGTGCAGAATACAGGCAATGGATTCAGGAGAGACACAAAATATTTCTTCACCTAACCAGCCTGTGGAACTCATTGGAACAAAGTGCGATGATGGCCTCTGATATGCCTCACTTTGAGAATTGACCTATTGGTAACTGTTTTCCATGACAGCTAAAAATGGAACCTCCACATCAGAAGCAGGCTATGGCTGATTTGCCAGATACTGGAGCCAAAGAATAGGAGAGAGCTATTGCCATCCTGCTCAGCTGAGAGCTTCCCTGGGGCAATTGGCTAGAGTTTGGCAGCAACAAGAGTGCTGGGATAGATGTATTTTAAGTTTAACCCAGCATGGCAATTAGAATGTAAAAACACAACATAACACTCTATCCTGGAAAAAAAGCAGAATTCTGAAACCTGTAGAAATAATGTACGTACAGTAAGTACACATATATGTGTTATGTAGAATTTACTCTGTTTCAGTCATACATGGGGAAGGACAAGTTGTTATGCAGGAGCAGGACACTCCCCGACCAATGGAATTCCATTCCCCGACCAATGGAATTCCATTCCCCGACCAATGGAATTCTTCTCCCAGTGGCTGGGATGGCTTCTGAGACTTCACCAGACATTACCCAGTCTCAAGCCTAAAAGGCTAAACATTTGTTTCTTTGGGAAATGAAAAATGTTCTCAGGAAGCAATATTCCATCCTGAGCATGCTTTCTGTGCTTCTGCTGAGCTTAAGGGCGGGGAACTGTAGAACACATGCCTTTCAGATGCACACACAGCTACGGCAATGTTCTTGTTCTAATATAAGTGCATGGTGAAGTTGGCAAAACTATTTATTTTGAGGTACTCATGCGTGCTGCCATTTGCCAGGGGTAGGAAGTAATCACCCAAAGGCATCTAAAAGGTAAACAGAGAAAAAACATTTGGGGCGCTGCCAGATGAGGCTTTTATTGTGCAACCACCCTGCTTCATTCACAGAACTTTATGGGAGGTCTAGGCGACCACTCATCTTCCACTCCTAACCTCCTGTGTTTTGCCACCATTTCTTTTTTCTTACCAGAAAAAAATATTTTCAGGGGGAAAAGAGAATAGCTGTTGATTGTCTTTTGACTGGTAGCAGCAGGACACCTCTGTTTGGACGCACTTCCAGAGTCCGACAAAAGGCGAGGTGGCTTCCGAAACAGAGCTAGTTACAAAAATAGGTGAAAGGAGTACAAGAATCTGGCTCACCGGGTTCTCACTGGCAGTGGACGTTCTGTACCCAGATGGCTCACCAGGGGCCCAGTTCACGTACTTGACAAGTTCAGGTTCCACCCACTGGAACTCCTTCTTCGCATCATGGAGGCCGATCCACAGGTCAACGGTCATGCTTGGGAGAAGAGTGGTTATAAAAGCTGTGGGAAGGAAGCAAGAGAATGGAAAGTACTTGGCACATTATTGGAGCAAGGCAGGAAGGAAGGGTCGTTTTTATAAATGGGACTAGAAGCTATGACGCTGAATTCCAGTTTTCCCATCACATGCCCCACGTCCCCCACTATGAGTCTGTAAATGGGATGGGACTGGTGGTTAGTTTTTCAAAACAAATGTTGCCAGGGCTCAAGCTTGCCTCTTGTTCTCTAATTGCCTAGCCTCAGTGTTGTGGAGGCAGACTTCAGTTACGCAATGGGTGCATTCTGCTCATTCTCAGACACACAATTCTTGCTTTAAATATTCCTGGACTGGGTGCTAGAAGAGAAGAACAGTCCTGCTGGATGGACCCAATGGTCATTTTTAAAATGTTTAAACATTAAATATTTTCCTAAAGGGTAGGCAACCACATGAAGGAGCTGCTGGGGTGGGCACCTTGGAGGGACTGCTCATGGTTGCCAAAACAGGGGTCGCCAAATGCAGCCATTTGCAATCTCAGAAGAAAAAAATTAAGGGGAAAAAAGCTGCGACAAGACCAAAATGGCTTGTGGCAGCAGCAGGGATGGGGGGAAGCTTCTGCCAGCCGCCCCTAAGTGCTGCTTGGGCACTCTGGGGGCAGCTGCTACTGGCACTTGCCCAGTAGCCATTTGGCAAGAGGGGCAAGGGTTGTTGCTGCTCTTGCCAAGTGGCTTGTTAGCGGTTTGGGTTAACCCACAACAGGCTGTGTCGTTCGGTTTCAAACAAACCCTACTACAAGCCATGGCTTGTCAGGGCGGCTTATAACCCAAACTTAAGCCACCCTGGCAAAACCATGCCCGGTCCCATGACACGCTAACCCACCACGGCTTGCTTAAAAGTCACCACGGCTTAGCCCGTTGTGTGAACCAGGTCAATGTGTATGCATATTTGTGTGTGAACAAAGGATAAGACTTACCTTGTTCAAGGTGGTTGGAGATGGTAGCCAAAATGCCCCCCTGAATCTCACACCTGTGCTTTGCCTCTGTCCATGTCACCTGCTCTTGGCTGGAAATCCTAAAGCACTACATGATGTATAGTGACAGAGAGAAAGAGACATGAAGTAGGAGAGATTTCTGGCAGGGGATTCCATTCATTTTTATTTTATTTATTTCTTCATTTTTATCCCACCCTTACTCCAAAAAGCTTGGGACAGCATGCATAGTTTCCCCTTCCTGCAACAATCCTATGAAGAAAGTTAAGCTCAGAGATAGTGACCGGCCCAAGGCCACCAAGTGAATTTCATTGGGATTTAAACCCAGGGCTCATCATTTCTCACCCATCCAGTTCAAGGGGGACCTGTGGATAGAGCCAGTGTGGCGTAGTGGTGAGAGTGTTGGACTGGGACTCGGGAGATCCGGGTTCTAGTCCCTGCTCGGCCATGAAGCTCGCTGCGTGACTTTGGGCCAGTCACTGACTCTCAGCCTAACCTACCTCACAGGGTTGTTGTGAGGATAAAATTGGAGAGGAGGAGGAGGATCACGTAAACCACTTTGGGTTCCTTGCAGGAAAAAAGGCAGGGTATAAATATAATAAATTTAAAAAATAAAAAAATAGATATTCCCAGCAAGCTGCCCATCATGAATTATGCTGCTCTGGGCTAGGGTCAGCACTCCCAAGTACCTTGTTACTGAGGGCATGCCAGCCCTGGTTGCAGCTGCCAGGACTTGGCGTAGGCAGCGGTGGCAAGGAAGGCCGCACCGTAGTGCTGTTGGTACGCTTGCAGATGTAAGGCAGAGCAGTGAGACATTTCTGGTCACCCCAGTCCTCTGCAGGAGAAGCGAAAAGGAGTATGAGTGGATGCTGTGTTTACTTTGTCCAAAGAGTGTGAGAGCTGCGTTAAAGGAAGAGACTCCAACAGTCACAACGTGCCCCATTTTGTGATAGAAACTCTGGCACAGGAAAACCCCAAACCTGGGTCTGGTAGCGGTTCCTCTCCCATGCTCTAAAGCTGTAAAAAAAAAACATTCCTCCCCCCAGCCACCCCACTGAAAATGAAAATGCAGATTCTCAGCTGACCACAGAGACTGCAAAGGGACGCAGAGAAGAAAATGATCTCCAGTTTATTTATGTATGTCAGGTGAGTATATGCATGCCTATTTCTCACCTTGGCTGGCTGTCATGTACACACACTTCCTGTCCTTGCTGACAGGCCGTGGCTTGCCCGGTGCCCATGAGATGAAGTTCAAGAGGGAACTGTCAGACCACCTGGAGAAGGCAAATAACACATAGGAAGAGTTCCACATTTTGAGCACAAGTAAGAATCCAGAAGACAACACGTTTTCTGGAGCAGCAACATTAACAGTCAGAGACAGAGACTCACCAAAATCGTCCATCATTCTCATAGGTGTTGAGTCCAATCCACCAGTGCTGCTCCTGGCCCCTTGAGAACTGGCCAAATGGAAGGATTGCACCAGATACATCAAGGGAGAGAACAAAACGAAGGCTGACTCTTTCTTTTTCCAAAAGGACCAAGAGGAACCAGCTAATCTTGATCCTCAGACTGCCTCCCATAATTAGAAGCTGCCACCCTGGGATCTTGATCTTCCCAACCCCACTTTTTGCCAAAATAGCAAAGACACTTCTGCGCTTTAGTCACTCTGGAAAGGTTCTCGAGGGACCAGCAGATAATTCCCTGCATGTTCTTCTGCAATCATAAGATCTCAGATCCTGCTGGGCTTTTTAGTATTGTTAATTCACAGCTACGTTCTCATGTACCAAATGGCACACTCCCCTGGAACTCTTCACATACCACCTTGAGTTTTATTGAGGAACGGCAAAATAAAAATGTATTTAGGAAATTAGTCCTGCAGAATGTACACAGCTCTGCCTGTATCCTCCCTAAGTCAGTCTACAGTTCCCACATGGCTTATGCATAGATGTGTATATGTGAACATACTGAACTTAGGGAGCTGCTTTATACTGAGATTGTTCCATCTAGCCCAGTGTTCTCCAACCTTGGGTCCCCAGATGTTTTTGGCCTACAACTCCCAGCATGCCCCAGCCAGAAACGTCTGGGGACCCAAGGTTGGGGAACACTGGTCTACAAATTCAGACTAGTTCCAAGGTGTTGTGTGGGAGGAGCAGTCTGCAGGTATTCAAGGTGGGCTCAGCAGGTTATGCACTGATCTAGCCCAACACTCCCTTATGATGAGGGAAACCTGTGACTGAGCCATGAAAAGCTGACGGTGTTAGTTGAAGGCGGGTGGGGGGAGAAAAACAGAGGGAAAGAGATGGAATTGTCCTGATCATACAGGGTATACAGCTGTTGAGACAGCTTACAGTATCCTGGAGATGATAGGGTTGGGGCTATGAACCCACGAGGTCAAAAGCTTCCCACTGCACACCAGCCAGTAATATGCTCTCCTTGCCACACTATACAGTGGGCCTCAGTCCTGAATCTTTTACACCAGTGTTCTCCAACCTTGGGTCCCCAGATGTTTTTGGCCTACAACTCCCAGCATGCCCCAGCCAGCATAGATATACAGTCATGCCTTGGATTGAGAGCATAATTCGTTCCGGAAAGGTGCTTGTAATCCAAAACACTCTTATATCAAAACCAAATCCCCCCCCCAAATTTGTACAGAGATTTTTAATTTAAGCCATACTACAGTACTTGTATTGCAAGACGACGCTTGTATATCAAGTCAAAAATAAATTAAATAAATATTAAGAATTTCGCTTGTCTTGCAAAACGCTCTCAAACCAAGTTACTTGTAATCCAAGGTATTACTGTAGCTCCTTTTCGAGGCTGGCTGAAGCTCGGAATGTGAGCATTTCTGTGCAGGGCTGAAAATACACTGCAGGCCCCTACTTGTATAGATATAATAATGTAAAGATCATCAATTACTCCCCTTCAATCTTCTCCCAGTTCTCCGTAGCTCCACAAAACCTGTAAGCCCACTCCAAGACTTCAGGAGGAAGGCAGTTTAAGGTACAATATAAACGTCACTGCGATCTGGGTCCCTTCGTCCTGGTCTCCCCTGCACCACCAACACGCCCTTCCTACACTAGAATCCCTGCCACAACGGGATGCAATTGTAACTGCTGTTCTTACGCCGTCGTGCATTCACCGCTGCACATGTTCTTGTCACAGAACAACCTTGATCTATTCTAGGCAGCTCCCTACCTTCTTCAGGTTTTGGCCCAGAAAGTCCAGCTCAGCTTGGCTGTGAACAGATGCCAGCTCGGCCTGGAACCACGTGCAGATCCGCTGAGCCTGCACCCAAGTGGAATGGTGGTCAAAGAACTTGTACTCGGCATCCTGATACTTCACCCACTCGTTGCTTCCTGTGACGAAAGGGGAAGTGTGAAGAGGCTCTGCTGTGACTTGGTGCTTTCAGAGCGGAGGCGGCGCAGCCGTCTCTTTGCTGCAGTGATTGGCTCTCTCTCATTTCACTTAGCTGCTTCCCATATGAGTGTTTGGCTCTCCCGAAGGAAGAGTTACAAATCCTGAATTGCTGGTACAGACCCCAGTCAACTTAAGAGCAGGAGTGCAGAACCTCAGGCCTAATCCGGCCCACATAGCCCCTTCGGGTTCCTCCAGGGGACAGGACTTAGGGTCTAAGCCCCGCCCCCTGGAGGGCACTTTCCTGCCGCATCTCCGATCTGAGGTCAGAGGGAACAGCGGGGATTCCCCGGCTGGCACACACCAGCAGCAGAACCCGGGCCGCGATCCCCGATCTCAGACCAGAGATCGCAGCAGGGATGGGGGGCAGCCAGCACGGAGACTCGCCCATGGTGGGGAGCATGGATGCTCTTCCCTGCGCAGATGGGTCCAGCCATCCACCACCACCTCCCCCTGCTGCTATATCCAGTCTCATATCAGAGGTAGCAGTAGGGGTGCAGGCGGCCTGGGCCTGGGCCTGGGCCCCTTGCTCTATGCTGGGCGGAGGCACCGTTCCATGCCTCCTTCCAGCACAAAGAAAAAAGGCGGTGACGTCAGGGGCTGGGCCAAGCCCCCTGCCATCATCCGGCCCGCAGTGGGCCTGGTGGGGGGCAATCCATTCTCCCACCTGTAAACAGCTCTGCACCACTGACCTAAAACTTGATCAAATTAATGTTTATCCCTTGCTAAGGATTCTAAGCCAATATGACCATAAACACGTAACTATGTTTATTAATGTAATGCAGGGGTGGGGAACCTGTTGCCTTCCAGATTAGGTTGGACTACAATGCCCATCAGCCCTTACCATTGACTATGCAGGCTGTGGCTGATGGGAGTTAGAGCCCAACAATATCTGGAAGACCACACGTTCCCCATCGTTGAATGCCATTTTGGGTCACATTAAAAGACCATCTAGTGCAATGAACTGTCTTCTACCAACAATATCCCCCCCCCCCGGGAAAACTCACAGGCATAATGGGAGATGGCCATCCACTGTCATTCATTCCCAGCATCTGGTAATCAGAGGTCTCCTGCTTCTTAAGATGGAAGTTCCAACACTAGCTCTGTCATGGCTAAGAGCCATTGGAAACTGGAACTTCCATGAACTTATCCAACCCTTTCGAAAAGGCATTTATGCTAAATGCTACGAGAGTATCCTCGGCTGACAGGGATCTTCCCTGTTCTGCTAATTTCCTGCTTTTGACAGGGTGCCTGTAGTGTATTGGCAAACAAGACATTTTTGACACTGTGCTTCCAATTTTCCCGTTCAGCCTTGCCTACAGCAGTATGCTGCATGGCATGTTCTCAGTAAGCTTTTATTTATTAAAGTTTTTGTTGTTTTGCATTCTCTGTGTGGTCTTCTCTCATGATTCACTTCGCTGCCCATGGGACAAAATATAACTTTATTTTCCAGGAACATATGCCACATTCCCAGCTTCACATTACAATGTCAAACTAAGAGGATGGGATACTGCCACATACATGTACCTGTGCCTAGACACTAGCAACAGAACTGCACCTATCCTTGACAAGACCACCATGTTAGATCTCCAAAAGCATGATGCAAATAGCACAGTCAAACAGGGACAGGAGATTGAAACTTCTTTTCCACTAGCTTGTATACGTCCAAAAGAAATGCATTTGTTTTGGATGTATGCAAGCTAGAGGAAAAGAAGTGTCAACAAGGCAAGGAATAGAGGGATGGGGAGTGGAGAAAAAGAGTTCTCTGTGCAAAGAAGCTTTATGGAGGGGGGAGAGAAATATATCCACTCACCTTGGGTGGTTGTCTCTGGCTCTTTCACATCAGTGCCTATTAAACAACACCACAGAATCATCAAGAGAGCAAGGGAGGTGAGCCCAGAATTTATTTCAGAATGTACTTACTCAGGAAGGAAGGGTCCTTCAAAAATAGTGAGGGAATCCCCTAACCTACCTTCCCCAACTTGGTGCCCTCCAGGTGTGTTGGACTACAAATTCCATAATCCCCAGCCAGCATGGCCCGTGGTGGTGGAGGTGGGAGCTATGGTCCAACACATCTGGAATGCACCAGGTTGGGGAAGGGTGTCCTATCCTATCTGCATTCTGATCCAGGCTGGTTATGGAGAAGGAGTAAATAGGTTGCCCTGCTTCTAGGGTGGTCATGTGACCTACTTTACAGAGGACACTTCTGTATCTGAAGGGCTGTTTGAAGGGCTGTCCAGACCAAGTCCAGTTGAAAGCAAAAGAACCCTAAGAATGGAGAGCAGCAGGGGCCTTGGCGTTGCCCATCAACAGTTAACACCTAGACAGCAAACTCAGCAGGCACGCCTGGCTACAGTCTTCCCGGTTATGGTGAGATGTATTGTATTTCTATTTAAATTATAGCCATCAATTTCTACATGTGCATCTATCCATATAAATTAGCATATACAAATTTTTATGTGAATTTGTATCCTCTTTTGTTCTCTGTCCCGGGCACCAGCAAAAAATGGTTGCCAAGGGAGACATGGCAAAGGACACGTAACCTGCCCCAAAGGCTGAGTACAAGGTAGAGGTGGGGTCTGAGCGCTTCTCTACACAAGGCATGTATTGTGCTCTTGTGATCCCTCACCCACGGTAGTTTGCAGGTGCTTTACACGACGTCGTCATCCTCCCGTGCTTTCCTAGCATTTCCGCAGCTTTTTTTTTTAGAACAAAGATAATGAGCCATTAAAGGGCTAGAATGCTATAAAACAGTAAAAACACTACAAAATGGTCGTGTATTTTCACAATTCCGCTATATCACAGCATCACCTTGTGGTTGTGTAATGGAACATATAGAAAGGCAGAGAAAGAAAAAAACCTGGGGGGGGGAGTGTAAAGGAGTCTATCTTAATCCCTCAAAGAATCTGGAATCAGAAGCCTTGGTAAAGTGGTGGTTAAAATGGGTGAAAAGCCTAATTTAGAGAAACCCTGCCTCCCAACACTAAACAGCACCAACAGAAACCTATTCCACAGCAATCCCAGCTGCCAGTAAGAAAGAAACTGCGTTGGAGGTCAGCCACAAAAGAATCCTCAATCTGGCAGGTCAAATAGTGCCAAGATTAGCTCAAAGCACACTGCCACAATCATAGAAACACAGAGCTGAAAAACACCTCCTAGCTAGGACGGTGTTCTCCAACCTTGGGTCCCCAGATGTTTTTGGCCTACAACTCCCAGCATGCCCCAGCCAGCATAGCATAGCTGGCTGGGGCATGCTGGGAGTTGTAGGCCAAAAACATCTGGGGACCCAAGGTTGGAGAACACTGTCCTAGGCCATGATGTCTAAGCTACTGATGTCAGAAAGAATGGTGTAACCTTTGCCTCCACTAATGGACATGCTTTGGTTGGCTGAAAATTACTTCAAGAATCTTCCTTCAAACCTCAAGTTTCAAGATATCTAGAAATGAAAGAAGAAACTTCACAATTCTTTATTGTAACAAAAATGCTTAAGAACAAGGGGCAAAACCCAAATGCAGCTGGAAATGGAATGAAAGCTGCAAAACAAGTTCAAATTCCAGCTTCAATACACTGTGCTCTCCAAGTTTCCACCGCTCTGCTAGTGTTCCTCCCTCACTGCCATCCCATCCCAATCCCAGTCACCTTTGGGCAGTTTGCAGATCCAGTCCAGCTGAGCCTCACACTGAAGAGGCAGCCACTGCAAGGAGGCCAAGTCCAGTGCCACACAGTTACGGATCTCGTCATCGTCATGGTTACTGCGGTCAAAGTTGTAGTAGGAAAACTGAAGGCCAAAGAAAGTTGTGGGGCACGTTAGTCCCAAAGGCTCCTGCTTAGACAAGTCAGGCCCAGCCCCAAGACGGGTGGGGTGGAGCCCAGTGCTCCAAGCAACGCTGATCCAAGGCTGCGCTGGCCCCCATCCTCAGCGCAAGCAGGAAGTCTGCCTTGCATCAAGGACAAGAGGAGCAGCCCAGCACTGGTGCTGATCCGAGTTCTAACTCCACAGCCATCTCAATTATGCAGGCCCCACCCCAGGGGTGTTCGCACATGCTTAGATATTTCCCGTAGATATTTTGTACAGCAGAAAAATCTTGCTCAAAAACACACATAAGCATGCAAAACTCTCTTCCCAGTTCATTGCCCTTTAAAAATGGGTCTGGATGAGCCAACCCACCACTCACCCCAAGCCCATCACTCCATCGCCAACTCCTCTCAAGTCCAGGGTCCCGGCGATTCAAGCCAATCCAGAACCAGTGCTGCTCATGGATTTCAGGTTCTGATTCCCTGGAGAGTACCAAAAAAGAAAACGATTTGATGGGTAAAGGCACCATTAGGATGAATTAATGAAGGAGCTCATATATGTTTATTTTTTAGCCCTGGTGCTCCAGTTGTGGTGGCCACCAAAACTGAGTGGGCATTTCCCCCTCTTCTTCTAACTTCCCCTCATCTAAGATCTTGTTATTTTCCCTGTCAACTTGTGGGGTTTATTTCTATTTTTAGCAAAATTGAACATGCGATAACCTCTGCCTTTTCCTAGGAAATAAAGAGGCTTCTTCTTAAGCCAGTCCCCTTCCCCTTTAAAAAGTGCCAGATAACACTTTTATTCTCCAGAAGATTTTAGAGAAGCCAGGACTGCTCAACTTTTCCTTTCAGCTTCCATCTCCCTTTCAAAAAGGATCTGAGCACCAACTAGCAGACAAAAGAGGAAGAGGGCACTCTATTAAAAAAAGAAAAGAAAAAGGCAATTGCTATGACATTAACCCCTGCAGGCACATGACCTGAGACACATTTGCAAGTGCACCTACATTCCCAGCATGCAGGTATGCATGAGTGCATTTAGATATAGATGCAAAGGTATCACCCAGAAACACACATCTTCTGCTTTGTATCTCACTCCTCACCCGAAAATCTTGTTTAGGGTGTTGGCCACAAAATGTTCCTCCTCAAAATTGCCGAGGCTCAAGAGCTGTGCTTTCAGCTCGTGGCAGAACAACTGGGCACTGATCCAACTTTTCTTTTCCTGCAGCTTCTCATAGTTGAACACCTGTCCAAGAAGCAGGGAGAAAGGGGTCATTTCACAAACTGATCCCTGTCTATGGGGGCTGCAGATTCCAAGCATTAATAACTCTTACCATAAGGCGGTGTGCACCATCCCTAAAATGCAGTGTGGCACTAATACCTCCCAGCATAATTGAACCTGAACCTGGCCACTACCAGCAGCATACAGATGGGAAAGATTTAGAGACCTCACTTGAGCAAAGGGCAGGAGGGTCCTACAGAGTGAAAATAAGGCTGTCCCGGTAGATTGCCCCTCCCTTGGAGACTCACCTAAGACAGAGCTTGACAACTTTTCAAAAGCAGCACCAGACTTTTCTCACAATTTGGTTAGTTTTGGGGATAAGACAGGGCTGGGAACCTTTGGCCCTCCAAGATGTTGTAGGGTGGCCAAGATGGCCCTACAGCTCCCATAATCTGTGGCAACTGACCATACTGGCTAGGGCTGATGGGATTTGAATTCCAACAATATCTGGCAGGCTACATATCCCAGGGGACGAGATAATATGAAGTTCAGGTTTTATTCTTTGTCAGACGTTTAAATAATAGTTGGCTTTTGGTTTCATTTCCATTTGTATAAAAAGGTAGTACACAAACAAACAAACAAACCATGTTAAAAGAAAACATAACTCTAACACAATCTCTTGACTCTCATATTCTATTAAAGGTGTAATCTTATGCATGTTTAGAAAGAGAAAAAGTCCTACAACTCCCAGCATATGAAATCTATTCCCCAGCCGATGCTGGGAATTGTAGGACTTTTTTCTGTCTAAACACGCATAAGATTGTGCCCTGAATGTCTTTTCAAATATTTAACCCTCCTATACTTACAAAAGGCACTTTAATAGTTAATCATACTGCAGACATACATGCGAAGAGAGTATGCAGGGTCTGTAATAACCCAAGTGTCAGTCTTGAAAGCTCTCAGAGATGCTCACAGTGCTCCCTTTAATTCAAAGTATCAGTACCTTGGATGTACAGTCTTTCATTTCCTCCCATTCACTTTCATTTTAATGAAACCCTCAAATTAAACACACACAGAGAGAAGGGGGTGGGGTGTTGAAACAGCACAGAACAATTAATTCCTATGGTACCTGAAGTGGGAACAGGATAGGGGAAAACATTTTCCATATTTATGTACCGGTATATCCTTTTGGTCCCAAAATATAGGAGGGTTAAATAGGTCTTATAATGCCCCTAGAAGATACTCAAGTGCCTCATATTAGGTGTGTGTGTGTGTGTGTGTGTGTGTGAGAGAGAGAGAGAGAGAGAGAGAGACTGTCTGTCTGTCTGTCTGTCTGTCTATACACACACACACACCATAATCTATGTTGCATTATTAAATTGCAACAAAATTTGAATCCAAAATTAATTCAAGTTAAAACAAAATCACCTTGCAAAAAGGGCTCTGAATGAGAACCATGAGGCTGGCTGGCTGGCTGCCTTCCCTCCCTTTGTACTTACCTTGTAGCAGTGCCTCAGCTTGGGGCTGGAGCTCCACCCCAGAGGACAAGAGCCAGTGAGGCTGGGTGTGGGGTGTGGCAAGGGAAGCTCAGGGTTCACTGGAGTCCCCAGATTTTGCCTGCAGATGTATTTGGCCTTGAATGTGGTGCAGTTCTTCACTTCCCAGAGGCCCATGGCACTCCCAGTGGCCAAGGCAATGCAGCCACCTTTGTTATAACCTATAAAACTCAAGGGAAGGGGGAAATATGCCAGAGAAAGTGTTTAAGCCAAAGAAAATGGTTTCCCTCTGGCTTGGCAAAACTATTAACCATGTTTACCATGGTTGGGAAGTGCTACTTTTTTACTTCCTCACATCAAAGAAAAACTGCTTTGGCCTCCCCAAAGGTATAGCTAAGGTAAAACAAGCATCCTGCTGTTGCCATCATGCCTTGCTTGTGAGCTTCCTGGGGCATCTGGTTGGCCACTGTGGAAATGGATGCTGGATTAGACTTTCAATCTGATTCAGCAGGAATATTCCTAAATTCCGACCTCAGATTGTATAAAGATGTACCACATTATATTCAGTGATGCAGGGTGAAAGTACGCTTGCCCTTTTCAATACAGATGTGCCTTTCTCTACACAACCTTCCTTTAGAATCCATTGTCTAATCTGCAAGTGAATGGGCCACAGTTTCACCACGTGTTGGTGCTCCCGCCACATCCAGGGGATGCCTTCAAGCTGCAATCCCCACGGATATTTTCACATTACCTACCCACTCAGTTGTTTTTGCCATCTCCACCTCCTCCACCACTGCCTGTACCTTCACTTCCTCTAGTCCAGAGGCTCCATCTTCAAATGTTTGTCTACAGCTTTATTGCCAGAGAAATTTCTTTGAAAGTGGCAAAAATCAACCTTGGATTTTATTTGCAAAGGTAAAAACCCAAGACTCAATACAACCACCCTATAAACTATCTGTTTCTATATAGCAGTGTTCTCCAACCTTGGGTCCCCAGATGTTTTTGGCCCACAACTCCCAGCATGCCCCAGCCAGTGTTAGAGCACTATGACAGTGCAACCAATTAGCTAGGGAGGTTGTGGGCTCTCCCCACACTAGAGGCATTCAAGATACAAAAGGACCTTGCATGCAAAAGGAGCACTACTGCCCTCACCAACAATTCACTTCTTGTGTCACCTTTTATTTTACAGCAAATATCACTTTAGACAATACAGACCATGGGAATCTAAGGGACTTAATAGATCAAGGGCACAACCCTATTGGGTTGTTGCCTGCTAGACAGAAGCCTCTGATCTGAGATGCCGAGAATTCATGTGCCCTGATGTGCTGCTGCTGGCAGGGTGGGAGGAGCAATGGAGGCGATTTCCACCTCTCCATCCTGGGGCTGGAGAGGCCACAGGATACAGTGTATTCTGACCTCTCCCCTCCCTCCCATTCCCATCCGCCAGCACACCTCCTTTTTCCTCTTCCCCGTCCTCATCCGAGGTCATGACACCAACCTCAGAAGAGGAGCCCCCACGGAGCTTTCTGCAGCAACTGGAAGGGGGTCACAGGGGTGAAGATCTGAGCAGGGATTTTCACCTCTGAACTCTGTCTATGGCCTCCGTGGAGGTGAAAATTCCCAATATCCTATGGCCCCTCTAAGTGATTGTGCCCTAAGAGATCTATATATATGAATAGCCCCAAGTCTGGCATGCAAATCAAAGAACTACAAGGATTAGAAGTAAACTGGTTCCAAATTCATCAAATTATTCATTTTGCATCCAATTCCACAGTTAAAACAAAGGTTACACGTCCACTAATACAATTTGAAAGTAATGATACAATCCAACACAAAAGCAGAATGAATAGTATTCCAGATCAATAAGATAATGACTGGGTTCGCATTACACGACAACCCATCATGATGGGTTGTCATGTTGTGCAAACCAGAACTGATTCCTGCAGGGTGGCTTGTCTGAGGGCAACAAGCCACCCTGACAACCCATAGGTTGCAATAGGGGTTGTTGTACCCATGATGGGTTGTCGTGTCGTCTGAACCTGGGTGACTGACCCCATCATGGGTACTGGGAACCGGCTACTGAGACTCTTGGCAAGAGAGGCAAATCCCATGGCTGCTCTTGCCAATTGGCTCCTGGGTGCTTGCCATTGCCAGCCACCCCAAAAGTGCCCAAGAGCTCCCCAAAATTTCTGGGCAGGAAACTATACATTCTATAGAAACTATAGATTCTATATACCTGTATAGTATCCTGCCAAAAAGAATTTTTTTAACCCTTTCTAAATCCCACTTAAAAATGGAGCTTTAGTTTTGACAGCTGTCGAAAGGAACTACTTCCATAAATGGGGTGGCTCGCACTTTTGCATGTTCCCAAGGTGATCGCAGCGGGGAGGGGGACAACTTCGTCCTCCCACAGTGTCCTCTGGGATACTTGTTGGAGGACTAAGGGGGGGAGGAGGGGGAGGGAGGGGGCCAACAACCCATGGTGAGCACCATTGTCAGTCAGGTGCACTCACTGTGGGTTGTTTTGCCAACAACCAACCCACCGTGGCTTATTGCCAGCATGGGTTAGCGTGACGTGTGAACACATCCAATAACAGCAAAAAGCTCTTGGAATAACTAATGAGATCAAACAAGTCTAGGAACAAGATTTAGGTATCACCATAGATCTGAAATAACAGGAATCATCTGGTCAAAAGAGCCTTTATTTTTATTTATTTATTTATTTTATTATATTTGTTAATCGCCCATCTGGCCGGCCACCCGGACACCCTGGGCGATGTACAATTAAAACAATACAATAAAACATGATAATTAAAACAGTATAAAAAATTCTTTTAAAATCCCAACCCACCCCATATTCCCGCTTGAAATACCATGTTTTTAATGCGCGGCAGAAGCTCATCATGGAGGGGGCATGGCGAAGGTCACTAGGGAGGGAGTTCCATAACTTGGGGGCCGCCACAGAGAAGGCACTCTTCCTAGTCCCCACCAGCCTGGCTGCTCTGGCTGATGGGACAAGGAGAAGGCCGTCCATGGCAGATCTACTTTAAAATCTACTTCCAACAAAACAAGAGAAAACACTCTGAAAATAATTCATCATTGGTACGTAACCCCACAAAAAGTTATATTTATTACTCAGTTAATCCTAAATGTTGGAGGGAATGTAAAGGAAAAGACACTGTTGGAGGCAATGTAAAGGAAAAGAGGAATTCTAACCCCCAGATCTACTGGCCGATGGGGATTACAATAAGGCAGAGGTGCCTCTCCACTGGCAGAGAGGAAGTCTCCCCATGGGAGGGCCACATTTTCTGAGAGGCCCAGTTTTGCATACAGAAAGCTCTACAGGTATAAATCTACCACGAGTAGTGTTGCTGCCAGTGGTAACTGGTGTTAGGCCCTAAAATGGGGCATTCTGCGGGCAAAGTGGGGGTCAGGTGGAGGAGGCTTTGGGTTCATCAGATCTAAGGCCCCTTCATCCCCCAAGGGGCCCTGGAATTGTCCTTTCACTACATCAGCGTGGAGTCGGCATCATAAATTTCCTCCACCATTTCAATAGCCAGTGTGGTGTAGTGGTGAGAGTGTTGGACTGGGACTCAGGAGATCCGGGTTCTAGTCCCTGCTTTGCCATGAAACTCACTGGGTGACTTTGGGCCAGTCACTGACTCTCAGCCTAACCTACCTCACAGGGTTGTTGTGAGGATAAAATGGAGAGGAGGAGGATTATGTAAGCTGCCTTGGGTTCCTTGCAGGAAAAAAGGCGGGGTATAAATATAATAAAATAAATAAAATAAATAAATAGGGGAGCGGTTTTTTAAAAAACTGGAAAAAACACAAGGTAAGTCTACACACACACACACACACACACTTCTAGAACCTGGATAGCACACGCTGAAGCTTTCCACACTCACACTTTGGCTGTATGAAAAGATGTCAAAACATTGCAAGCGCCAAAACGCCAGGCTTCCATGCAGTGCTCCAGCAATTAACTTCCATCAGCTGAAACAATCTTGTTCAGTTTGGATGTGTTTAAATTAAAGACCATTATCACTTTTTAACAACATATGGTCAAATTTCTATTTGATTTCTATGAATCTGTGCAGTATTATATGTGGCTAACATAGGGATATTATTTCACACCTTTGTGCGTGTGCATATTTATATTATGCTAAATTTCTAAATTTCTAAAAATAAGAATGCTCCTGTCCACCACCACCACCACCCCATGGTCAGAAGACATAATCTGAAGGGATAGGCAGAAGGGAAGCAGAATCCTTTGCACATCCTGTCATACATTTCATCTGGGTGGATTTCTGGAGTACCATGATAAAAACCTCAAACCGCAAGATATCTGTTGATCTTTAAGGAGCCAGAGGAATCTTATTTTGATCTTGCAATTTGCATATTTAATTGCTGGGCTGCAACAGAAAGCTGAAAATTGCAATATGAAAGCTGGAAAGGCCATCTAATATCCAATCCATTGTTGTGAGGGCAGGATCATCTGTCCAGCAATGCCCTTGGCAGAGCAACCTGCAGAATCCAGAAGCCACAAGCAAGGAGCAGCTGCACCAAGAAAGGACCAGCAAAGCAAATAGCTACAGATGATTCAGGCAGGGGGAAGGCAAAATACTTTCTTTTCTTTTTTTAAGGGGGAGGCATAAGCTGGTATGGGAATATGAGAATGTTCCTTCCTAGCTGTAATAGCAGGACGCACACACACCTCTTGAAAGGATGCTATAAGCCAGTGTTCTCCAACCTTGGGTCCCCAGATGTTTTTGGCCTACAACTCCCAGCATGCCCCAGCCAGCATAGCTATGCTGGCTGGGGCATGCTGGAAGTTGTAGGCCAAAAACATCTGGGGACCCAAGGTTGGAGAACACTGCTATAAGCAAACCCTAGATGCGTGCACACAGAGAGCGAGCTATTACCAGGGCTGGTTGCGGTTCCAGTGGGTGTATGTGACTTCATCCCCGCTCAGCCAACGGAAGGAGCCTGTTTCATTTATGTCCTGTAGTGCTGTCCAGAAATATTCATCCTCCCAGCCGTAAATTAGGCTGCTCACGTAGGCCTGTTCAAACCTGGCCCAGGGAGACAAAGGAATGAGTCAGTTGCTTCCACACCACATCCACCGATCCTTGTTCTTTCCTCCAGAGGTTGATGTTCACGTGGCATCCAGCTACTCTGCCACCATCTCTGGCATCCACCAGGTAGCATCTGCTCCTTCCAAGGACAACCAAAAAGCTCAAGTGCCTGGCCCACCTTTATTCTGAATGATTTGCAGTGGAATATCTGAAAACCTTTCCCATGTTTAATTTAAAAATGTCTACACTACAAAAAGCCCTCTACACGATTTACAACAACACACACACCTGTTGGTTATGGTGACCAAGGTAGACCTGTGGTCCATGCACATCTTCCGAGCTTCACTGTATGCCACATGGTCATCTCCCAGCCAATAGCAAGATGGACTGTGCCATTTCCAACCCTGACAAGAACATAACAGTAAAAACAAAACCCTCATGAAACTGATACACATGTATTATTGACAAATCACATATTGGAAGCATAAAGAGTAAGAACATTTCAATGAATTTTAATTTGATAAAGTTTTATTCTGATTTGCTGAAGGGTTTGACTTTTCTGCTTTCATCAGCCAACTAGCAAGGCCCACCAATGCCTGCATTTCCCCCTCCCAGGGCTCAAGAGAGCACCCAAAGGTACTCTTTTGAGCGCTGCCACTGCCACCCACCACAGGTGTCGCATGCACTATTCTAGGCTCTGCAGTGCCTTACTCATTTCCCTCTCCTTCCTGGTGCTCCGCTGAGTGCTGAGAAATGAAGACTTTTAAAGGGGGCCCAGAGAGCTCAGGGAGCACCATCGTTTATGCTACTGTTGGGGGGGGGGGTGACCACGGAGGCGGGGGCACCAGCCAAGAACAGAGTGCCTGGAATGAAGAGAAAACCTGTAAACTGGGCAGCACGAGCGGCAGGGCTCCCCCTCTGCCGCTGGCCTCCATTGCCCACCACTGTCCAGTAAGTCTGCCAGGGGGGAGGCAAAGGTCCAGGGATGTGGGGGGACATGGGCCCACGGAGGGCCCCTTCAAACCTGAATCTGGCCCCATGTGTGATCAACTGAAATAAATAAATAAGTTTACCCCAAACTACCACAGAGGTTTGATAGGCAGGATGTGGTTTCACTGGGGTTGCGGGGAGGCACCTTCCATATGCTCAAAGGTACCATAATCAGACTGTATAACTAAAATAAGTCAACAACAACAACAACAACAACAACATAAAAACAAAGTGATAACATCAACCAGAGGAAAAACCAGGATTCTCTTCAACAGAGTTTCTCCACAATCATTACAGTAAATTATTCTTTTAACAATCCATCATGTTTTGTTCCACAAATGCCCCCCTTTTGAAAAAAATAAATTAAAAATAAATAAATTAATAAATATAGGAAAAGTACAACACACACACACCCAAATTCTATAACAAGGAGGATATAGCAACAGAGACGCAGGGTGAGGGGTGGGGGGAAGCCAGCACCACCAACTGTAGATAACCTAGCAGGCACACAGTACTGTACAAAATGTGGTTGAAATGACAGAACTACTGTGAAAAAAAGATAAGATTAAAAAATCACCAAGATTATGGAACAATGCAGTTAACTGATCTAAATTTATAGTCAACAAAACATCCCATAAATAACAAATTCACTATCTGAACTCTAACACTGACTGGGTTCACATGACACAACAAACCCCGCTGGCTTATAAACCAGCGGGGCTTGTCGTGTCATGTGAACCCACTATGGCTTCTTCAGGGTGGTTTATAAACCCAGCTTCTGGGATTATAAGCCCCCCCCACAGGCCATGGCTTATGTCAGTGATGGCGAACCTATGGCACGCGTGGACCTCTCTGTGGGCACTCGAGCCATTGGTCGCCAGATCACCAAAAGACCGTCCCCTTCTGCATTCAGCGTCAGGTTTCCATAGTAACTCCTCTCCACTCATTCCTTGCTGGCCTCCACAGGCAGGCACACTCCAACATCTCCACCCCCAGAAGCGGACTGCGCAGGCACCCAGCCCTCCTTCTAACTGAACAGACAGCTCAGAAGCACAGTGCGTGCGCATGCCCGAATCTTTGCGCACCCGGTGAAGAGCCATGCCCTGAGACAGAGCGGGGCGCAATTAGCTAGTGCCCCCTCCTCCTTCCTGCCAAATTTAAGGCACTTTGAAATAAATAAGTTGGTTTTGTGTTGCAGTTTGGGCACTCGGGCTCAAAAAGGTTCGCCATCACTGGCTTATGTTATGGTTTTGTTGCCACCTCAGGGCTTGCTGTGTCATCACAGCAAGTTTGGCTGTGTTGGGCCAAAGTGCCCACGTGGCACTTGGGGATGGCTGTCTGAGGCTCCCTGTGCCACCCCAGCTGCCAGGCGAAAGGGCTGGCGGCCATGGTGGCATGGGCATTGGGCAAGCCGTGGTCTGCTTGGCTAATTCTGCAGTAGGCCGAGCAGAGCATGGCTTAGGTCCCCCATTCAGTGCCACCACAGCTGCCAGCTGGCAGCCGTGGCAACGCAGGGCAAGCTGCACTCTGCTCGGCCTACAGAGTAGACCAAGCAAGGCATGGCTCACTCCCCCGTCCAGCGCTGCCACCACCGAAGAGGTGCGGCGCTGGACAGGAGGAGGCATGGTGGGACAGTGCTGCTGCCAATCTCGGCAGAGGTGGACTCTGCCGAGATTGGCAGCAGCGGTGGCAGTCCTCATCACAACTTGCGAGGTCTCCTAGGAAGCCAGGGTGAGGGCTGTCAGCAATCCCTGCTTCCCCCCTCCCCGCCCCCACTGACAGGCAGCAGCCAGGAGGGGGAAACCTCGGTGCACCCATGCGGCATCCAATGGTATACCTGTGGGAGGACCGAGGAAGGAGGAGGGGGAGGCACAGTGCACCCTACCTGCAGTGCACCCGATCATTTGTCGGGCACATCTGGGGTAGGGTGGCTTCTCAGCCAGACTGCAGCAGTCTGGCTTAGCGTGTCATGCGAACCCACCCATTATGTCTATGGTTATCATTTCAGTATGGAATAAAAGGATACCAGGAGCAATCCACCAGCACTAAACATGTTGCACTAGCAGGAACAACTGCTAGCACAACAGGAAGCTAAATGCAACCAAACATGTGAACGTATCGTCACTCAGCAGCATGCTTTCTCTATTAACTTTTCAATTGGTGCCATTGATCACCCAGTTGTTGTTGTTTTTACCCATAATTTAATTAGTGCCAACCACATTTCCAGCTACATATTAAAATATTAGTGACATAGTGCTTAAATGAAAGAGTGCTATAGCGAATCCCTGCTATCTTTCTGGTCACCACCATTTTAGTAATGTGATGTGGGTTTCTTCTTCTTTTTTTCTAATGAAATACCTCCAAACTACACTTTCAATCCAAAGCAAATCTTAAACATATTCAATTTTGATATTTCATGGGCAGTAATGGGCATTGCAATTGTGCTTAAATGAATAAGTTATTAAGGCCAATTAAATAAGTGACGGTTGATTTTTAAGGATCACTCAGACGTTTTTTAAATGGTCACTCAGATGAATTGGACTTTCCCTTCCCCTTCAAAAGCAGCTCTGTGTGGAGGGACCAGGGACCAGCCTGCTGTTGTTTTTCCACCACTGCCACTGAATTGAGCAGCACGGCGGCAAAGGCCACACATGTTGCGCCACCCTGCCCTAATGCTAGTGCCAGCTCTGATAGCATAGTGCGATGTACATTCCGAAAAACTGCAATATCTCTGATAATGTGGAAAGTCAATGGAAGTTCCCCTTGTAGCTTACAGTAGAAGAGCAATGATTATAGATTCATAGATTCATAGATCATAGAGTTGGAAGGGGCCTGCAAGGCCATCGAATCCAACCCCCTGCTCAATGCAGGAAACTAGAGGAGGGGTCTCCCATCCAAGTAATAACCACATTAGTAGTGCTAGGATCCACCTTTCTGGAAGAAGCCTTGAGAGGGGGTTTTCTCAGTAATTTTTCCTATGATTGTGCTCCCAGAGGCACAGGGTTGTTCTTGGAATCGAGCTGAAAAACCAATTCTGGGGCATGTGCTTGAAAGGATGCTGTGTTTTGGCGCAGCTGTTTTCCATCCACGTGCTGCCAGGAGCCTTAACTCCACCCCATCTCATCCACCCTCTACTGCAGCAGGTACATAAGACTGGGAAGTGGTAGCCTGAGGCAGCGTCCTGGCGCATGCCTCGGTGTCACGCCAAGTGTGACGCTACTTGGAGTCGTCTTGGTGTCAGCTTTAATGGTGGAAGTATGGTGCTTACCAGAAAAATCTACAAAGAGTTGGGGATTACCCCTAATTCACCGGGTGGTCTCCCTGCGGCACATAAGAAACAAAATAAGATCACTCAGTATTTTAAGCAGGAGAAGCAAGAGAGGGAGGAGGGAGAATATAAGTGAATGGTGCAAGTCAGCTCAGGATGGATCATTCCCCATGTATTCAATGCTGGATCTTAAAGGAAGTATACAACACTCCAGATGCGTGAGACCTTCAATAGACCTGGCTTCAGAACTGGCTTTTGCAGAACAAATGTCTCCATAAAGGGATCTCAACAGGTGGATAAAGCTAAATCAGAATTGATAGAGGCTGTTATGCAGAAACAGATTCTTGAGCTTGCATATAGTAATATCTATAATGCTCCAACCCTAAAATATAACGCAACCTCTACTCAAACAGAGGAATTAGAGGAAGGTAACATCATAATTGATGGGTGGGTTTTTTTTACAATTTATGAGATAGCTCTTGCAAAAAAAAAATTCTTGCAGAAAGTAATGGACTCTAACACTAACTTGAGATTTATAAAACTCAGGAGAGGAGAGCTGGGATGGAAGGACTAGATAAAATCATTTGCCAACCTACAAGGATAACTAAAAAAACATATGTGCCTCAAACTTTAGGAACTAACAAAGGGACTTTAAAAGAGGAGTGCAAAAGTCAGAAGAAAAGCAAAAATATTAAAAAATATAAGAAAGAGAAGTAGAAAGGCACATTGCTGTCGGAAAAAGGATTTTGAAAGACTCTTTAGACTGTTGGACAGTAAATTAAGCTCAGATACAAATAAGTTAAAGCATAATATCTGTAGGGGAAATAGGGAAAAGAAAAAGGGTCCCCCAAAAGCTGTCAATTTGCAGCAGGTAGATAAGGAAAATGGCCAGGCAGAGAAAATAATAGCCAAGACCCATGATTTGGAAGAGATGCAGGACCCCTGGGCAAAAGCACTCCATAGTAATTTGGGGAATAGGGTGGTTAGCTCTAGTCCTGCTACTCTGGGACCTCCATGCCACCAGAGTTTCAGCCGGGTGCCGATATGAGGAATGAGGACCCGGGCAATGGCTGGAATCTAGTGATGATCTCACAGAAGCTGGTATTTACAAATTATCCTAAACCTCTGGGTTTCTTCACACAGTCCCAGCGTACAGCACATTTTCTGCATATTTTGGACAGGGTCTTCCCAGGAGAATTGTGTACTAAAGAGATTGCCCTCATAATTTGTACTTCAATGGAATCAGAGCTTGGGCTGTGGTCGCATTCAAAGACTGCTAGATTCATCTATAGAGCTTGGGGGGGGGGCTTTTCTGAGTATAATTTGGCTAAAGCAAGATTTTTTGAAAATTGGGCTCCCCCGGCATCCTTTCTGGGTGCTCTAGCTGTTGGCCCTAAAGATAATGATCATGAGATCATAAACATTACTGAAAATCTTATTGATCTAAACTGGCCTCAAGATCCTGTACTTTCTAACAACCGATCAGCTTCCTTGAAGCTGAATTCGAAAAACCTTCCCTCTACCCTTGACACACAGCAAATCTCCACTGAAAAGGCTGAAAACTGCAACCCGGAGGGAAATGGAGGCAGCAATGAGAGACAGCTTATAACTGAATGATTCAGGACCAACTTATATACTCACAATTGTCCAGATAGGGATAACTCAGAGAAGTCAGAAGGAAGAGACAATAAATTATTGCAAGAGGTTCAGCTAGATATTATGGGAACAAATGATAAGTTTACCCCTGAGGAGAAGAGTCTTTTTTAAATACATTTTGTGATCTACCTTTCCAATCACAAAGTGAAATAATAGTAAGACTAAAGAATTTGATAGAAATTCTGTATTCTAAGGGTGACCATAATTTAAGGCCCAAAGAACCCCAGAATTTGGATGGAATAAAAAATGATTTTAAAAAGTTAAAGTTGTAATAGAAGTGAATAAAAGAGATAGGGATGGGAAATGAACAACAAAGTCGGAACTTGAGAGCATATAATAGTTTGGAAGGGAAATCCTCCCCTATGAGAGAGTATAACTTTACTGTGCCAACTATAACCCCAATGTCGGGAAAAGAGTGGAGAGATTGTTCTTAGACACAGAGAACTGGGTGTACCTGCACACAATGCCAAAAGTCAATGAAAGGAGGGTGAGGTTAGGGTACAGGCATTATCAAAGAGAAATGGAGTCATTTATGTGGATGAGAAAGGAGAAATGGATAAGATTGTAGAAATAGATTGCCAAAGTATACCTCAGAAAATCCAATCCCCGAAGATATTGAGTTGGAATATTGCAGGTTGGGAGAATAAAGCCTTTAATGGCGAATTTAGAGATTATATTAAGCAGTTTGATATTTTGATGTTTCAAGAAACATGGTCTAAGATGAAAGTAGAATTAAATGGGTTTTGGAGTTATTCTGTGGAAACCTGATTAGATGATAAGAAAAGCAGACCAAAGGCTGGCTTAGTATGTTTTATAGCATCAATGACTGCAAAGACAACACCTCTCCCACCAAAGGAACCGATAGCAATAGCATTGCTGCTTGAAATACGTTACTCAAAATTGTTGATAATAAGTGTATATATACCACCAAAGAAAACCAAGAAAGAAAATATGGGCTATTGGGATGAATTGGAAGAGTATGTCTTGGAGTTGGAAAGTTTATATCCATCTGCTTACATTTTAGTAGCGGGAGATCTTAAGGCTCAGATAGGTGAAGATGACCATTCAGTCTATACCTCTAAGTTTTGGTGTCCAGGTAAAAGGATGGATGAGGATATGCATTGTATTAGTGAGAGGAATTCAAAAGATACAATTATTAATGCTGCAGGAATCAGGCTAATTCTATTTAAGCAAAAGTAGGCTTGATGATCCTGAACGGTGCCACTGTTGGGGATAAACCTGGAGAATACACTTACAATGCGCAAATGGGTAGCAGCGTGATAGATTATGTAATGATCTCCGGTGCTATGGAGTGTATTGTTAAGAACTTTCAGGTTTCAGGTGGGTTCGAGCTATTTTAGTGATCATCGGCCCCTGATTACTGAGTTAGACTCCTTTTTTTGCCCAATACGAACAGTAGTACAGGCAGCTTCATTAAAGTCAGTTGAATGCACAAATAGGAGACGCCTAAAATGTATCACAGAGCTGAATAATAATATGTGTGAGGTACTGAATGCCCAAGAGTTGAGGGAATTAAAAGCCAGTATAGAAACAAGTTTATTGAATGACTCACTTAATTCATATGATCTTTTCCCCCCAATTTAAATCTTTTTATTTATTCATAGAGAAAAAAAGAAACACAAACACTACAATTAACAAAACTCAACTAAAATGGACTTCCAATTTTCTCCACAGCAAATAAGTAACAATAATTTCTCTTAATCTATAATTACAAAGAGATTTCTCTTTTTTCTATTGTCCAATTTTTTTCTTCTTCTTCATCAACCTCACAAATACACAAATCATTTTTTCCCTAATTTCTACATAAAGTCTATTAAAGGTTTCCACTCAACCCTAAACGTAGATATTAACTTTTCTCTAAATAATGATGAAAGTTTAGCCATCTCTGCCGAGTCCAACTTCTTCACTAACCATTCTTCTATTATAAACAATAATAATAAAGTTCCATGACTTATTTCCAACTGATTATCCATTAATTCTAGAAGGGAGGATTCTGATTTCAATTGTATATTAATCTTTACAATCTTTTCTTTTAACCACATATTTTCCCACTGTTTCATTAGTATATCATACCCCAAGTTTTAGGCCCATTCTATCAACATTCCGTCACTTGTTCTTCTTCCTCAGTCTCAAATTTCAACAAAAAGGTTTATACATTTTAACAGTAACATATTCATCATAATTGCCTTTCAAATTCATACTTATTACTCAAAATCCTAAAGCATTTTATCTGCTTTGAATGTTTCTAAAAATTTATAAGCAAGAAGACCATTAACATATAAAACATATATCCTTGTTTTATTCTGTCAAGTCCAGCCTCTTCACCAACCCTTCTTCTATTAAGATCCCTCTTTTCTAGTCCCTACAAAAAGTCAGTTAGAGGTTTTCACTCTACAATATGCATAGCTGTTCTTTCTTTGATTCATGATGAAAATTTAGCCATCTCTGCCATCTCCAACATTCACCAATCAATTCAAACTTCTTGTTAAAATCCTTCACTTACGTATTCTTCCTCTGTCAAAAACAATCTTTTTCTGTTACAACTTTAAAGTAAAAAAGGCACAGCCGGCCACTCCTCTTGCAAAACCTGATAGGCATCTCCTTCAAAACAACCATATCCTTGTCATCTACCTCTGTTCCAGTAGAAAAATATTGCTGGAGAACCTGATCTGCTGTTTTCTTTCTGACAAAATGAGCCAATATATCTCTTGAATCGTCAAACTCTGAAATAGTTCCAAATCTCAAACAATATTATTTTTCTCTCAATTCCAGCATGGCCAAAGTGACTTTCACCTCTCCAGATATTTGTTTTATGTGGCTATCCATTTTTTTAACTTCTTGTGTCAGCACTTGTGATTCATTTCCTAAGGTTTCAACCTTATCATTAATCTGTTTCACCTCTCCAAATATTTGCTTTGTATGGCTATCCTTTTTTTTTTTTTAACTTCTTGCATTATTTCCATTTTAATTTTAACAAGCCTCTCATCCAATCTTTTTTCAAAAGCTTCCATCCTGTTTTCCATTCCCCCCACCCCCATTTGTTCAAATAGATTATAAAGCAAGTCAGGTGTAACATTTTTTTCTGCTGCTGTGTCTAATGAACCTTTTCTGGCCCCTTTAGTGCTCTTCTTGGAATCTGCCACTATTCAAAACAGTCCAGAAGTCACAGTCTGCTTTACTCTGCTTTATCTGTTGTTTATGAACATTCCTCTCCGACAGCTGGTTAATGTAAACAAAAGCCTGTCCCACAACTGTTTGTTCTATCTAACAACTCCCCCCCTGAAAGCACTTTAGCCAGAAATGAAATGATTAAAAATAAGAGGATTAGAAAACCTCTTTCCCATTTCTAAGCATGCTTACAGATCTTCTATTTGTGAGGCTTTTACCCGAAATTCTTAAATTTATAGGTCCTTTCAATCTCTTTTTAGTCACAGAAAAAAGGTTGGTTCACCGTAAGTTATCTCAACTTTGTTGTGGGGGAGATCTCTCTTTGTTAATAAACAGACAAAATCCATAAATCTTGAGAAATGGGGATTAGCAGACTTTAGTATCCTTTCAGGATTCAAAACACGGCTGTAAGCATGTTGTAGATTCCTTCACCCCATGTCATTCCTGCAAGCCATCTGTCAAAACCATTCGGCAGATAAAACACACACACACACACACAAACAACCCTTAGGGTGTATTTAGGCTTATCTCTTGTTCATCCCTTTGATCTAGGGAGGTTTCGCTGGCTGGTAACTGCTCCTAGCTGGTATTCAGCCACGTTGTTTCTGCACTTATCCGTGAAGATGTCAGCCTGCCATTAATCCCCAATGAAAGTCCACTTACTTCATATGATTGACTAGTTCTGATATTGCGGAACCTTCTATCAAAGGAAATGGGTCAGCGAAAAAGGATTATTGGTCCCAGGTATAATAATTGGTTCGATAAGAAATGTGCCCTTAAAAAGAAGGAGCTAAAAAGGTGCTATATTCAGTATAGAAAATCTAAAGAAAGGGTACCGGTACTGCCAATGTCCTACTTTCAGCTAAAAAAAAGAGTATAAAGCCCTGATACTAAAAAAAAGAAGAAAGAGATGGAAAAGGAAATTTGGTCTCAGTTGATAGAGGCTTCACGTATTAGAAACAATAGGAGTTTCTGGTTCATAGTTTCAGGTACCCTGCGGGGAGTGAATGGAATTAATGATTGATGTATTTCTGCAACAGCCTGGGAAAGTCACTTCTACTCTATCTTCAACGTCATAACTAAAGCAAAAGGGGAAGTATTATCAGAACAGCAAGTTGAAGACCTGTAATCTTGGGAACCTGTAGCAGAGTTAGAAGTGATAAATCTTATGAAAGACCTCAAAATGGTCTTTCATAAGATTTATCACCAGGCACCAGGGCCTGATTTTATACCAGCAGAGTTGCTGATGAAGAACAGAGAGCGGCAGGGAACACCTTTGGTGTCCTTATTCTCCCATATAGATAAAACAAGCCTAATTCCTTTAAGCTGGAGAGAAGTAATAATTGTTCCAATCTATAAGAAAGGCACTAAGACAGATCCAGCAAACTACCGCCCCATAAGCCTTTTATCTATAATAGAAAAGCTATATGCTATGCATCTGAAACTTAAATTAATGGACTAGGTTGAGGAGAATATTATTATTGGAGCAGAACAGGTAGGTTTTAAAAGGGTTGTTCAACACTGGATCATGGGATAGCTTTATACCATCTGGCTGAGAAATATTCAAAGCACCAAAAAGGGAAACCATATGCTGTGTTTGTGGATCTTAAATCAGCATTTGACTCCATTTCGAAAGAGCAGTTATGGGAAAAACTGGAAGCAACCTCTATGGATAGGAGACTACTTTTTCTGATGAAAAAATTATACCCCAATACTTCTTTGAAGGTTTGTTGTAGTCCAGAAGGGGATTTATCAAATGCAGTCCCAATGACAAGAGGGGTGCAGCAGGGGTGAGTGTTAGCACCACAGTTGTTTAATCTATATATAAATAATCTGACTCCCAGTTTATACTCACCTGATTATCATCTCCCAAACCTGTCTGGAAAAGAAATACCGATATTACAGTATGCAGATGATGCGGTATTGTTATCCTAGACAAAAACTGGGTTACATAGGTTGATGATGCAGTTTTCCAAATACTGCCTGAATGAAAGTCTGATGATAAAATATCAAAAGACTAAGGTAGTGATGTTCTTCGGGGGACATAAAAAGTATAATTGGTTTATGGATGGCCAGCGTATTGAGCAAGTGAACAGTTATAACTATTTAGGCATCACTTTTCAAGCATCTCTTAACTGGGCAAGACAGAGAGATATCTCGGTACAAAGTGCAGCAACTATATCAGCTGCAGTGGTTCGATTCTTTTTCACAAAAGGGGGGAGCCATATACCCTCAGTGTTGCAAGTGTAGAAAGCCAAGGTAGTAACAAAACTACTATATGGTATCCAACGGTGGTATATGGGTATGAATCAGGAGATGGAACGTGGTCAATCCAAATTCTTGAGGAATATTCTCAGTCTCCCCCGATGTGTAAAGAACTCAGCATTGAGATTGGAAGCTGGAGTCCCTTCTATAGAAACCTTAGCTTGGATATATACATTTAACTTTTGGGCCCGTGTACATATGTGCCTAATCCCTACAAGCTATCTGGCATTGATGCTGACTGACAATTACACTTGTCTATGGCTGAAGAAGTTAAATGGTAAAGCCAATCAAATCCAGTTGAAACAATATAATTTTATAGAGGTGAGGCGACAAATTAAGAACAGACTTTTGGACATTGAGTTTCAGCTGCCACAGTCAGAGGCAAACTGTGAGTGCTCACCACTGAAGTGGGGTATAGACCCAAGACCAGACTATGTATCGGCGAACTACCTTCAGGTTTTATCCATAGCTAAATTCAGGAAAGCGTAAGCAGCTGCTTGTTTTAATTGTCTTCCATCAGCAGTTATGGAAGGATGTTTTTAAAAACTTCCACTTGAATTAAGACTGTGTCCTTGTCAATCAGGACAGGTCGAAACAGTGGAACATGTTTTATTGGACTGTAGTTTTTATAATGATACTGGAGCCCATTTTATAACCCCGCTACTTATTTTGATGCCTGGAAGGACAAATGTATTTTATGTTTCATATCTGCCAGCTGCCATAAATAAGGTTGAAATTGAACAAACAGCAAAATATTTTGCTGCAGGTATTAAGACAAGGTCACAAATAATTACGGGCTGTTAGCAACATTTTGGAAAACAAATTGTATGGGCACTGGTTTTATGTTGTGTGTGTGTGTGTGTGTGTGTGTGTGTATATATATATGTGTGTGTGTACCCATATTGTTTCGTTGTTATAATTTACAATCCCATTTTATTGTTTTAATAACAACTCTTTTAACAATAATTGTTTTAAAATTGTTTTTATGTATTATTCATTGTTTTAATAACTCTTTTAACAATAATTGTCTTAATACTTGTTTTTATGTATTATCCTGTGGAAAAGGTCTATGGACCAAATAAACACCGATTGACTCTGACTCAATTCTGCCATGGACCCATTGACCTGTACACACCTACTTGGGAGTAAACCCTCGCTGAACATAATGGGGCTTACTTCTAAGTAGACATACATAGGATTGCACTGTAAGTCTCTCTGCCTTGTCTCCCATATGTAAAAACACAATTACGGCTGACCTTGCCCCAGTGAGTGTCATGGACAATGGGCTTATCACATTAAAAAAAACTGGACCCACTTATTTGACTGAGGGCCATCCTCTTGACTTTGTCCTATTAAGGTCTGCTGTTCAGATTAGTTTTCAGTGTCACAGCACAATATGAAGCAACTCAGCATTTAAAAAGAGGAAAAGCACATCAAGGCAGTTTTTAAAGGCATCTTCCCCACAGCCTACCCAAGCAACTAATGTTTGGCTCCTCATCAGAGGCTCTAAGAAGGGAAAACGCAATCTCTTCCTTGGACAAAAAAGAAGCAGCAAATCCCACCACAGCCTGCTTTCATGGCTCAGGCTTGTTGATATTGGCACCTCTCTGCAGCTGGGAATACAATAGCAGCTGTTCATGCCAAGGCAGCTCGGATTGGTCAGGCAGATGGAGGGGAATCTGTTCTGAGATCCTAAAAGCTGCTCTTGAAGGCAACCACAGGTTTCACCACTATCAACACAGAGTGAAGAGGCCTTCGAAAGGAGGCAGCAGATCTGCAGTGTGAGAGGAGAGCAAAAGGAAAGAGAATAAATGAGCCAGAACAAGGAAGCACCAACTCTTGCAAACCCAGGGGAAGAAGGAAACAGGTTTGGTAGGAAGACTCAGCTGGGGAGACATTTTTTGTTTTCTTCAACAGGTCAATGCCATCATGAAACTATCTGGCCACAAGGGACCCAGTGGATCATCTAGCAGTCCAGTGTTTTCCAACTGGTGGTACTTTGCAGTATGTCAAGTGGAAAAACAATAGTCTAGGTATATAATTTAAATTTAGGGATGGACCATCCACCTTTTCCCCCTGATATCTGTACATCACCTCCTTATGTAGTCTACTCCCTTTACCATTGTGAATGAACAGTTCTACCAGCATTTGCCATTTCTTTATCTTGCCATCAGATGGCAGTATAGGGATTGTTTGGAATAAAAACAGAATTTGGGGCAGGAGCATCATTTTAAATGAGGCTGTCCTGCCCAATAGTAACCATTTCAGTTTTTTCCATTTATGTCACTCCTGCTTGATGCCTCCAATTACTGGATTATAATTAGCCAATTCGGAGATGTCCTTTTGGATTACAATACCCACGTATCTCATGCAAGAGTGCTGCAGATTCATCCTAAACGGGTCCCGAATTTCCTGCTGGGTTGCTTGAGGCACATTCATGCACAGCAGTGCTGGTTTATTATAATTAATTTGTAGTCCAGTACATTTCTGAAATTTAGACACACTGACCAGGTTCGCATGATCACCGCAGCCCAGCATGGTTTATTTAAGCCACGGTGGGTTACGGAGTGTGCTGGCGACTGCTTTGAATGTTCAAGCTGTGGTGGCCTTTCCCCCTCTTTCCTACACACATGCTGCCACCCTCCATTCTGACATGCAAGCAAGCAGCCCCCCAGGTTGCCCCCAGCTGGCTCCCCAGCTCCTACTAGCTTTCCACTCCTCCCTCTTCCTCTCTCTGCTGGCTTCATGCTGATTTCCTGAGCCCCAAGCTGGCTTACTTCTGCCCTTCCTAGTGCCTCAGCTGCCCAGGCAGAAGTGACAGGGGGCCCTCTCTCTTGTTCCGCCTCTTTTTCCTGGTGGCCGGGCGTGCAGCAGAGGGAAGCATCAGCCTCCAGCCGCCCACCACCTCCGTTCCCTAAGAATGTCCCTGGGCGTCACGTGGGGCTCGGAGGCATTCCTGGGAAGTGAAGGTAGCAGTGACTGGAGGCCCTCACTTGGCTTTGAAGGAATCCCAGCTGCCAGTAAGAAAAGTTCTTTAGGGCCCCTTGGTGGGCGCTAAGAAAAGTGTCTTACGGGCACCACATTGCCTATCCCCTGTCTAGCCTCACCCCAATCACAAGGCAGACATCCCACTGGCCTCCCTGGACTGATTCTGCCCCCTTGCTTTGAGGGGGATGCACAGTGGCACTTGAGGAAAAAGATGCCCTCCATTGCATACTCTTCTGCCTCTCCACTCTTGGCCATTTCCCAACTGGAGAAGACAAGAGAGGAGTTACGGAGTGGAGACTGAGAGGATCCTCTTCCTTCGACCCCTCTTGCCTCTGTTACCTCCAGCCAAAAAGGTGCCTGAGCCAGAGGAGTGAGGGCACAACAAAAGGACCCCTCCTCCTCTTTCTCAAGCCTGTATTCCTCTGTCCTTCCCACAATTTCACAGGGGGTGCGGGGTGGGTAGATTTGCCAGCAGGTCCTTGGATAAAACAAGCTGTGAACCAAGATCCTGAAGTTCTCCCAGAGGATTTGGTCCAATCCTTTCCTCAAGTCCCTGGAAGGAAGAGATCCCATGACTTCCACAGCTTCTTGCCCTACTGCGGAACTGTTAAGATAAAGGCTTGAGTGCATATTTAGAAATGAACTTCTATTAAAAAGGGACTGGCCTTCTGAGCCCATGGCTGGCTCCTCCTGGTTGTGTGGGAAGTGAGTGAGAAGTGACATTTTTGGGTGGGAAGTGACATTTTTGTTAAAACTGATGATGGAAGAGAAAGGGAGATCGGGGAGGGAGAGAAAGAGAGATCTTGGAAGCCAGCCTTCCTCCAAGCTTGCCATGCTGCATCCACTAACATCTCCAGTAGCCCAAAATACCATCTTGGATACTTTATGACAAGAGACAGCGGTTGTTGGTGCTCTTACTGGGCCCTTGGAACCAGCAATGGGATCAAGAGCCTCTGACAGCTGGAGCAGAAGGCAAAGGGGAATCTGCGCACGCACACACACACACACACACACACACACACGAGCTCTGCAAATGTTGATGCTGGGGAAGGAAGGGAGGGAGAGAGAAGTGTAGTCAAAGGCTAGTCAAGAGAAGGCCAGTCAAATTACTGGTCAGTCCTGACCTTGCATTAGGTGGCCTTGGGTGAATCAGTCTCTTTCAGACTCATTTCCCTAAAATTAGAATAAGATTGACCCAGGGCGCTTCTAGATGAGGCTTCTATTGCACCATCACCCTGCCTCATTCCTGGAATTTTAAGCTGGAGCCTAGACAATAATGTCTTCTACTCGTACCCCTCCTGTGTTTCTCATCTGCTTCTTCTGCCTATTTCCTTACTGCAGAGAATCAGTTAAGGAGGGGAGGAGGGGAGAGGGAAGCTGCACCCAGAAGCCCAAGAGCCCAAGGCGCCCACAGCCGGTGCAGCCTGGGCATTGGTTGTTCCTGGGCACAGGCTTGAACACACAGCCTTCTGCTGCTTCTATGGTTCGGTGGACCATAAAGGACACAGGGATACGTTCATGAATAATTATAATAATTCAAGAAAAGCTCTTTGCCTTGAGGACTGGGAGCAGAGGAAATGAGCTTCTGAGAAGGAAGAAGGATTTGAATGGAGAGCAGGGACTGGAAGACAACTCAGCGGTTTCCTTCTGGACGGAATACAAGCAGTGCTGATGACACCCTGCATCGCTTGCCTGCCCTACACCACCAGCTGTGCAAAATAGTTTAGATTACTATCCTCTATTGGACCACCTCTGACTGACATATATGCAAGCTTTCACGATGCACAAAGCTCTCTGCGAAGCAGAACGGGAAGGCAGGAAACACACAGTGAAATAAAGAGCAAGAGCCAGGTAACAACGTGACTGAAAACAAAGGTAGTATCCACAAGAGAGTTTTCAGAGAGAACTGTTAATGATGCAGAAATCAACCTGTCTTTTGCAATTGGAAATGTAATCAGTGCTTAACTCACATGCATCACCTTCTGATTCTGAAAAGCAAGTCAGATGCTGGCCTGACCCCACACCACAACTTTGAGGCAGTAACACTGAATTACTTCTTTTCCTCTTCTGAAAATTACTCCATGTGGCTAGTTTTCTTCTCTGGAGAAGTAGCAAAGTAGTGTTCCTCCCCTACCCAGACATCAATCATCAATCCAGTAAGATTCCAGCCTGGGAAAAGTATTCTAGTTAACCTTACAGATCATAATGTCCTTAATTAAAACCTTGAAATATTAAAGAAATTGTAAATGTCCACTTCGCAACTCCTGTCCTAGCACTCTTGCTGAAGAGGTAGGAAGGTTGGCACATGCCGCCCCTGGCCACCTGGAAAGCAGATGTTCCCGGGACATACCAAAGCTGGATTGCAGTGTTAAAAGGAAGCATATCTCGGCACTGCACATGTGCACAGACAACATGCAGCTGGTGCACTGTGTCTCCCAAACGGCACTAGTTCATTTTGAAAGGATAGAGAACACATGTCTTGCTTTTATGGGGGGAAAACATTTTTACACATTTCTTGTTTGTTTTTCCATTGCTCTGTTTCAAATGACTATTTCTCAAACAACATTTGGAAACCAAGAGACTTCTCCCATTAGCCTCTCCTGTGTCTGCAACCTTAACCAGCTGGATAGGAGAGGCCATGCTCCACCTTTCTTCTTCCCAGGGTTGCTCATCTATGGATCTAAAGAGGCCTGTTCCTCAAGAGGTAGCCTTTGAAGCACAACATCCAGCCTCTTCTCCCCTTTCCATTGTCTTTTGGCCTACATGTGTGCAAGGATGGGTCCTCTTTACCTTTGTGCAGCCATGGTCCTCCTCTTCTCTCCCTTGACTCACACGACCGCGCTTCTTACAGACAGAAGGCAATGTCTGGTTGCAAGGGCTGTCATTCCATCTCCCTTCCTGGACAAAGGCAGAAAAGTTCCAGCTCAAGGGAGAGCGGTTTCACAGGAGGTGGGAGCTTCAAGACACACAAACCACAAATGAGATACCTTGCTGGCCTCCCTTCCCGCTGCATCGACTGCACAGTTAATTGATGCAAAACACCTTCACTGGGTCCCTGTCCCTGTACTGCAGTGTTCTCCAACCTTGGGTCCCCAGATGTTTTTGGCCTACAACTCCCAGCATGCCCCAGCCTGCTACTTCCAACCCCAGCAGGTTGGAAAACACTGCTCTAGTCCACCACCACTCCAGCCTTGACTATGCCTCTACCCTCCTTGCCACTTTGTCCATTCTTCACTAGCCCACCTGCTATCAAGCCCCCTTGTCCTTTTCTGACCACCCAGCCTGATGCCACGCTTGTGCTCTCACTATAGGCCTGGGGATGCTTCTGCATCTCTATGACGCACCACTTCCTTCTCAGCACCCATTTCTTTAAAACAAACTGCAGCCCCTCACCCTAACCCAGAGCTGAGGCAGGCCGAGACAACAGTTCAGGCAGCAGATGCTGGTGACCATTAAGAAACAGCAAAGTGCCAGTTATTTAATATCCTCATACAATTATGGGGGTGTTATATAGCTCATACAATTATGGGGGTGTTATATAGCTTTTAATTGGGGGACTAAAATGACCTGGAGCTTCTGCTGCCCTAATCACAGCTTGGTCCAGCAAAAGGGAGCCCCCCCTCCCAAATAAGCAGAAGACAAAGACATCCATAGAAAGGTGTAGCAAGCAATTACCGTAGATTTCATAGATTTCATAGATCATAAGAGTTGGAAGGAGCCTACAAGGCTATCGAGTCCAACCCCCTGCTCAATGCAGGAAACTAGAGGAGGGATTGAGGCCTACACAGGATTGGGTTTGTTGAGGCCTACACAGGATTGGGTTTGTTGAAGCCTGAAGGCCCAAACACTTCCCTCGAGTAGTGAAGCCTGAAGGCCCAAACACTTGGATGGGAGGGGGAGTTTGAGAGTTTTAAGTTACCCAATAGAAGTTAAGAATCAATTCTCCTGTGCAAGGTCACATGGTTATAACCTTCCATTCCTGGGAAGACTATATATGTGGGGTGTGGTCAGCTAGCAGTTAGTTAGTGCTGGGAGAGAGCTAGAAGCAGCATCAGAGAAACAGCAGAGAGAAGCAGAGAGAGAGAAAGAGAAACTGGCTGGCTGACTGCATAGGAAATAGGTATTCTGAAATTATACTAGAGAACATTGGATTGTTTGTTTGTTTTATTTTATCATACTTGCTTTTGGATTATAACCACTCTATTAAGTAAAAACCCTAATATTAAAAGTAAAGTGCTGTTGTTTACCCTGAGAGTTTGGAGTGACTTATTCACCACGTCTAGAGCCTACACCCACGTTACTGGAAGCAGGCAAAGGACTTGATAACCTAGAGAGGAAGAGACTTTGCGAAGAGGCAGAGATCTCCCAAAGGCAGATCAAGGGGTCCCTGCAGTAGCGGAACCTTGACAGATGGTGGCAGCGGAGCAATCCTGAACAGTGAGATTAAGCACTCCAAACAGCGATCGGGTTTTTTTACTAATAGAGCTGGCAAAAGCAGCGTATGTTTTAACTTCAGGACTGAGGAATAGGGACCCAGTGAGGCTAGTAAAATGAGCCAGTATCTCTCCATGAATAAAACTGCCCTGATAGAGCAGTGTAAAAAGGACAATTTGCCATGGGAGGAGAAAACAGCAGAGGAACTAAAAGTTATGCTGATCTCCCAGGCGGCAATAGGAGGAGCTGCACCCTCTAGCCCTAGTGTAACAGGACCCCAAACAAAAGAATGGGAGCTCCGTGAACAAGAACTGCGGCTAGTGGCAAAGCAGAAGGAAGAAGAGACCCGATTACAGTGGGAGAGGCTTCGTCAGCAGGAAGAACAATGCAAACATGAGGAAAAGGCGCGGCAGGAGCAACTTAAAGCTCAAGAGGAACAACGCAGACATGAGGAAAAGCTGCACCAGGAGAAACTGCAAGCCCAGAAAGAGCAACTGCAAGCCCAAGAGGAACAACGCAGACACGAGGAAAAGGCGCGGCAGGAGCAACTTAAAGCCCAGGAAGAGCAACGCAGACACGAGGAAAGGATGATGCAATTGAAACAGGAGCAGCCTGTCAGAGTTACCCCGAAGGACTTCACAGCATACACCCCAGGAGGAGACCCACAAGTGTTCCTGACCACTTTTGAAAGGGCAGCACAGAAGTGGGGATTCCAGGAGGGTGATTACATGAAGTTTGTGCCTAATTTAATTAAAGGGGAGCTGGCAGAGATTTATAATAGCATGCCAGAGGGGGAGGCTGTTTCCTATGTTCAATTCAAAGAAACTGTGTTTAAAAGGTTCAGGTTAGGCCCTGAGCACTTTAGGAAAAAGTTCAGAGGGTTCACACCTCAACCTGGTAAATCTATGGTAGAGTTTGCAACAAAATTAAAAAACCTGCTATTAAAATGGGTGGATGAAGCAAAAGCTGACAACAGGGAAAAGGTGCTAGAGCTTATGGCCCTGGATCAGTTTTATTTTCGGTTGCCCAGAGAAATAAAACTGAAGGTTAAGGATAAAGATCCTGAAACTGTAAACCAAGCTGCAGAAATGGCTGACAAACTGATTGAAAACCGGGAAGGGTTAGGCCCCAGGATTGAGTCTGAGAAGAAGGGGGGGAAATGGGAAGCCCCAAATAAAAAGGAGTTCAAAAAAACTCCTTTTGATCCTTCTCACCCCAAAGACCGTGCCTGTTATTCGTGTGGTCAGACAGGCCATATCAGGAGTAGCTGTCCCAAGTTACAAGCGGTAACACCAGCTAACCCAGGTAGTCCTAAACCCGAACAAACCAAGCCACAAGGTGTAGCAAGCATAAAAAAACCTTATAATTGTGGATTTGTGATCACCAACAGGGAAGAGGTAAATAATCAGTTTAAAGAACCTGTTTATGTAAAGGATAAGACCATTATGGCAATGTTGGATTCTGGAGCTGATGTTTCTCTGATCCGAGCAGATTTGGTGACACCTGAAGATTTGGTACCAGGAATGTCTATTGAGATTCAGGGAGTGAATGGTCCCTCCTTTGAAGTCCCAGTAGCAAGGTTATCCATAGAATGGAGGGGATGGAGGGGTCTGTATGAAGTTGGGGTGATGGAACCTCCAACCCAATTTGCCCCTATCATTGTGGGAAGGGATATAATGGGACCAGAAGCTCAAATATGTGTGGTAACCCGCAGCTCACGTTTTGACAGCTATCAAACCAAACCAAAGGCGGGGGGAGAAGCTATTTGGATCCTCTCTGGGTCAATGTCCAAGGTTGGTACCTGTTGCACCTTGTCAGCAAGTAACTCCCTGGACATTGCCCAGGCAAGGCTGGCCATTTTCAGACCTCCATAAGTGCGTAGGTGTGCAATTGAGAAAGAACAAAAAAAATTAAAAATAATGTGTGCAAATATTTACACACATTAGGGGGTCCAAAAATATAAATAAAAAATGTTTGCAACCACAGACAGCCCCTCCAAGGTGTCACCTGGGCAATTTGAAGCGGCTGTCAGTGGCTGTCAAAATGGGGATTATGAAAGCCAGCTGTCAAGCCAAAGACTGTGATCTTCAGGGGGGAAAAGGATCACAATTGTGGCGGGGAGGGGGAGACAAGTTGGTCTTGCTGTGGTGTCCCTTGGATACCTGCGGGAGGACTGAGGGGGAAGGAGGGGGCAAAAAATCCATGGTGAGCCCGATCGTCTGTTGGGTGCACCGTGGGTTGTTCACTTATTGCCAGGGTGGGCTGGCGTGATGTGCGATTGCAGCCTCTAATTGTCTTTTTCATTAAGTCTTTTGCAAGGAAGAAGGAGCTAACACCACTGCATTGCCTGCACAATGGCAGGTCCTTTAAGGTTCCAAATCCCATTGAGGTTATTTGCTGTCATACCAAGTGATTAATCAGGAGCTGTATTTTAATCTGCATGTAAATATTTAGCTTTGCGCTATACCAGGAGTGTACAACCTGCAGCTCAGGGACCGCATATGGCCCTCCAAGGCCTTTACTATGCCCCTAAGGGTGCCCTGACCCCCCACCCCTACTGCCAAATTCCCCACACACCAATTTCCCACTTCCTGCACTCTCCACTCCCCTGCAGATATCCTCAAACAGATCGCTCTGTTCCCACCACTGCTAGCAGGTAGGAAAGAACAATCTGTATCAAGGTCGCTGGTGTGTGTGTGTGTGTGTGTGTGTGTGTGTGTGTGTGTGTGTGTAGCCTCCTACCCCTGAGCCCTTTGGGCTGAAAAAGTTGTGCACTATAGAGAGGGCTCTGTCCTGTATACCTACAACTGCATTTTCATCCCATGATGGGTGTCCCTCCAGCTCTATACATACCGGTCCCCAAATAGTCACACAGTCTTCCAGGCTGTCTCGGAAATTGTTGGGCTCAAATGGGTGCCAGAACGTGAACTGCACGGGCGTGCCATCGGACCACTCAAAGTTCATCTGTAGTCTGAGATCATTCAGGCCAATCCAGAGTTCTTCGACATCTGTCAAAACAAGTGGGGGAGGGGGGATTTCTAAAAAAGGAACAATCCTGTGCCATTCATCTGCCAGTAACATGCCTATTGCCCACACAGTGCACCTCTGACTCTTCCCCAACCAGTCTGCTCCAGTTTGTGAGCATTTATCAGAACATCCTCGGTCTCTCTTCCACGAGGACTAGGAATTTAGAGCCAAAACACAAACAGGAGTGGGTTAAGGTTTCCCTGCTGTGACTTCCCCAACCTTCACTCCTGTACTTGGCTCAACTCATCCATTTCATAGAATCATAGAAAAGTAGAGTTGGAAGGGGCCTGCAAGGCCATCGAGTCCAACCCACTACTCAATGCAGGAATCCAGGTCAAAGTATCCCTGACAGATGGCTGTCCAGCTGCACCTTGAATGCCTCCAGAGTGGGAGAGCTCACCACCTCCCTAGGTAGTTGGTTCCATTGTCTTATTGCTCTAACAGTCAAGAAATTTTTCCTAATGTTTAGGTGGAATCTGGGTTCCTGTCACTTGAGCCCATTATTCTGTGTCCTGCAAACTGGGATGATCAAGAAGAGATCCTGGCCCTCCTCTTTGTGACAACCCTTCAAGTACTGGAAGAGTGCTATCCTATCTCCCCTCAGTCTCCTCTTCTGAAGGCTAAACATGCCCAGTTCTTTCAGTCTCTCCTCATAAGGCCTTGTTTCCAGTCCCTTTATCATCCTTGTTGCCCTCCTCTGAACCCTCTCCAGTTTGTCTACATCCTTCTTAAAGTGTGGTGCCCAGAACTGGACGCAGTACTCAAGATGAGGCCTAACCAGTGGTGAGTAAAGGGGAATTATCACTTCCCGTGATTTGGACGCTATACTTCTATTAATGCAGTCCAAAATAGCATTTGCCTTCTTTGCAGCCACATCCCATTGCTGGCTCATATTCAGTTTGTGATCTACAACAATTCCAAGATCCTTCTCACTTGTAGGATTGTTGAGCCAAGTGTCCCCCATTCTGTAACTCTGCATTTGGTTTCCTTTCCCTAGGTGCAGCACTTGGCATTTATCCCTATTAAATTTCATTCTGTTGTTTTCAGCCCAGCGCTCCAGCCTATCGAGGTCGCTTTGAATTTTGTTTCTGTCTTCCAGAGAATTAGCTGTTCTACCCAACTTTGTGTCCTCTGCAAATTTGATAAGCATTCCCTGTACCTCCTCATCCAAGTCATTAATAAAAATGTTGAATAGCACTGGGCCCAGGACTGAGTTATATTTAAACATTTATTCAGTGCCTAACACCACCCCCCCCAAACCAATCCAGATTTATTAATTTTAACACTTGGGAGTGGGGGGGGGGATTGGATTTGTGGTTGCCACAAGGACTAGTTCCACATTCTGCACAGCTGAATGGTGATGTTGGAGGCTTTATGATTGTCACAAGTGCCAGCCAATCAACATTCTGCACAGCTAACATCTTCTGGAAACAGGAAGAATCAGCTGCTTCTGGGTTTGATTAATCTATCCTGTGTACATCTATCCTGAAAGGGATGGACCCACAGCAAATGTACTGCTCAAGTATCTACACCTGACTTAGCCTATACTTTTTAAATAAAAAATTATTAGAGATTTTCCACTCATTTTCTTAAACACACCAGCCACATATTTGACTCAACTCTTGCTTACCCTGCTTGATCTGCTTGGTAACAAACTCCAGTTCGGGGAGAGTATGGATGCTCACTAGGTCCCCTTCATTCCGCAAGCAGGTCTTTTTGGCGTCTGGCCAACTTTTCTTTTCACTGATCAAGCGGTAGCAGTTGGACTGGAAAGGCTGCCAGCTGGGTTCGCAGTCAATCTTCACCTCAGACTCTAGGGCAGAGAAACTATAGTAAGCAGCACTTGGAAAAGTCATGGGCCTTATTTAATCACGAGCTCACATCTTGGAACTGCAGGCCAGAGTACAGAATTTCACAAATTCACCATTGACAGAATAAGCTATCTGCCACATGAAGCTAGCAGTTCCTTGATCATAAGAGCTAATATAATCATTCAAACTAATGGCTGGCCTCCAAAGCTTTAGCTAATTAGTTACAAATAAAATGTAGAATTCTACTCCCATCCTCCTCCTCACTTTGATGCACTGCACTACACTGCCTGGCTCTCAGCCTCCAAAACAAAGTTTAATAATAATAGAATGTAATAATAATCACACACACACACACCGTGTGAAGTTTTCCCACCAGGCCTCTTTCCCTCAACTCTTTCCTTCAGGCTTGTCCATACATCCTCCTCTCAAGGCCCCAATCCACAAGTCCACTCTGCCTACTCTCTCTGTGTAGGTCATGCTGTCTCTGGGCCCACTTTCCTGCCACATTACATAGATTTCATAGATCATAGAGTTGGAAGGAGCCTACAAGGCTATCGAGTCCAACCCCCTGCTCAATGCAGGAAGCTAGAAGAGAGGTATCCCATCCAAGTAATAACCAGGCTTGACCCTGCTTAGCTTTCCACGCTCAGACAAGCTGAGCCAGCATAAGCCACGGACATTGACATCAGCTCGGCCAACAGCTGTTGGGGGTTGCAGAATGGCAGGCACATGATAGGCAGTTTTCCGCTTCTCATAAATATTTAAACTGTTCAGTCACTGCCTTTCTCCAAATCACATACCTGTCAAGTATGTACTAGAGGTGGCATTAGGTTTCTTCTTGCAGATGTAGGGCAAAGCGATGCTGCAGTCCCGGTTCTGCCATCCCCCTGATGACTCTGTCCGGATCACCCCACAGTTTTCTTCATTGGGGTTGTCAGGCTGATCTACAAGGAGGAGGAGGAGGAGATCACCCACCCTTGCAATGGCCATTATTTAAAACAGAAAACCACGGACTGAGAAAGGCTTGTCATGTGGCAAGATACATTTAAGGATGTCATTTGAGATCAGTTCTGAATTTCAAATGCTGAGGCTGTACTCCTATGAGAAGCAGAATAGGACATGCCCTGCAGATTTTGTTAGTAGACATGGGAGAATTTTTACTGTTCTGCTGAAGAGCTGGGTTTACCCAGTAGACCCAAGTTCAAGTGACTGCTCAGACATGACAATTGCAGGGTAGCTTGGGGCAAGCCATCTCAGAATTGCAAAACACAATGCATTCTCAAAAGTGATATGTTATCATCATCAACAACAAACTGTGATAGTAAGTTATAAGAACAATCGCCCTTTGTTTGAACTCAGTGCTGAAAGATCTAGAACAGACCATCCATTCTCCTTTCTCCAAGCACAGCAAGAATGACTAAAGATGAAGGCAAATGTAACATTTATAGAGCAGTGAAGATGGTTTTGAAGTAGCCTCACCATGTTCAGTTCAAACCTACCTTTTCCTCTGCAGGGACAACCTCTGGAAAAAAACAAACCTGTTCTAAACATTTGCAGTACAAGCCAGCTGTGGCGAGCACCGACAGACTCGTGACTATAATGTCATGACCCTCCCCAATACCCAGAGGAGTTTTGCAAATTTTAAAAGAAGTTACAGTTCCTGCCCCACCAAATAAGGCAAAGTATGGATATACTGTATAAACTGATAAGCATTCAAGTGGTGTTTTAAAATATAAAACAATTGAGCCAGGCAGCACCCCTGAAAGGGGAAGGGACAAGATAATGGCTGAACCAGGGTATGACTCACTGGCATATGCATCTATCATGCAAACTGTGAAGCCAGGAGGAAGGTGGGTTTGTATCCTGGCTGAAGAACTTGGTTTACATCATGTCTGGCTTCACCCTAATGGGAGCATATATCTTTTAGATTAATGTTTTAGAATTCCCGGAGTCCACTTATCCATTCTACTTCATTCATCCATTTACTCCATTTACCCTCTGATATAGAAGAGGCTATAAAACGAGCAAGCAACATATGCCAATAGTCTGTGCCTGCAAGACATTGATATTTTTTTGAGATATCACCCATTCCTCCTAAATCTCCCCATCTGACTTACCACTCTCCCAGTTAAGGTACTTCAAGGGTGAATTGTCTGACCACTGCCAGCCTCCATTGAGGTCCAAATCATTAAGTCCAATCCAAAGAGTGGAACCATATCCAGTTAGCAGCCCTGGTACAGAGAGAGAAAGGCATAACGCCACAGGATCAGGCCCTCCACTGTAAGCCACATCCAACCACCCCTGCACCTGCTGGCCCCAACACCATTTCCAGGCCCCAACACCATTTCCAGGCCCCACACGCATTCCCTCCCTCCCTCCCTCCCTCCCTCCCTCCGCCTAGCTCGCCAACGCTTGCTGCTGGGTTTTCCCTTGCCACCCACCCAGCAGGGCCCAGTCTTCCCTGAATCCCATCTCTCTTCTGAGTGATCCACTTGTACCAAATGCCTACAAGCTTCTCTTTGTCTTTCAATACTTACATTTATATTGTACACGTATTGGTCTACTGTCCCAATATCACCGCTCCAGGTAGCCCCTTACCAAAACTAGTTTCCAACCACTAAAGTAAACCAGGAGAACCACCATTACTGGAACAGCATTTGTCTGTGTGCTCAGGAGAGAAACAGGCAGAGAAGAGAGCGCTGTGGAGCAAAAGGCCCTGCACACTTTTGCCAGCAGAGGCCGGTTCAGTCCAAGTTACACACTGCTCACCATTGATGTAGGTCTGTTCATGGATCTCAGTGATGCTAAGCAAGCTGGCTCCTTGCTGCTCACAGCTCTTCCCAGCCTCCTGCCAAGAGAGGGTGGACTGGAAGTTGAACTGGTAGCAACTATTGGTGAGGTGGTCCCTGTCCCAGAATGTATCACAGTCATTGCCTAAGAGGATAGGCCAGAAAGGAAGGAAGTTACTGCAAGTTAACATAACCAAGATCCATATGAACCAGCAGGTACGCTTCAGGCAGCTGTCTACAGCCAGTGCCAAAGGGAGTTGGCCACTCTGCCGAACATTTGAGATTATTACAATGCAAAGGGAGAAAGGTGTTTTCCAACCTTTGTGTGGTATGATTAGGGTGGCCCTGGGGAGAGAGAAGGGGAGAATATAAGGTAGAGTGGGGACACGAGGAGGCAAAGCATAGCTTGGGTATCGGTGGCAAGGCTTTCTATAAGTTTGTAAACACCCACACCTTGCTTATGCAATGCTCATTCAAACTGGGCATTATTGGGAAGAGAAATGCACTCTTCTTACACTGTTTGTTTAATGTTATTGTATATAAGCTTGAACATTAAGATGTGTAGCTCACTCAGAACTAATATATGTTATACCATCTGCTACAACCAAAGAAAAAGCCTAATGCTTAGACCTCATGGACAAAATCCATCAACATGCAAGAAGCTTCTCCTTCTGTACAAGTGCTGCAACTTTTACTACACTTTCATGCCTATCTTATGTATATTTTACGGTAAAGCTACAGTAAAACCTTGGATTGCAAGTAACTTGGTCTGCAAGTGTTTTGCAAGACAAGCAAATTTTTAAAATAAATTTTAACTTGATAAACAAGCGACGTCTTGAAATACAAGTACTGTAGTACGGTCAAGAAAAATGAAGACTTTACACTATCATTCTTTATTGCAGCTTAAATTAAAAATATGTGTACAAATTTCTTATGGGGAATTTCGCTTTGATATACAAGTGCTTTGGATTACAAGCACATTTCCGGAATGAATTATGCTTGCAATCCAAGGTTTTACTGGTTTTACTATTTTAGTCCCTTGTCCTAGGCCAGTGTTCTCCAACCTTGGGTCCCCAGATATTTTTGGCCTACAACTCCCAGTATGCCTCAGCCAGTGTAGCTGGCTGGGGCATGCTGGGAGTTGTAGGCCAAAAACATCTGGGGACCCAAGGTTGGAGAACACTGGCCTAGGCACTGGCTGAACTGCTGCTCGCATGGAATGTTTATTAATGCTCTCAATGTCGATGAGGAAGGATCAGTCACAGAACACAGGGAAATGGTGCAGCTGCTGCTTGATGAAGTCAAGTTGTCTAGGCAAGACTCATAAACTTGTGCATTGCTGGTAGGAAGTAGGGTGTAAAGGCAGGAACGGTGGGGAAGGGGGCTGAAGCAGCAGGGGGGTCAATATTCAGTGGTCCACCTGGCAGGAGAGCAAAAGGAACAAGCTTGGGAAGAAGCAACAAGGAGGCCTGGGGAAAACTTACACAGGAACGTATATGCTCCCAGAGTTCTGGGTCTGGACATCATAATAAACAAACCAAAGTCTCTGGGTTGAGCATCACAGTGGGGTGGGTGCACAGGAACCAGCACTCGCGCTTGCTCACTCCTGCTTATCTCCTCAGTAACTACGGTTTGTTAACTGTGGCTTGTTATGACATGCGGTCAATGTCCTATAGGTAGCTCAGGAAGCCATAGGCCTGAAGGCAAAGGAGCGTAGGTGGCAGGAGGAAAATGAAGAAAACCTCCCTCGGGGCATAGCAAAAGAGCTGTTTTTCAATTGAACACAGTTGACACAACCATCTCTTTACTCCCATGGCTAAGCTGACTGCTGCTGACCCAGGGCCCCACCAGTGCCCACAATTCCATAGAACATGAAAGCAGCTTACTCTTAATGGGACAGAATCCCCATCTCTCATCTTTGCCATAATCCTGTGTGGTGGCACACCAGAGGTGACCATCTCCACGACCCATGCTTGTACAATCATAGAACCACTGGTTATCATACTTGAAGGGGATGGTGCAGGGCTTCCCGTGAGAGTTGCCTTGAATGGTGTAAATTTCTGGAGGAAGACACACAGAGAGAGAGAGAGAGAGAGAGAGAGGGAGAGCGCCATGGCTTATACTTGCCCCCCCTCTGCTAGGAAAAAGGAATGCTTATCATTTGACCAAAGGTCTTGACAACCTACAGCAGCCTTCCCCAACATGTAGCCCTCCAGATGTGCTGAAGTACAACTCCCATCATTCCCAGTTAGCATGGCCATTGACCATGCTGGCTGGAGATGATAGAAGTTGTAGTTCAAAACATCTGGAGGGCCCCCGGTTGAGGAAGGCTGATCTGCAGTCTGTAACATTGTGAACCATTCCACAGTTGGCCAAATGGGCAGGCCTGTGGCTCACGCTGGCTCAGCTTGTCTGAGCGTGGAAAGCTAAGCAGGGTCAGGCCTGGTTATTACTTGGATGGGAGACCCGGACCCCTCCTCTAGTTTCCTGCACTGAGCAGGGGGTTGGACTCGATGGCCTTGTAGGCTCCTTCCAACTCTATGATCTATGAAATCTATGAAATGTATCCTCAGCATACCCTCCTGCCTGTCTTAAAGTTAATTCAACACACATTACAGCTGGTGGAAGGCTCCATTGAGGACCCAATGATTTTTTTCTCCCAGATGCAGTAGGACTATGCATATTCTGCAGTAATAAAATAAGCCTACAAATTCTGCATCAAGCAGGGAAAGTAAGGATAGAATAGGGGACTTATTTGTTAAGGGCAAGACATTGACTGGGTTCACACAACACGCTAAGCCACAGTAGCTTTGAAGCCACCATGGCTTAGCATGCTGTGTGATTCCGGCACGCTTCCCGAGGGGTGGCTTCGAAGCCACCCCAGGAAGCCATGGCTTATAGTAGGGTTTCGTAGCCACTGCTGGGCTTGCCGTGTCGTCCAAACTCGGACGACACAACAAGCCCAGCAGTAGCTGAAACCACTACAGAAGCCGCTTGGCCAGAGCGGCAAAAAAGGCTTGCTGCTCTGGCCAAGCACCGATGACAGCCACCCAAAGTGCCCAAGTGGCACTTTGGGCAGCTGTCATCGGCTTCCCCTCTCTGCACTCCTGCCGATGCCAGGAGAGCAGGATTGCTTGTTAGCAATCCCGCTCTCCCGGCATTGGCAGTAGCCAGCGACCACTGCATGTCACCCCCTCAAGCCCCAAATCGGGTCAGCGTGCTGCAGACAATGGTGGCACTGCCCCAAGCAGCTGCAGCAGTAAACATGGGGGTGGGTGGGTGCTGTCATCGGCCTCCTCTAGAGGAAGCCGATGACACTGTGTGGGCTGATGGGGAAGAGGAGATTGTGAGCTACTCCTCTCTGTGGGGATCCAAGCTGTGTTCTGCTGGGCTTCCTCATGAGTAGGCTGAAGTGATGGGTGCTGGGGAGGGGGGGAACCTCACTGCTCCCGCAGGGTCTCAGAGGATACCTGCTGCAAGACTGAGGGGGGAGGAGGAGGCACCTTACCCCCGATGTGCTCGATCGTCTGTCGGGCACATTGGGGGTAGGATGGCTAAGCGTGTTGTGTGAACCCTCCCACTGACTGAAGCACAGCTTGCTGAAATGCTTCGCTTCACAGTAATCAAGCTAGCTGATGGCAAAAACATAAAATAAGACCATTTGCATCCTAAATATTCAGCAGGCAAACAGATTTCTGACAGTGTTTGTAACCTTAATTCCCCAAACAAAAGGTTTAGTCTCTTTACTATGGCAAGAATGGAGGAAGCAAAACACTGGAAAACTCTTATGACTATACAATCCAGAATTGGTTCACTAGGATTTGGAACTGGTGCAAATTCACTAGGTGGCAAGGAAGCCAATGAAGGCCGCCCAGAGTGTCGCTTGGGCACCTTGTGCAGCTGTCACTGGCGCTTGCTCGGAGCTGCTTGGCAAGAGTGGCAAGGGTATTTGCTTGTTGTGGGGCTTGCCCCCCGGTGGGTCGTGTCATCTGGGTTCGGATGACACGGTAAGCCACCATGGGGCAAACAAACCCTACGGCAAGCCATGGCTTGTCAGGGTGGCTCAACTCATAAGCCAAACTTAAGCCACCCTGGCAAAAGCATCCTGGGCCCACACAACACACTAAGCCACCATGGCCTCAAAGCCACGGTGGCTTAGTGTGCTGTGCAAACCCAGCCAGTAGGAATGCTGGTTGGTGGCTTTCAGGCTTGCCCCTCTCTGGCAAAATGCAACTCTGAGCTCCACTGAGAACACAGAAATAGCAAGTGGGAACTTGCTATTTGACTTGGTGAGCATTTTGGAAGAGAGGCAAAAACAAAAACCCATCTTTCAGAAGCACTGCACAATTTTCCTCTTTGGATTGACTTTGGTGAGGTAGGATAAACTCTACAAAATAAATAGTTAGAATATCTGATATGCTCTCCTAATTGGGATTTAATTGGATTGTCTATATATGTTTCCTAAAGAACTGTTTGAGTAGATTAACAATATAACTGGCAACACCCTTGAGTTTCAAGCTAAGTAGATTTTCCATTTTTGTTTTATACAAATTATGGTTGCATAGAGCTAGTAAGTTTTGCATGTTTTCAGTTTTCAAATAATTTGGGGGGAAATTGCTAGTTTTGGTTTGTTTGTCAAGGAAGGCTAGGACAGAGAGGAATAGAAACCTTTCCAAGGCCATCCTCTCAGGAGCCATATGAAATCACAACACACTACAGCTCACGTTCAGAGAATTACACTCATTAGGCCCAGGGTAGGCAATAAGAAATCTTTCTTCATACAGTGCATAATTAGTCTATGCAATTAATTCCTACCAAATGCTGTTATGGTCACTAGCATAGACTATTTTTTAAAAGTAAATAAATGTAGGATAAGACTTGATTGCTGGAACCATGTTTAGAGGCCATACACTTCTGACTCCCAGTTGCTGGGGTCAAATAGCAGGGGCTGGCTATCACCATCATGCCTGCTGGTGAGCTGCAAGGGCAACTGGCTGGTTACTGGGAGACAGAAGGCTGGACTAGTTAATCTGATCTAGCCAGGCAGTTCTGACATTCTTATGTACTCATGAGAACTAGTAACCACTTTTTATTTATTTATTTTTTTAACGAAAACACAGGTTCTCAAATGAGATACAGTAATACCTTGGATTGCAAGTAACTTGGTTTGAGAGCGTTTTGCAAGACAAGCAAATTTTTAAATGTTTAATTTTTATGACTTGATATGGTACAAGCGACGTCTTGCAATACAAGTACTGTAGCACAGCTTAAATTAAAAATCTCTGTACAAATTTTTTTGGGGGGATTTCGTTTTGATCTAAGAGTGTTTTGGATTACAAGCACGTTTCCGGAACGAATTATGCTCTCAATCCAAGGCATGACTGTATTAGATTCTGAATTTGCACAGCACACCCATGGAACACTGCACCAGGAATGATGAAGAATGCGAAGATTAAGTTTCAATCTTGCCATGCAGGCTTTACCAGAGTACGGTCTGGAGCACAAATCTTCATCATGGTCATAGACTTTCCATTGGCTTCCATGTGCCTGGTCGCCCCTCTCTGTTGCTGTCAGTGACCAGTTCCCCAGCCTGGAACTCAAATACTGAGAAAGCTGGTCCCCGAGGCTCCGGCAGTTCCACCGCATGTTGACAGATTCATGGTCACACTCATAGGTGGCCAGTGCATGGCCTGCTGTGCTGGTGTTTGCAGACTTCCAGGAAACCCCCAAACATTGCATAGTTCCAATGTTGAAAAGCCGGTTCCGCGAAACCCATTTCCACTTTTGAGCTGGGAGGCTGGTGTTGCAGGGTTTGGAAATTTTCACCAGAGAGTCCTTTGTCTCCAAGCAGCCCTGCAGACCACTGCTATAGATGAGAAAGATCCCGGAGCCTGAGAAAATACAAATTAAAGAGGAGGCAGTAGAATATCTGTTTTTTAAAAACCCCACAAAAGGTCCAAGCCAGAGGGCTATCTAGTGTCAAACTCCTTCCCACGTACAGGACCATCCTCTCAACAATCCCCCACAGGTCAATCCATCCAAACTACAACACACCACTATGTCAGAATCAGAGAGTAGGTACAATGTGGAATGTCGCCAAGATGTGGAGGGATCTGGTCTCAATAGCCCCATATCTGAAGCAAACAGCGCTATAAGAATCAAACAAGTTATGGGCAGCCAACCCCAATAATATACAATACTCTGAATGTGAATAAATGTATTATTGCATTATGAAATGTACTTGCTGTTTTATTTTCAAACTCCCAATAGCGACTAACCTTACAATTACTTTATTGCACCGAGTTGAACTTTTTAGCAAAACTCCTAGTAGGGCCTCAAGAGCCAGGCCTTAAACTGCTTCCAGGTTTAGGGGCAGGGTTTGCAGCTCATATGTTGTGGCTTCCAGGCACCAATGTTTTAAAAAGTTAACTACTGTCAAGAGAAGTTCCCTTTCGTGAGCAGCTAAAAAGGAGGCAAAGAGGAGGAGGTGTCAGCTCCCCTAAAACCAAGGCAGAATGGCAAGTTCTGGGAAGGGTCAGGTCTCCCAAGACTTCCCCATGTTGCTAGCTATGTGGCTTTAGAAACCATACAGTCACAGTAAACTGTCTATACCAAAGAGGATTTGTGCTTATGACCAAAAAATGATCAGCTTACTCTAAAAACAAAGGGCTAAATTTAGAAAATTACAACTTGCAGGAAAGCTTAGAAAATTATAACTCATGCAGGTTTCAGACTCTTTCGTGGGTGGGGGGGACGACACAATAGTACTAAGTTATCTGAGGATGGGACTAAATGCTGGCTTTATTTGAAACCTCCTTGTGATCTAGTTAGACTTGTGTGTGGAGTTTAAAGGGCAGCACAGATAAAGCATTTCAACAATAAAATAAAGTGCAACAAGCAGTGGAGTGGGGAGGGTCTGAGGAGAAAGGGATTTATCTTTCTCCTTCTCCACTCTCCAGGCCTTTGTAGGCCTCCCTTGCACCTTGCCACAAGATCTCGCTGCATTTGGCTTCTATTCTCAACTAATCCCAGAACGCTCCAGCTTCCTTTCAGAGGACAGGACTCAAGTTGATCCACTGACTGATTTCACTCTCAGGCCACAATTGATCTTCAAGTGCAAAATCTGGGAAACTCAATTACAGCCTTCCCCAACCTGGGGCAGTCCAGATGTGTACAAAAGTTATTAGAGGAAATGCACAAAATCTTACATATTATAATTATTACATTATTATATTATACATTATTTTATAATATTTTATTAGTGGCTTTTGTAAAAAAAGTTTTACCTTAACTAAACTTTTAATTGTTGATATCTGGTGTTTTTCATGCGGGGTAGGGGGCTTAATGCTTGCAGGGCAATCTCTTTCTTTTTGTTTTAAAATTGTCAGGATTGGTCCTGGCATTTTCAGGGCAGTTGGAGAAGGAGAAGAAAAGGAGATGCGGAGGAGGGGGAGATTTTGGGTGGGGGAAAATACAAAAAGACACATTGGGGTTTTGAGCCCCTTCAGCGTTTTGCCCCAACACCTCTACAGCTCTGGTTTTTAAGCACAAGGAGTAACTTTGAGGGGCTGAACAGCTTTGATGTTGTTTGTTATTGTGGAAAGGCCCCAGTTTAAAGCACTTTTTGTGTTCTATTCACACCATTTAGATTTAAAGAAACACTTAAACTGGAATAATCTTACAGAATTTAACTAACTTGAATTAAGTTAAAACGAACAGTGCAATCCTACGCAGTTACTCGGAAGTAAGTACAAATGTCTTCAATGGGTCTTACTTGGGGGGGGCTGGTCAGAGGCAGCAGGCACGCAGGCAGGCGTGCACACCCATGGGCAAAATCGCAGATACGCTAAATAGCTTGCGGAAGGAGGCAGGGAAATTCGGGGCTCTGCATAACAAATAGGGAATCTGCATAACAAAGTACCAAGTGGTGATGGATTAAGTGTTTGCGGGACTGTCCCGGGGCAATTGGAGGGTATGTTATCTATGAAGATGACTAAGGAAACGCCATCCATGTATCCAGGCAGCTGGATGGCCATTTCCAGAGGGTGGTTCTAGTGGACTACTGTGCTCCTTAATGGCACATGCTATGGTAGACTGCAGGACTCTATCTTGCAGGGATGGGGACTCGGACTCCAGGACTTGACTCGTGAGTCGGACTGAGTCCCCCCTCTGACTCGAGCCCCAATATTTTTAATGGGATTCGGGACTCGAGACCAAGGACGCGTGTTCCAAAATCGTGTTCCTCAAATGCAACATGGATAGGTTTTAGGAAGTACAGCAAGTTTATTTTTTAAAATCATTTTCCTAAAATGCAACCTTTCAGACATTTTGGGTTTGGCTGCCTCTGCCTGCCTGTTTGGGGTTCCCAGCCTCCTCTGCCTGCCTGGTCTCTTCTTAACCAGTTCCACAGTTTGAATTGTCCAAGACAAAGGCCTCTGCCTGCCTGTTTTGGGGTTCCCTGCCTCCTCTGCCTGTCTGGTTATTTTGGGTTTGTTTGCCTGGTCTGTTCTTGCCAAAATCAGTTGCAGAGTTTTGAAAGAAAAAGGCACACTTGTGCCTAGAATTTATTTAAGCCACACATCTGAAGTAGCCTTATTTTGTTGGGGAAAAAACCCATTGATTTTAATAAGGACTCGTGGAGTCAGCTTTGGGAGTGACTCGTGACTTGTGACTCGTGAGTCACCATTTTGGACCAAGGACTCGAACTCGGACTCGAGACTCAGGTCCAAAGACTCGTGACTCGACTCGTGACTCGAAACCAAGGACTCTTCAACATCCCTGCTATCTTGTCCCCCATGATTTTCAACATCTATTTGAAAATGCTGAGTGGGGTGTTGCTGTTCAGAGGGAAGATCAAAATACCAGGGTGTGTCAGGCAATCATACTTTGTTCCTGACTGGATACAGGTGAGACAAAGCAGCAAGCTCCACATCAGCACCTGGCACGGTGGAGCACTGTGCCCAGGCCATGGGCCATTGCTGCTGAAACTGATGTGCTAGGCAAGGAGGCGACAGCCCAAAACAGAAGAGAAAATGTTCTCAGGAGCATTTTAAGACAGTAGCAGCGTTGGAAATATTTTTTGCGACTCATTTGGAGAAAGATACGTGGCCTCTGAGGAAGGAAAGTCCTTTCCAAAACACATTGGACATAATAAAAAGTTTTTTTCAGGCATCTGAGAATATTTTCTCTTCTGTTTCGGGACACATACTGTATGTGCTTTTCCCTCTCACTGGTTCCAAAGTGGCTACAGCCACCACCATCGTACTTTTCCCAGCATGCCTCAGAGTCCCAAAATAGGGCCCAGAAGCACTGTGGCAAAATTAAGATGGCAGCAGCCGCAGCCACCTTGCCCTGCGTGCCCCTTGGGAGTGTCGGACTGTGCAGCCGCCCATCTCTGCCGCTGCTCCCTGAAGCCCTGCCAGCTACCCCTACCAGCCTCCAGCAATCTTGCGGGGGGGACACCAGGGCAGTGGCTGCCCAGGCCCTCCTCAAACATGGCACTGCCCCTGGAAACCAGAATCTTTAAAGAAGCAATCTGGTTCCCTGAAAAGGAGCACGTGGCTGGCTGCTCCAGTCCTGAACACACCCCTCCCTCCTGCTGAAGATTCAAAGTGTTTCCGGAGTCACACACCAAAGGGCCATATGGGGAAATGTTGTTGGCTGTGGAGTGGGTGCAATTAGCCATGGTGTTTCTTTCTGCACAGAAAAATGGTAATATATTGATTATAAGAAGTCTGACAAGACAAGAAAGGCTGAGCATTCTTGACTGGAACATGACGAAAGATTTTAGGGAACCCTGATTTTTTTTAGCAAAACCAGTTCATTTTTCTCTTTCCTTTTGTTTGGATGTTTTATTCTCTTTTGGATATGATAAAACAATAACACTGGTCTGCATTTTCCTCTCTCCTTGTTTGCATTTTGAGCTCTCTGTTTTATATGTTGAATGAGGCTTGTAGGCAGGATATCATCAACACCTTTTTGAAAATGGCAAATAAGAAAGATAAGAAACAGATATTAAGAGGAGAAAGCATATCAGATAAATTTATCTTTGGAAACAGTCAAATCAATATTTCAGAATGAGTGAAGAGCTTTTGCAAAGAGATCCACCCAGAAGTTTTAAAAAACAGGGGGGGGGGGAGTGAAGAATGGAAACTGGACAGTAAATTAGATACAAAAATGAATGAAAAGGTGGAAAGTTTGGAACTTAATGAAGAGAAGTACAATAAATTGGAAAGTCTGAAAACAAAAGTTAGTAGAGAAAGATCACTGAGAAAGAAATTCCACAGTAAATGAGAACAATGGACAGAATTAGATTAGAGATTAGAAATTAGAAATTAACCAGTTGAAGAAAAAAAATAGCTAGGATCCAAGAGGTTCCCTTTCTCTGATGACAGGGCTCCTTCTGTCAACGAAAGGACTCCTACCATCAGTGGAAAGAGTCCTGTCATAGGACGCTCCTCCCTTTGGAGGAAAGCAACATTTGGATCCTACGCAATGTCAGGAAGCTGATTTTGGAATAAGGAAATAAGGCATAAGATTGTATTATCCTGGAAGAAGTGTAAAAGGGACAATTGCTAGAATTTCTGGAACAACAAGGTTTTGTGTTTATAGTTATAGTCTGTATTGACCTTGCTTTTAAGGTAAATTCTGTCTTTCCATAGTGTCAAAATGAACAAAGATATATAATTGTGAAGTTGATGAGTATAAAAGAGCAAAGAGATGCTACTATGCATCCTACATAGAATTGGATTAAATGTATGAGAGGTTAATGAGACTGAAATCATAGCAGATATTACAGCAGATATATTAGCTCAAAGCAGGAATATAACATTTCTCACACATACATTTGGAGAGTTGGAAATTTAGTACAAATGAGGTGTGCCATGTTATTTTATTTTATTTATTATTTATTGCTATTACAAAAAAATAAAAATAGTCATACCTTGGATTTAGAGCATAATTCGTTCCGGAAACGTGGTTGTAATCCAAAACACTCTTATACCAAAATGAAATCCCCCCCAAAAAATTGTACAGAGATTTTTAATTTAAGCCGTACTACAGTACTTGTATTGCAAGACGTCGCTTGTATATCAAGTAAAAAAAAATTAAATAAATATTTAAACATTTGCTTGTCTTGCAAAATGCTCTCAAACCAAGTTACTTGCAATCCAAGGTATTACTGTAATAGTTAATACAATATCATATTCTCCAATATTAAAACATCCCAGGATAAAATATGTAAAATCAGCAGAAATTATTCATAAAAGAGACGTGTTTTTTTTCCTCCCAGGTGTTTTAATAATGTATTTTAAATTGCTGCAACTTCTGTTATTTTGATTTCTGTATATAATCCTGTTTTTATAAAGTAGCCTGGAAGCTTTGCTGAAGGGCAGTATATAAATATTTTACATTAATAAATTGAAAGTGCCACCTGTTCCCTTTAAAGTGGTTCGGGTCCAGGATACCTGAGCGACCGCCGGTTCCTGCATGACTCTGCCTGCCTGCTGAGGTGTCCTGGAGAGGCTTGGCTCCACATCCCACGACATCTGAGGTGAGGCTCAGGCCAGATCAAGGCCGTGATGGGCCCCGGTGCTAGCCATCATGGGCCCTCTCCTCTGCAGTGGGCCCCCTGCTCTGCCGCCAGTACTGAACTCATACACAACATGTGTGTGTGCATGTACACACACAGTCAACAATGTACAACAGTAATGCAAAAAACTTAACAATAATATGTATTTTAGTAGAAACAGCCTTCCATGCCTTCCTGGAAGCAAAAGACTAACATCTCTTCCATGGTAGAGAACACAAAGACAATACAGACTTCCCATTTTACAGTACACAGACACGGAAAACATAAACACACATCAAAGTGTGTGCATTCTCTCACAGATGGACGGCTTCATTGCCTCAGACACAAACAGGACAGATGATGGACACAAACATACACACACATACTTTGCTGCCTGAGGAGGCCAGGCAAATGCTTCCCGTTTTTCACTGGATGACCTTGGGCCAGTCACTACCTCTTAGACTAATCTACCTCACAAGATAGTTGTTAGGATAAAAATTGGGAGAATTTTAGCTCCTGGAGGAAAGGCAGATAAACAGTGTAATGAAATAAAGCAAATAATATACTAGCAGTGTTCTCCAACCTTGGGTCCCCAGATGTTTTTGGCCTACAACTCCCAGCATGCCCCAGCCAATATGTAGTGGTCACTCTATGCTTAAATCTATGGCCAAATGTTGACCATGTAGCAGCAGGCTCCTTTCTCACAAAATTATTGGAATGTTTCTGAACATTTTGTCTTGTACCTCAGGTTCTACAACGCCTAAAGACTTTATTATCATCACCATCATCATCATCATTATTTGAAAGCTGGGAATCTGGGCTAGCTAGGAGCCCCCCCCTCAGAAGGTGGGCTGGGGGCGGCAGCCCCCTCAGCCTTATGGTTTATCTGGGTACGGGCGTGACTGGTGAGTATACAAGGCAGGGGCTTCTTACTAGTGGTGTCCAGCAGGGCCAGCCCTACCATGAGGCAGATTGAGGCAGTTGCCTCTGGCAGCAGCTTTTGCGCGTCATAAAAGGGCAGCAAATTCTTAGTTATTTACTTTGTTATTATTGTATTTCTACTGCCAGGGATGGGGAAAGTTGCTTATGGGATTCTATGCTTCATATACCAAAATAATGTGGCTGGCTTTGGGTAGTGTGCACAGGGGGGGGGGGGATTTGCTGCTCTGCCTCAGGCAGCAAAATGTCTTGCGCCAGCCCTGATGTCCAGGCGAGGGTGGCCATGTGTCCTACTTTTCAAAGGACAGTTTTCTATTTGAAGAGCTATCCAGTCCGAGTCTGGGTTCAAGATAAAGAACCCTCGGAATGGAGAGGGGGGGGCACTAAGGGTCCCTATCAACAGTCAGCATCTGGACAGAAAACTGAGCAGGCACACAGGTCACTTGGTTACAGTCTTCCCCACTGTTGTGAAATGCATTGTGATTTTATTTTAATAATAATAATAATAATTATTATTATTATTATTATTATTATTTCTAAATCTGCATCTACACATATTGATGCACATTTAGAATATGCAAATGTTGTGCAAATCAGTGCCATCTTTGGCCCTCTTTTTTCATCATGCATATGTGGCCAGCCTGGAAATGACTGGTGAGTATGCAGGATTGGGTGTGACTTTGTGATTAGTGGATGCTCAGGACTAGGCATTCTTGATGGGGATACCCAGGCTCTGGAACACCCTCCTCATGGAGGTTCATTTGGACCCTTTGCACTCAGCCTTCAAGAAGAACGAGACTGACCTGTTTAGATGTGCTCTTTGGGGTGTCTGATCTCCAATTAAACTTGAGGAATGGAAAAATATTTTGAACTTTGTATGGCATTATAAATATGTAAGATTAGCAAAAACTATTCTTACGAAATTCCTCCAAAGAGGGAGGCTGAGGCTTCCCTGGTTATTATCTTCTCTTACTTCTAGGGATGGGAGAATCAGTCATGTTCGAGATCACCGAGATTCTCTGAACTCCACCTTGAACCTCGGATTGCCTCACTCCCGTTTTTTATTGCAATCTGTTTTTCTTTTCATTTGAATAGGAAAAGTGGCATTTCAGTATACATTTTTTTAAAGTGCCCACCCAAATGTGCACTTTCCCCTCATGACTAAAGCATGAAAATGCATATTGTTTTGGGGAAATGTGTTTTTTTTTTAAAAAGTGTGCATTTCTTTTGAAAGCGAACACAAGTCTGGGAAGATATAAGCTTTTCCTGAAAAAATACGCTCGCATTTGTGCTTGGAGGTGTCAGTGGGGCAAATTCGAGAGAAAAAAGAAGCAAAATAAAATTCTCCTACATCCCTACGAGGTGATTCCTAATGGGGAACAAGATTGATTAAACCCAGATAGAAGAGGCGATATATCAAAAATCTATACAATACGATTGGACTTGGGTTATATTAAACAGTAGGAGAAAAAAATGGGTATCCCTATAGAAGAACAATGCTGACAATATATCTGGCATTGTGCGCCCTATTTAAGTGTTCAAATGACTCATGCAATGAGGGAGAGTGGGGAGAAGCACACTGCCACCACTCCTTCCACTGTCATCTTAATTGCCCTCCATATGGCACCACAAGGTGGAGACAAACATCTGCAGCAGGTAGCCTTCTCTATCCATGGAGGCTCCCTGCATGGTTTAGAATCCCTCACTCTAGAATACTCTCTCCAAGGAGACCAGCTCTGATGTATTTTCACTGCCAGGCCTTTCAGATCTACTTTTCCTTTTTATCTGGTTATAAGCACCCCACCCCACCCCACCCCCCGTTGCTCCACTTTTATAGTGTCCGTTATTTTATTATGATTATATTTTAACTTAATGTTAAATTTAATGTTATAGTGGGATATAATTTTTTACAGTGAATACTGAAAATAAAGGAGGTAAAGAGGTAAATAATTGTTTTAAGTGATCTGGAGTATAAGTCTAAATGGACACGTTTCAGCACAACTCCAGCGTGCACTTGGGGGAAACCATGACAGTTAAACCTGTGAAAGAAGGTCAGACGGTAAGTTTTGTCTGACTTAGCCACTGTGGACATGTAAGAGAAGATCCAGGAAGTAGAGAACCATCTGGGAGTGACTAGAATCAGGGACAGAGGCTAAAATTCAGGGTGCTACCATAGACTGGTAGAATTAAAGAATTCTAGAATTAAAGAAAGAAGAAAGAATTAAAGAAATCATTTTCCAGATTCCTGTTTCTTTTTAATGTTCCCCTTCCCCATTCTTCAGTACAGAAGTGAGAACTGCTCTTAGGAAACAATGGAGAAATCCAGGTTTCTAGCATAGCTGTGATTGGCCAGCAGTGTATTTCCCCCCACCCCCAAAAGGTAGAGGCAAAGGTCTTCTTTTATGTGGAAAATGTATTTTTTTCAGTTTGTAAATGTTTTTAAAATTGCTTGCCAATGAAAACGCCAATCCAGTCCATCCTTACCATCATCATATTGCAGGTAATAGGTGGATGTGAGAGAAATGTTTACAACAATCCTGCAATGTAGTCCAATATAGTTATACCTAATATTGAACAGGGAATAGGGTGTGACAACCCTGCTGCATAGTATTTATTTGAGAAAATGAATACCCCACCCTTCCAACATAAAACAAAGTTAAGGGCAGCTTACAACCAATTACAAATTACAAAATCGTTTATACAATTAAATAACGTAGTAAACCAACAAAAACCAAACTAACTAAAATAAGGAATCAGTCTACTAAAAACCTTAACACTGCATGTCAAATGCCTGCTGCAATAAAACCTCTTCATTAGACAGCACAAGTTTAGTACAGAGGAGGCCAAGTGGATCTTCCAAGTAGGGAGTTTCATAACCTAGACACAGCCACAGAGAAGGCCCTCTCCTGTGTCCCAACCAGCTGCATCTCTGCCACCGTTGGGTCATGGAGAAGAGCATCCCCTGAAAATCTCAAGGACCAGGCAAGCTTGTACCTTAAGAACCATCTCCCCCCCCCCCCTTATTCTGGGCCCAAGCCATTTAGGGCTTTAAAAATAAAAACCAGCACCTTGAATTGTGACTAGAACAAACTGGCAGTCAGTGCAACTGTTGTGAAATTGCTGTGATGTGCTCCCAAGAAAAAGCACCAGGCAAGGCCCTTACTACTGCATTCTGGACCAGCAGAAGTTTCCAAAGGTTCTTCAGAAAGGCAACTGCATGTATATCAAATTGCATTAATCCAACCATTTTTCACTGTGGCCAGTGTTATGATAGGTAGCAGCTCCTTCCTGCAAAGGAACTGGATGTTAACCTCTAGTGGAGAGGTCAAAAGGGGAGGAGCCTGTGCGAGCTCAGCCGGCCTGGAGACCTGCACAATAAAGCTTCAGTCACTACTACCTCTTTGGGCATAGAATCCACTACCAAAACATGGTGTCAGAAGTACGTAAATCTCTTGTTCTGGAGACAGAGAGGGCTCAAACAGCACGTTTACAAAGACAACACACACGCTGGTGGCAGAATATTTTGTGGCAATGGCAGTAAGCATGATTCCAGTTCCAGGGCCCATGGACAGGACAGGCAATCTTTTTACTAATTGGATGTCTTTCAAAGCACAGTGGGAGAATTATGAAGTTGCTACAGCCCTCTGCTACAGCCTCCACTGCAATTAATTTCAAGTGCATTACCCTATAAGAAACAATCACCTCTTTAAAAACCCACAAATGTATTGTTTGAGCCTCAGGATTCTTAAGTAATGCTTTAAAATGCTGTCTTCACCCTTGCCACTGTTGGTGGCTGGTCTGGATTTCCAGAGGAAAAGAGCCCCCCACACCAAGAATAACTCAAATTGCACCAAAGGCCAATCTAAGTTAAACTGCCTCCATTGCCTCCTCTCCCAGCCCAAGTCCAGTGCTTCACTTGCATGCAGGAGGTTTGTGCTGCGTTAATATATATGCAAGCACAAACTGTCCCTAGCAAAGTATAAAATGCCCATGCCAAGTGAAATTGGAAGCTGGACAGTGTGCAGGAGTCTATCTACATATATAAAAGAAGAAGTACTGACTGACTGACTGACTGACTGACTGATCAATGCCCAGCTCAAACCGTTTAATCTAGGAATGTGAAATTTTGAAGGAATATTGTTTTTATGACATAGACACCCACTAAGGAAGGATTTTTGGAAATTCTATCCCTAAGGGGGTGAAAAAAGGGGGGGAATCGCCCCACTCTCATATGGGCAAAACAACAGGGGAGCAGTTATGTAAATTGGCCTCACCTCATAATTGCTGCAGGAGCCAATAGGAGCAGTTATGCAAATAGCCCATACGACACTTAGCATGTTCGTATGAATTCCTGCAGGGGCCAATAGGAGTGGGTATGCAAATATCCCCTGGGCCATTTAGAATGTTCTCTGAGGGGGTGAAAAGGGAGGGAAACTTTTTAAATGACTGACTGACTGAATGACTGTTGTGGGGGGGGCGTCGTCGCATAGGCTCCATCACGTTTTGACAGATCCACCCCAAACTTGGCATGCATACTCTTCATCACCCAAGGACAAAGACTGGCAGGTTTAAATCTCCGAAAAACCCTCACTGCGCCTGTATGGCCCAAAATAGATGATAGCCAATGACGTCACTTGGAATGTTCGCCGGGGCCATTCAGGAGCGGCTATGCAAATCACTCCAACAACATTTAGAATGTTCGTATGAACTGCCACAGGGCCCAATCAGGAGCGGATATGCAAATCTCTCCTACGTCAAAACAGAATGTTCATATGAACTGCGGCCTACACGGGGGGGGGATGGGATTTCATTGTTGGGTAGACCTGGGGGGGGGGGAAGCTGGGATTTCATTGTTGGGTAGTCCCGAGGGGAAGGGGGCAAGCAGGGATTTCATTGTTGTGTAGCCCCAAGGGGGAGGGGGAACAGGGATTTCATTGTTGTGTAGTCCTGGGGGGTGGCAAGCTGTGATTACATTGTTGGGTAGTCCCGGGGGGGGGAGCAGGGATTTCATTGCTGTGTAGTCCTGGGGGGGAAGAGCAGGGATTTCATTGTGTAGTCTCGGGGGGGAGCAGAGATTTCATTGTTGTGTAGTCCCGGAGGGGGGACACAGGGAATTCATTGTTGTGTAGTCCCAGGGGGGAGCAGGGAATTCGTTGTTGTGTAGTCCCGGGGGGGGGGGAGCAGGGAATTCATTGTTGCGTAGTCCCAGGGGGGGAGCAGGGAATTCATTGTTGCATAGTCCCGGGGGGGGGGGAGCTGGGATTTCATTGTAAAGGCCCGGGGGGGAGCAGGGATTTCATTGTGTAGTCCTGGGGGGGGGGCAGGGATTTCATTGTTGTGTAGTCCCAGGGGGAAGCAGGGATTTCATTGTTGTGTAGTCCCAGGGGGGGAGGAAGCAGGGATTTCATTGTTGTGTAGTCCCGGGGGGGGGGGAAGCAGGGATTTCACTGTGTAGTCCCAGGGGAACAGGGATTTCATTGTGTAGTCCCGGGGGAAAGGGAACAGGGATTTCATTGGGTAGTCCAGGGGGGGAAGCAGGGATTTCAATGTGTAGTCCCGAGGGGGGGGGGAGCAGGGATTTCATTGTGTAGTCTCCGGGGGAGCTGGTAGTCCCGGGGGAGCTGGGATTTCATTGTGTAGTCCCAGGGGACCTTTCCTATGGAGCCATTCAAAAAAGCGGTCAGCAACCTTAAGGAATTTCGAACAAATAGTGCCTATAGGAAAATGATGACCCGTGCAACGCCGGGTAAAAAAAGCTAGTCTACTATATAAATGTGAAAAGTGTGTACGTTTGCACGTTTGTACGGTTTGTGTGTTCCTCATAGGCTCCTACACGGTTGGACGGATCCCCACCAAACTTGGCACACATACTCTTCATCACCCAAGGAAGAATACTGGTGGGTTTAAATCTCCGAAAAACAATAACTGCGCCTGTATGGCCCATTCTCAGATAGCCAATGGCGTCATTTAGAATGTTCATGTGAACTGCTGCAGGGGCCTATCAGGAGCGGTTATGCAAATCACCCCTACCACATTTAGAATGTTCGTATGAACTGCCGCAGGGGCCTACAGGGGGAGGGGGGGAGAGCTGGGATTTCATTGCATAGTCCCGGGGAGGGGGATCAGGGATTTCACTGTGTAGTCCCATTCCTTTCCTATAGAGCCATTCAAAAAAGCGGTCAGCTACCTTAAGGAATTTCGAACAAATAGTGCCTATAAGAAAATGACGACCCGGGCAACACCAGGTAAAAAAGCTAGTATTTTATAAGTCTATGGGGGAATCTTGGGAGAAATGGAGGACAGACAGATCAGTGGTAGAGCCCATGTTTTGCATGCAAAATGTCCCAGGTTCAATCCCTGCCATCTCCAGGTAGGGCTGAAATCCTGGAGAGCCACTGCCAGTCAGTGTAGGTGATACTGAGCTAGATGGGTCCATAGTCTGTATTAGGCAGCTTCCTATATTAATGATGCAACTGAGAAATAGAGGGAGACTGGAGCAGGGAGACATGAAAATGTAAGGAAGCTGAAATTCCTATGGAGGGAAAGTTGAGTCTAATCCCAAGCCTGGAGCCCAAAAAGCACCAGGGAGACATGGCAAAGGCTCCACTGCCAGACCATATGGATAACGAGCTTATCCAGTCTGGACCCAGTTTGCAGCAAGCCTTTCCATGCCATGGACCATCACGTCAGCTCCCTACCAAGCCTGCTGCCGTGTTCTGAGCTCACCAAACACACTCCCTGCACAGAGCCCTCACTCGGTCTGGTTACAGCCTTTCCTGAGATGTGCTCAACCAGAAAGACTTCTGCTGTCTGGAGTTTCCTGATAATTTTGGAAAATTTATTTTTATTTTTTTTATTTTAAATTGGAAGAGAAGACAGTATTTCTGTGCAGGACTGTCTTTTTATCTTAGGAATTCAAGATCATCTCAAACATGGCATGTCCCATTTACTGAGATTTCCCGATCTCCAATTTATTTAAAAAAAACAGATAAAACAGCCGTGGTGAGCTGAAAACAGCTCGGCTTGGTGGCTGCAAGGGACAGGGGACTCATTTCTCCCTGGAGGACTGAGGGGGAAAGAGGGGGAGGGAGCGAGTGAAGCACCCACAATGAGCCCCCTCATCTGTCGGGCTCATCGTGGGTGCTTCATAGAACAACCAACCCATCGTGGCATTGAGCAGGGGGTTGGACTCGATGGCCTTACAGGCCCCTTCCAACTCTACTATTCTGTGATTCTAAATCACTGCAATGGATTGCCATGATGTGTGAACCTGCCCAGTGTGAGCTACTCAAAGCCACAAGACTAGTAGTCCATGGCAAAGGTGGGACTTTACTGCAGGTCTCCCGGGTTTTAAGCCCATTTCTCCAGCCACTATCAGTGGTACTCAAACTTGAACCTTGGATGTTGTTGAACTACAACTCCCATCATACCCAGCCATCATGCCCAATGATTGGGGTAATGGGAGTTGTAGTCAAACATTTGGGGACCCAAGATTGGGACCCACTGCTCTAGATCACATGTGGGCTCATAGGAGATGAAGAAGGAAAGGTGGATTACATGATAGAGAATTAGGAAGCAAAATGGCAGCAGGCACAAAGAAAGGAGTAGGAAAATTGAAAGGAGGAAGCTAGTAGATGAATGCACAGCTTCCCAGATAACTGTGCGGCTTGGGAATATCCTCAGTGCCTTCCCTCCCTCACATACGCTATGGGTAACCCTGATCCTGCCATGGCAGATTTTTTGAGAACATCCAGTGGGGTAGCCATATTAATTTATTGCAGCAAAAACAATGAAGAGACTTGTGGCACCTTAAAGACTATCAAATTTAGTATGGTATAAGTTTTCATGGACTGCAGACCATTTCATTAGATGCATGAAGTGTTATCTAGAATTTCAGGTATATATTGTGGTACACCTGGTTAGCGGCGGCAGCAGATTGTAAACAGTGAGGTCAGAGGGAAATTAAATGCAGAAAGTACTTTCTGAAACTACAGTACACCATCACAATTTTTATGGTGCAGGGCCAGCCCAAGGCATTTTGAGGCATGGGACAGAGCAGCAAATCCCCTCCCAATTCAAGAAGCTTAGTATGCAAGGCTGCTCAAGTTATTTTGACACCTGAGGCAGAAGATCCCACAAGTGCCTCTCCCCATCCCTGGTATAAAAATGCAATTTAAATAAATTAAATAACCAACCATTTGCAGACATTTCATGACACCCAGAATCAGCTGCCTGCTGTTGTGGGCACCTTATTCTGCCAATGGCACAGCTGGCCCTGAAAGGCAGCGAGGATACTGAGAGCTAATCTCAGTGGGTGCTTTGCAGGTTCGGGATGAAGCACAAGCATATTTCAGTAGCAATACTTTTCATTTGGGCAAGGTTTTGGTGGGTAGCGATATAGAAAGAGGGGATTTGAGTTGCTAATTCATTTCTTTCTACATGTTATTACTTGCCCTGAGAGAGTTTGGGCAGGCTAAAAAAAAATCCAAATAAATACATGAGCAAACGGAGTTTCAAAGATACTGAGGTTTTGCAAACTTCAGTTATCCTTTGTGCTACATAATTGTCCTGATCCCACATCCCTTAGCCCAGGGGTGAGCAACTTGTGGCCCTCCTGATGTTTTGGCCTATAACTCTCAACAGCCATAGCCAGCATAAACAATGATGAAGGATGCTGGGAGCTGAAGGCCAGAACATCTGGAGGGCCACAGTGACACCCCCCGCCCCCTGAGGCATCCTGTCTCTGTTCATGCAGCTGTCAGCTCAACTGGCCCTGTGGATCTCTGGACTGGACCTACTGACTCCCATATCAAACATGATTTCTTTTTGTACTCAGAATAAAAGACTGTTGCTGTTTTATAGGCAAGGCCTTACAGACAAACCTTTTAAGAAGTAGAAAGTAACTATCCTCAGCCAAATTAATAAAAGGAAAAAATTAAGCAGACAGCACTTTCCCAGACAACTGAGTTTTAAAAGCAGCTCACTTCCCATTTTAAGAGCAGTCTTCAAAACTACAGGCCACCTAGAGCAGTGTTCTCCAACCTCGAGTCCCCAGATGTTTTTGGCCTACAACTCCCAGCATGCCCCAACCAGCTGGGGCATGCTGGGAGTTGTAGGCCAAAAACATCTGGGGACCCAAGGAACACTGACCTAGAGCATAACAGCCTTCCCCAACCTGGTGCTCTCCAGATGTTGGACGGCAACTTCCAAGATCCCATTGGCCATGCTGCCTGGGGATGATGGGGTTTGTAATTCAACACAGCTGGAGGGCCTTGGGCTGGGGAAGGCTGGGAATATGAAAATACGTACTCTGTTTATTTAAATAAAACATTCATATCACACCTTTAAAAAAAAGTTCAAGGCAGCTAACAAAGAAAACACATACACATACACACACACACACACAAGTACAATCACAATACAAAAAAATATTAAAACATCATTATTTAGACCAGTGTTCTCCAACCTTGGGTCCCCAGATGTTTTTGGCCTACAACTCCCAGCATGCCCCAGCCATCTACGCTGGCTGGGGCATGCTGGGAGTGGTAGGCCAAAAACATCTGGGGACCCAAGGTTGAAGAACACTGATTTAGACAATGAAACAGAGCAGCAAAACTCAGAAAGGTAAAACCGTAAGAACAGCAGTAAAATTCCGCCAGCCAAAGTTCACTAAAAAAGCTACCAACCAAAGGTCTTTTTAAGTAGGAAGATCTTCACACTGTGGCAGATACCCATCCGGAAAGTCTTCCCGGGTCCAAGCTCAGCATATTAGGAACCAAACTATAGAACAGTGATGGCGAACCTTTTTGAGCCCGAGTGCCCAAACTGCAGCACAAAACCAACTTTAGGTTTTAGTTTTAGAAAAACAACTCATACAGTTGTCCGAACTAATTAACATCTTTTGTCTTAAAAGAAAAACACAATAACAGAGGTTTCAATGATACAAACAGTTTTTTGTTGAAAAAAAATCAACTCAAAAAATTATTATAGTATTACATTGTACACATAGCCTGAAGGGAATTTATACAAACTTTTTAAATAATTAGGCACATGTATTTTTGGATAAGGGATTCTCAACTTGTAATATGATTATATGCCAGACTGAAATTGTATGGGGCAAGCTTTATTCCGGGTCCTTTCCCTGCTTCTACAGATGTCGGATTAGTAAAGTAAAAGTCAACCTGTACTAGGATGAGCAACATAAACAAGAAAACTAAACGTGCTTAACGCATTTTAAACACTTTATGTCTTGGACTGCAAACACTGTAAAAGTTTGCATTGGGCATGCTTTTGCACAATTAATGTGATTTTTGCTATTGCATGCATGTTGATAATTTGTCAAACCTTGGCTCATACTCCGTTAGTTTGAGAAGACACATGCAGCACTCAGATCAACTGTTAGGGCTTTACATCCAAGCCATGCTCTGTGCATCATTCTTCAAAATCTTTTAAATGTGATAACCATGTAGAAAAGAATTCTGTAACAGGAATTCTAGAATAAAATCATTCTGTTCCACACTGTGAGAAAGAACAAAAATCATTAGTGTTTTGCAGAAGGAGACAGTCTTTTTGCGATCTGGTGACCAATGGCTCGAGTGCCCACAGAGAGGTCCCTGCGTGCCAGCCAGCTGTGCCACCCGTGCCATAGGTTCGCCATCACTGCTATAGAACAACATGGGAGACCTTTGACTGCATCTCCCAATTGTTTTGCTTTTTACTTTAAAAGGTGCTTCAGAGTGATGGTGGTGGGGGTGTCTGAATTTGATAGGAGCAGGAGCACTTGGGGGAGTGGGTGTTTGCCATTTCTCCTGTGCCCCCCTCCCCCAAACTGCTATTAACCCCATGGGGGAAAATATACATCACTTCTAGTGTTGAACAGAAGTAGCAGGGACAGTTGCCTGGCTGGCTAGATAACTGCAGAATCTTGAAGACCCACAGAGGAACGGGACGGGGACTTTACATTGGTGGTCAGTGTTTTACCTAATTCAGTCTACACAATTAGCTATTTATAAGTTGGTTGCACCCTGTCATTACATCTTTTGCTTTTGCTTTGCATCAAAATCTTTCCAAAATGGTGTGATTCCTGAACTGTACTTCAGTTTTCACTTACAGCTCCCCCTATTTTCCCAACTGCTTTCTTATTTATTTTATGTTACATTTTTCTCTTCTTACGCCACAGTTGGGCTCTTTTAGAAATTTATCATGCTGCAGTGGCTTTTTTTGTTAGTCTACTGGTCATAAAATATGCAGAAGCAAGAGCAAAAGCAGGATGTGTGTGTGTGTGTGTGTGTATATATATATATATATATATCACTTGTCTAGGACAAACCATTGACCTGTCTAGAGCAGTTTTGCTAATTTGGCCAAAAAGAAAAGGGAAAGAAAGAAGAAAAACTTCAGTGCAACTGTGCTAGAAGTCCACATATTGTGCAATTGACAAAATCTGTTGTGACCAATAAATCTCTCTCTCATTAGCTTCACCTCTATCAAAGTTGCATTAGCCAAACCTCTATCATCAACAGACAATTAGAGACACTTTTGTACTTTTTGTGAATGTGTGTGTTTGGAAACACTTACTTGTCTGGAAAAATCTGCTGGCATGAAATGGTGTGTGTGGGTTTTATTATGGCTGGACACGTCTGAAAAGCCTCCAGGGCAGCAAAGCGGGGTTTAGTTGGTGAGGGGGTTAAATTCCCAAACTGTACAGGGGACTGGAAGCAACAGTGTCCCTTCCCTAGAGCATTTCTTCAAATGCTGCTGGGATAATCTGGAAGGAGGATCGTGCAGTTATAGAAAGTACATTTTGTTGTTGATTTTGTTGCTGGAGAAGTGGAAGAGACGCAAGCTTTCAAAACAGCCAGTTCATCTTGCCAGCCAGCCTTCCGTCCTCCTCCCTTTGCCATTCCAAACCACATCTGGTTTCATTCAGGTCTCTCCTTCCTTTGCAAAACTCAAGCACACCCCCATCACTGTCCAACAAGGGAAAAAAGGGGGAATGAATCCAGAAAAAGATTTGCTAAATTTGTGAGGAGTCAGGGTGCCCCCCCCCACCTTTAGAAGAGATTTTCACAAGCAGCTCCTTTTACACCCCCGCACCCCTCTTCCTAAGCAGCCTACCTGGGAGAAGGGCGCAGAGTCCGACCTCAACGGTCAAAAGGACGCCCAAAGCGCATCTTAGCAGGCGAGGCCGTGGCGAAGAGGGGGGGCTGGAAAATTTCATAGCGGGCGGAAAGGGACGGCGTGGCTCTGATCCTCTCCTCCTCCTTAGGATCTTTGCACCCTCTCGCTCTCCCTCGCTGTGCTGTCTTGGTTCAGTCAGTGGCCTTTTCCCTCCCCGGCCCTTCTCCTGCTGGGAAGGTGATGGGAGAGAACGAGACAGAGAGATGGGAGAGAAAAGGAATGCCCCCCCAAAGCCCCTCCCTGCCTCCTAAGGATTCAGACGCTGCGTCACGAACCCCAGAGGCTGCCCAGCCAGTTGTGGGCGGAAGGGAAAGGAGGGCGGAATTGGGGGTGGGGGGGGAGAGAAGCTTCCTTTAAGACTTCCAAAGTGGAGGCGAACTTTTTAGCGGTTTGGCAGCTGGATCTGCACTAAGAGGAACTGCAACACGTTGCAAGTCGGGGGTGGGATGGGGAGGAGGGAGAGATTCTTGTTCTTGTTCTTTTTAAAGCTATTCTTGCAGGGGAGGGGCCGATGTCTCTCTTCTCTCCCTCCTCTCCTTACAATGAATCTCCCCCGCCCCTAAATTAATCTCCTTTGGGTTTTTCCTCCCAGTTACACAAGAGCATTTTAAATGTGTGCGATGCTACGTGTACAACAGATACATGTTATGTCTTGTTATACTGGCATTAAAATAAAATGTAAACGAAAAAACAGACCTTCAGATCAGAGAGGGTGATCAACACGTGCAATAGTCTGTCTTTACTTGCGCTGCCACAAAAGGCATTAAAAGTTCTACTTTCACTGAACCCCAAAGTTATTAAAATAGCTAGATATAGAATAAATAAAGTTACCCTTTCCAATAGTTTGCACCACATAATTTCAAAGTGATGGAAAGAATAGAGCCACCACCAATTCCTTAAATTTAATATAAAACTCAAAGCAGCAGTCTCTAGTTTTTAAAGACAATTATAATGGTCTTCCATTAACAATAATGGACATTTCCCCCATGAATTAATGGTGGTATTTTAAAATCATTGGGTGGGCTTCAATGCACCCAGACGATTATGTAGAAGACCACCACCACCACCACCCGAAATCACAATCCCTCACCTTAAGCCACCATCACACCACACAGAAATCTGACATGTTGAATGCACTGTTGTCTTTTAGCCAATTAGAGAAGTAGAAAACAAGCTACGGTACCTTTCCATTCAGAATGAGAAACCGTGCTGTGCAACTGGAAAGCTGATGAAGTTTTACACCAGTGTAAAATATTCCACTATTTTACTTTATTATTACTTTATTATTATTATCTTGCATTTCTGGTACAGAGGTTACTCTTGTCTGTTATCATATGATAAACTGCAACATCAAATTATTACATGCATGTGGGAAACAGCCATTAGAGATCAACATCACAATTCACCTGAGCTCACTCACTACCATAATAATTTTCAATGGAGGTAGTGAAAAAGGAACTGGCTAGATTGTTAAAGTGTGTCAACTTAACCAAACCAACTCCACATTTCTAAGCCTGGGGAAAAAAATATTTATCAGCTGCGTATTTGCTTGGGTGCATGTTATTCCCCTTGGTGAATCAAGGACTGTCACTCAGCAGCAGACACCTCCAAATCTCACTCCCACCCACTAACTGCTTGTCACTGGAATGTGTGTCTGTGGACATGTGCATGTGTGTGTGTTTACACCAGGGATGGCATGAAGAACCCCTTTCAGCCCAAGGGCTATATCCCATTCTGGATAAGCTCTCAGGGGCTGCATTCCAAGGGTGGGCAGGTCTGAAAGCAAAAAATAAAATAAAATAAAATACCAGCATATTTTAACTTAAAGCTGACTGCCAAGTAAGGAGAAGCATTTCAACTTTTTAGAATGCAGAAATAACAGCACAAAAGCCAGGAAACCACCCAACAATCAGTGGGTTGGGGAAAAGGGGGGTGGGACCATCTGGGGGACTGCAGGTGGGCCAAATTTGGCCCTCGGGCTTTAGGTTCTGCACCCTTGGTTCGCACACACATACATACACACACGTAGATTCATAGATCATAGAGTTGGAAGGGGCGTACAGGCCATCGAGTCCAACCCCCTGCTCAATGCAGGAAACTAGAGGAGGGGTCTCCCATCCAAGTAACAACCAGGCCTGGCCCTGCTTAGCTTTCCACGCTCAGACAAGCTGAGCCAGCGTGAGCCACAGGCCATGCTTAGTTCCTTGTTGGACACAAGTACTCACACCATGTAGCATATGATGTAATGGCCTTACCACATTAATCAGCATTTGCATATTTTTCTGTGATAGGTAGGCACTGTCTCTAGGAATATCTCCTCATTTTAGCAGAGTTTGCAGACAGCAGTTGCAATGAATAGTCTGTTAAGACTAATGGTTAAGAACATTGAAAAAAGGTATGGCTTTATTGTAAGCATTAGCAAAACATACGTGCATGTCTCAGGCTGCAAAAACAAGAAGCTTTGTGTGGAGAGAAAGCCTGACCAGACGCACACTTTCACACACACCGAGTCACCTGCATAATCTCTGCCCAAGGCAGAGGAGCTCAGTCCTGGGTGGGCATTTGCATCTAGATAGTCTTGCCCAAGTAAGTTGTCAAGTCCGGGACACATTTGCATTTACCTCAATGGTCTTCCCCCAAGCAGTCTCAAAGAGCTGCCAAAATACCCTCAAGCACCCGTGAGGAGCCATGAGCCAAGTGGCACCGAAGAACCTCCGCACCCCCTGCTGAGCCAGGACCGGTTCGTCCTGCCACCAAATGGAGGGGTCGGGGTGAGAGGAGGGGGCGAGGGAGGGTGTAAAAGAGCAGCCCAGGCTCCGTTGAGGTTGTTGGGAACAAGGTGCAAGGCTGCACGGAACGAGTCATCAGCTCAGGCCAACCCGGGAAGCTCAACCACCAAGCAGACCGCTTGGGTACTTTGCTGTAAGTCCGGCTGAATTACTAGAGATAGGCTAGAGTAGATTCTTCTATGTTAGATAAGACTAAGTGTAGGTTCTTTTTTGTTTCTGACTGTGTGTTTGCAAGCCCCATTTCCTTCATTGTGGATTGCATCCCTTGCCTTCATTGATTTATTTACTGTAAACTCTCCTTATCTCCCTGCCCTGATTAGGTCCATATTAAATTTCTGTAAACAATTGTCAGTTTCACTCTACTGCATTCTGACTCAGTGCTTAATCCAGTGTGTTTGTCCTGATTTAACCCAGGGAGCGCGAAAGGGAGTCTTGAGCTTTCTGATTAACTGCTTAGCTCCCGGATTCTCGGAAAAGGACTGGCGGCGGGCCTTCACACTTTGTTTCAGTTGAAGAGAGAGAGGAGAGAAAAAAGGGCAAACAGAAGACAAGGGAGTGGCCAAGATAAGGAGAGTCAGAATGGCAATCAATCAGTTAGGGAGAAACAGATTAACCCCTTATTTACCAGTGAAAGCAATTTAACCAATAAACGTTGTTGCCCATTCTCAACACCCCTTCTCAACCATGCTTGGTCAAATCCACAAGGTTCATCTTCTCTCGTAGAACTTGAAACTGGTCTCTGGGAAGTGGCTTAGTGAGAATGTCTGCAATCATCTCTTTCGTAGAACAATACTTCATTTCAATAAGTCCTCCCACATACAGGTCTCTCGATATATGGTACTTTGCATCAATATACTTGGTATGTGCATTAATTTTCTCTGTCTGAGAAATCTTTATGCAACTTGGATTATCTTCCATTGATGTTGGTTCATTTATTCCAAAGTCCTTGAATAACGTATACAGCCATTCTACTTCTTCACATGCATGTGCAGCTGATATATACTCTGCTTCAGTGGATAAAGCTGCAACTGTATCTTGTTTCTTACTAAGCCAGCCAATTACTGTATTTCCATACAAGAACAAATTTCCACTGGTAGATTTTCTGTCTATCAAATCTCCTACACCATTCTGCATCTGTATATGCAACTAATGTAGGCTTTTCAGTAGCTTGCAATTTTAACTTCAAATATGTAGTCCCCTTTAAATATCTAGCCACTCTCTTCACAGCACTCCAATCTCACTGTGTGGGTGAATTGGTACATCTACTCAGAATTCCAACTGCAAGAGATATATCTGGCCTACTCACATTAAATAAATACAGCAGTTTCCCCATAGTTGTCCTGTACTGTTCAACATGAGGAGAAAGTTCACTGTTATCTTCTTCCTTTAAATAGTTTGTATCCATAGGTGTTGCCACTTCTTTAGCTTCTTGAAGCTTTAGATATTTAATGATTTCTTGAACCTTTTGTCTTTGGTTGAGAAGATAACTTCCATCTTCCTCTCTTTCTATCTGAATTCCAAGATAGTGGGTGACTTCTCCTAGTCTCTTTATCTCCACTTCCTGCTTTAAGTGACACACAATTTCTTCACAATCAGCCTTATTCTCACAACTCAGAAGTAAGTCATCTACATAAATCACAGTATATGTCCATTTTCCATCTTTATCAGGGCCGGTGCTACCATTAGGCCAACTAGGCAGCTGCCTAGGGCGCAGGGCTAAAGGGGGTGCCAGAAACGCCTTGAAAAAAAATACAGTGCTCTCAAGTGGGAAGGGGGGGGCGCTAAATATCTGATCTTGCCTAGGGCACCAAACTGCCTTGCACCGGTCCTGATCTTTATTAATCACGAGTAAAGACAGGAATCAAGTTTGCTTGGTGTGAAGCCTTCTTTAATAAGTAACTGGTTCAATTTTTCATTCCACACTCTGGAAGCTTGCTTTAAACCATACAAACTTTTCTGTAGTTTACATACAAGTATTTTATTTTCTGGTTTTATGAATCCAGGAGGCTGCTTCATAAATATTTCTTCCTCAAGATCTCCATTAAAAAGGCAGTTTTCACATCCAGGTGTTCCACGTGTAACTGACGTGATGCAGGAATACTTAGAAACAATTTAATTGTATTGTGTTTTACCACTGGCGAAAAAGTTTGGTTGTAATCTTGTTCTGGGATCTGAGAGAACCCTCTAGCAACCAATCTAGCTTTATAATGTTGAATTTCTCCTTCTGCATTTGGCTTGGCCTTAAAGACCCATTTACATCCTATAACATTCTTGCCTTCCGACAACGTCACAACAGTCCATGTCTTATTGTGATATCGCATCCATCTCTTGTTACATCGCTTCTTTCCATTTGCAATGCATGCTTCTACTGGTGGCATGTTCTCAACTTCTCCCCAAGTTGAGGGTTCATGTACTTCCACTGCTCTTGCAAGGTAGGATAGTCGTACAGGTGGTATACCTTTATTAGTTCGAGTTGAATGTCTAGGTTCATATTCAGTAGCTCCGTCAGTTGGTACAGGAACTTCTAGCTCTGAACTTTTCTCTACTGGCAGTACATAGAATCATAGAATCATAGAAAAGTAGAGTTGGAAGGGACCTACAAGGCCATCGAGTCCAACCCCCTGCTCAATGCAGGAATCCAGGTCAAAGCATCCCTGACAGATGACTGTCCAGCTGCACCTTGAATGCCTCCAGAGTGGGAGAGCCCATGACCTCCCTAGGTAGTTGGTTCCATTGTCTTATTGCCCTAACAGTCAGGAAATTTTCCTGATGTTTAGGTGGAATCTGGGTTCCTGTCACTTGAGCCCATTATTCTGTGTCCTGCAAACTGGGATGATCAAGAAGAGATACTGGCCCTCCTCTGTGTGACAACCGTTCAAGTACTGGAAGAGTGCTATCATATCTCCCCTCAGTCTCCTCTTCTGAAGGCTAAACATGCCCATTTCTTTCAGTCTCTCCTCATAGGGCCAGTCCTTTGATCATCTTTGTTGCCCTCCTCTGAACCCTCTCCAGTTTGTCTACATCCTTCTTAAAGTGTGGTGCCCAGAACTGGATGCAGTACTCAAGATGAGGCCTAACCAGTGCTGAGTAAAGGAGAATGATCACTTCACGTGATTTGGAAGCTATACTTCTATTAATGCAGCCCAAAATAGCCTTTGCCTTCTTTGCAGCCACATCACATTGCTGGCTCATATTCAGTTTGTGATCTACCACAATTCCAAGATCCTTCTCACTTGTAGTATTGTTGAGCCAAGTGTCCCCCTTCGGACTCTGCAAAGAGTTGCAGTTCTTTATCTTCAGCATCCATATCTGTTGGTAAACAGACTAAATCAGTGTCTCTTATTGGATGCTCTTTCACAGTATTGCCAGGGATGGGGACTCGGACTCAAAGACTCAACTCATGAGTCGGACTGAGTCCCCCCTCTGACTCGACTCGGACTCGAGTCCCAATATTTTTAATGGGACTCGAGACTCGACTCTGGACTCGAGACCAAGGACTCTTCAACATCCCTGGGCTGTGCCAGAAGGAGTGGAGAGGAGCGTGATTGCCGGCGAAGAGCGCAGGGAAGCGAGGTGTGCCGCTGCTCGGCCACTATGGACAGCTACCAGGAGTGCAGCCCCAACAGTGTGTCAAGATTTATTTTGATTGATGTGTTGCGTACTTGGGAGAGGCAGAAGAAGGACCTGAGATTACTCTGTGTGGCTGCTCTGAGTGTGTTTCTGGTTCCAGCAAGTTCATCACCAGTGGAGCGGGTGTTCAGTGAGGGTGGAATTGTGATGAGATCTCACCGTTCCAGAATGGGGGCCAAACATTTAGAAAAAATCATGTTCCTCAAATGCAACATGGATAAGTTTTAGGAAGTACAGCAAGTTTATTTTTTAAAATCATTTTTCTAAAATGCAACCTTTCAGACATTTTGGGTTTGGCTGCCTCTGCCTGCCTGTCTGGGGTTCCCAGCCTCCTCTGCCTGCCTGCTTTGGGGTTCCCTGCCTCCTCTGCCTGCCTGGTTATTTTGGGTTTTTCTGCCTGGTCTGTTCTTGTCAAAATCAGTTGCAGAGTTTTGAAATAAAAAAGGACACTTGTGCCTAGAATTTATTTAAACCACACATCTGAAGTAGCCTTATTTTGTTGGGAAAAAACCCCATTGATTTTAATAGGGACTCGTGGAGTCAGCTTTGGGAGTGACTCGTGACTCGTGAGTCACCATTTTGGACCAAGGACTTGGACTCGGACTCGAGACTCGGGTCCAAAGACTCGTGACTCGTGACTCGAGACCAAGTACTCTTCAACATCCCTGAGTATTGCCTATTAAATCAGCAGTCTTCCTTTCATCAAAATAGACAACACTCTTCACTGTGACCTTGCCTGTAATGGGGTTTAAAATTCTGTAACCTCGGGTTCCAGGTTCATATCCAACCAGAATTCCTTCTTCTGCTCTTTTATCGAGTTTTGATCTCTTCACCTTCGGTATGAGAGCATAGACTTTAGATCCAAACACCCTAAGGTGTCCCATATTGGGCTTTCTTGAATGCCAAAGTTCAAAGGGTGTTGCTTTGGTAGGCAATCTATTATGCAAATAAGTTGCTGTCATCACAGCTTCTCCCCAGTATTTGTTGGGAAGATTGGAGTCCAAACGTAAACATCTAGTCATTTGCATAATTGTCTTATTAAATCTCTCACTTGTCCCATTATGTTCTGGGGGGAAAGGGTGTGGTTCGCTTGTGTTCTATCCCTTGCTCTTTCAAAAAATCTTGAACAGCACTAGACACCAACATTATCTGTTTGCCAAACTTTCATATTTTGATTAAATTTATTACTCACAACTGCCACATATTGCTTTAATAGTTGTAGGGTTTGGCTCTTTTCTTTAAGCAAATAGACAACCACATACCTACTAGAGCAGGGGTCCTCAAACTTTTTAAACGGGGGGGCCGGTTAATTGTCCCTCAGACTGTTGGGGGGGCAGACTCACTGGGACTCACTGGCCGCCCCCGCCCCCAAGGCCCTGCTGCGGCTCAGCTGGCGGCGGCCCTCGGCTCCCGTGCTGCCTCCTTTATGCTGCCTCCCCTGCCGCTGCCGCAGGACCCCCCCCGCCGCCGCAGGACCGCCCCGCTGCCACCCTCCCGCCACAGGACTGCCCCGCCTCCCCCCGCTGCTGCCGCTGCACCCCCCCACCACCATCATAACCCGCCCCCATCCTACCAGGTCCCCTGCGTGCTGCTCCTGCTGCCGCTGCCTCCGCCCGAGCTGCTCCGTCGCGTCCATCCTGGACTCTGCCCACGCTCAGTTTTGAAAAACAGCGCGGGCGGGGTCCCGGATGGACGCGACGGAGCAGGGTCCCACCGCGCCGGAAGTGATGCGACGGGACCAGTGGGCGGTGAGGCGGATATGGTAAAGCCCCCTGCCCCCCCGTTACCCACCCCCCGCCGTAACCCGCACCCCCCGCCGCTGTAACCTGCACCCTGCCGCCGTCGCCGTCCTACCTGGTCCCCTGTGCGCTGCTGCCACCGAGTCCGCCGCCGCCGGAGCTGCTCCGTCGCGTCCATCCTGGACTCCGCCCGCGCTCAGTTTTGAAAAACAGCGTGGGCGGGGTCCAGGATGGACGCGACGAAGCAGGGTCCCACCGCGCCGGACGCGACGCGACGGGAACAGTGGGCAGCGAGGCGGATATGGTAAAGCCCCACCCCCCGCCCCCGTAACCCGCCCCCGCCGTAACCCGCACCCCCCACCGCTGTAACCTGCACCCCGCCGCCGTCGCCGTCCTACCTGGTCCCCTGTGCGCTGCTGCCACCGAGTCCACCGCCGCCGGAGCTGCTCCGTCGCGTCCATCCTGGACTCCGCCCACGCTCAGTTTTGAAAAACAGCATGGGCGGGGTCCAGGATGGACGCGACGGAGCAGGGTCCCACTGCGCCGGAAGTGACGCGACGGGACCAGTGGGTGGCGAGGTGGATAAGGTAAAGCCCCCCAACGCCCCGCTGCCACAACCCGCCGCCGCCGTAACCCGCCCCGTCACCGTAACCTGCCCCCGCAACCGTAACCCGCACCCCCTGCTGTAACCCGAAACCCGCCGCCATCCTACCTGGTCCCCTGTGCGCTGCTGCCACCGAGTCCGCCACCGCCAGAGCTGCTCTGTCGCGTCCATCCTGGACTCCGCCCGCGCTCAGTTTTGAAAAACAGCGCGGGCGGGGTCCAGGAGTGACGCGATGGGACCAGCGGGTGGTGAGGCGGATGAAGTAAGCCTGCGGGGGTGGACGAGAAGGGAGGAGGATGGGCGCTGTCCGCCCCCTGCCACCGGCTAAGCTGCCCCTCCTCTCCTTCCCCCCCCCAGCAGGAGATGCAGGGTGGCGGGCGGGCGAGCAGGCAGCCCGTGCCCCCCCCCCCGGCTCAGCCAGCCCTCCTCCCCTTCCCTCACAAGTTAGATCGGCCGCCGGGCCGGATGAAAAGACCCGGTGGGCCGGATGTGGCCCGCGGGCCGTAGTTTGAGGACCCCTGTACTAGAGTCATCAATGAAGGTCAAAAAATACAAATTTCCAGCTTTAGTTGCTGTTTGAATTGGACCACATAAGTCAGAGTGAACCAGTTTTAATGGTTGTTTTGTATATCTTTCTCTCTGCTTTGGGACTGAAGGCCTTATGCCTTTTCCTTTAATAAACATACACATTTGTCTGCATTATCATTACACATTTTTATGGAAGTATTTCTTGCTAGATCTTTCCTCTCCAGATCAAGTATGGGCTCAACATTGTGATGAGCAAAATGTCTATGCCATAATTCTAAACAATCAGTAGATTCACAGCATCGAATTGAATTCACTTGCCGTTGTATATTATTTAGCATAAACAAACCATCTCTCTCAGTGGCTTCTGCATATGTCTGTCCTTCTGCAGTTATCGTGCACAGTCCATCTTTATGGAATAACATATCAAAGCCTTTCTTGTTCAAACTGGAAACACTTAACACATTGCCATCCATCTGTGGGACATACTTCACATTTGTGACGTTAATAGAATAATCATCAAATTGCAGTTCACCTTTGCAGCATCCTTTTATCTCTACTGAATTTCCACTTGCAACTAATATCTGACCCTTTTCATTTTCATCAATGTTATCAATAAAATTCTTATCACTGGAAATATGAGTACTTGCTCCTGAATCAACAATCCAATTGTTATTCTTTTGACTAGCCTGACCAACAGTAAATTCCTTATGTACTCTACGAGTACCCTTACATTTAATTTGGCTTGAATTATTCTCTTCAAAATCATTCTCTTTCTGTCCCTCTGGCTTTCTGGCCTTTTGTAAATTAGCAGAACTCAAGTTACTCTCTCTACAACAGTGTTGGCTGGGGCATGCTGGGAGTTGTAGGCCAAAAACATCTGGGGACCCAAGTTTGGAGAACACTGCTGTACAATCTCGCCTTAGATGGTCACGCCTACCACATCCAAAGCATTCAATCTGCATCTTTCTCTCTGATTGGTCATATGTAGATTTCTGCCTTGTCTTCCCCTGAACTTTAAAGCTTGATCCGGAGCTTTGTGTAAAAGATTCCAATTCAGATTCATTTCTCTTTCTTTCTGCCTCAGAACGATAAGATGACAACACAGCATTAAAGCTTGGATTTTCTATGGTACTCATTGCTGAAATAAAAGGTGACCAGAAATGTGGCAATGAAGACGATAGAATTGACAATTTCTGCACCTCACCAATTTTATCTCCCAGTGCTTCAAGCTTCTGTATCATTTCCAGCATTTCATGAAGGTGCTGTAAGGGACATTGACCCTCTTTCAGGTCCTTTCTGTAAAGCTTTTTGTAAAAGAAAGCCCAAGAAATTCAACAACTTGCAGAATCTCATGATGCACGGGGCTTTTTTTAAGGCCACAAAGGCCATTTATGGACCAAAAACCTATGGTACAAACCCTTTACAATCAAAAGATGGTACCAAACTTTTGAAAGACAAAGAGTCTATTGCACTGCATTGGAAAGAGCATTATTATGATATTTTAAATAGTAAATCTAAGGTGGATAATAAGATTTTTTCACATATCCCGCAAAAACAAATTAGAGAGGAACTTGCAATACTCCCCACTTTGGATGAAGTTATAAAAGCCATTAATCAAATGAAGAACAACAAAGCTAGTGGACCAGATGGGATTCCTGCTGAAATCTTTAAAGACCCCCCCCCCGAACTTGTACAACATCTTCATAAAATCATTGGAAAAATCTGGATAAGAGAAGAGATCCCAGAAGACTTCAGGGATGCCATAATTATCACCCTCTTTAAGAAGGGTGATAGAACAGACTCTGGAAAATATCGGGGCATTTCTCTTTTAGCTACTGCAGGTAAAATATTTGCTAGGATTCTTGCAAACCATCTTCTATCTATTTCAGAAGAGATCCTCCCTGAATCTCAGTATGGTTTCCGCCCCTCTAGAGGGACAGTGGACATGATTTTTACTGCACGTCAGCTCCAAGAAAAATGTCAGGAGCAAAATCAACCCCTTTATATGGCATTTATTGATTTGGCTAAGGCCTTTGATACTGCAGACCGAATGGCTCTCTGGACCATCCTTATGAAAATTGGATGCCCCAATAAATTTGTGAATGTCTTGTGACTTCTCCATGACAACATGACGGCAACGGTTTTGGACAACAACGGCTCTCATGGTGCTCCATTTAAAGTGGGATCAGGTGTTAAACAGGGATGTGTTATCGCCCCAACATTATTTGCTATTTTCATCACTATGATTTTACATCTTGTCAAGGGGAAACTTCCCACTGGTGTGAGAATTATATATCGAACAGATGGAAAACGTTTTAATCTCAGTAGCCTGAAAGCAAAAAGTAAGGTAATCACAACTTCCGTTGTGGAACTTCAGTATGCCGATGATAATGTGATCTTCGCACACTCGGAGGATGACCTCCAAACTATCCTAAATGCTTTTACAGAAGCATATGAAAAACTTGGTTTCTCACTTAATATCAAAAAACCAAAGTGCTTTATCAGCAAGTGCTTCATCAGCAAGTGCAAGTTAGCCCTTTGGTGATGCCATAAAGACTCTTTAACCTTTTAAGCACACTGCTTGCACATTGCTCCCCTCTAATCTTTGCTACCTCTGCTGGCTGTAGAGATTCCTCAGAATCCTCAGCAGCAGCTTGCACAGAAGGAGCATTTTCTCTAGTAACTTGTAAAATTCAAAAATGCTTCAAAAGTACTTCCAGATGACAAGCTGTGTGGATCTAGAATTGGCCTCCACAGTCACTTACGGACCCATCGCTAGAGTCCACACAATTTTTATACAATTTCCTCTTTATATAATATTCTTTTTGTAATTTTATCCTGGAAGACAATCTTACTCTGTCACAAGTGATTGCCTACTAATTTTGCCCTGAAGGGAAGACCGGCCATAAAGACTCTTTAACCTTTTAAACACACTGCTTGCACATTGCTCCCCTCTAATATTTGCTACCTCTGCTGGCTGTAGAGATTGTAATATATAAAGCTGTGCTTTCAAGTCCTTTTGATGCCACTCACAGTTGGTTGTTTCTGCCTAGCTGGAAGCCATTCGTGCCTCAGAATCCTCAGCAGCAGCTTGCACAGAAGGAGCATTTTCTCTAGTAACTTGCAAAAGTCCTTGTTGCTTCAAAAGTACTTCCAGATGAAAAAGCCAGTTATCAAAATCACTAGGAACCAATTTTGGAACCACAAAACCATTTACTTGTAAAGCCATTCTAAAAAAACTTTCTTCCTCCACCTTTTGTTCAATTGCAAACTTGCTCAATCTGCATATCAACCTGTCTGGGCCCATAACCTCAAAGAAACAGGAAAACACCCCAAATACTAGATCTCTGAGTTTGTTTATGGACTGAACTCTGTCTTTGTTCTGCACATTGTTGGTGCTACTAGGAATTTTTACTGATTTTTGTTGGAAGTATCATGTTCAGATTTTTGCCAAAATTGTCTTCCTTGTTTTGCTTTTAACCCTGTGCATTTGTGTCTTACAGGAAAAGCTGTTATTTTGGTCTGCCTGTTTGTTTGTTTTTAGTGGTCTGGAGTCCCGACCTCTTTATAACATAGTGTTATATGTTTGGGGTCAATCTAAATTACTTTCCAGGGGTCCCTTATAACTCAGTGCCTCTGATTACAGAGATTCAGGATTCTCTTGCCACCTCCAGCCCTTGGGCCAACTCTGTAACTCTTGAATTGGTAGCCTTTTGTTCTACTGGACCAGGGCTGTAGCTGGCTGGGGCATGCTGGGAGTTGTAGGCCAAAAACATCTGGGGACCCAAGGTTGGAGAACACTGTGCTAGACCAAGAGGAGAGGTCAAGTGAGGCCTGTGTGTATAGCAGGAAGTCAGGCTGGCTGAAAGTGGATCTAAGATGGAGGAGATAGCTGATTTTGGTTCTCCCTAGAGGGAGAGAGCCAAATCTCTAGAAAGCTGAGGAGGAACAGGGACCTGTTGGGCTGGTAATGTTGCGGACCCACATCTTAAGCTCTGTGTAAATAAACCTTTTATGAAAGAAACACCATAAGTCTCCAGTGTCCTTGTGGAGAGAAAGCCATGCCAGGTACACCCCCCACACACACACACTGCCACCGCCATCATGGCTTCTGCCTAGGGCAGAAACAGCTCAGTTCCGAGCAGTCATTTGCATCAGCCTTCATTTACATTCACCTCAATGGGACCCATCTACATACCCCCCCCCAGTAACTTCCAGCTCACTGGCAGCTCACATAGAGCTGCGAAGCACCCTCAAGCACCGAGGGGCGCCAGGATGCCCCGGCAGTCTCAAAGAGCTGCCAAATACTTTCAAGCACCCAGGGGCACTGAGGATCGGGCAGGAGGAACCAGTTCTTTCCATCAACAGGAAGGGAGGGGGACCGAGGGAGGAGGTAAAAGAGGGGCACCAAGCCCCGGTAGGTTGTTGAACGCTGGGTGCAGGACTGCACGGACCGTCCCTGACTTTGGTCAGGACAATGGGGAACTCAACCCTGGGCAACGCCGCCCGGTAAAGGCTGTCTGGCTGAAAGCTCTACAGTGAACCGCTTTCGAGGAAACAAGGTATTTTAAGGACAATATTATAGCTGCCTGTCTGTTAACCCTGCTTGTTTGTGTATTGAAGCTTGCACGCCTCATTAACTTTTATAGACTCCTCGTGTTTATGGTGTTCTTATCTGCTTGTTTTGATACGCTTCATTAAACATACTATCAACAAGCTCGGTATTCTTGTCAATTTCATTCTCTCATTCAGCGCCAATTGTAGCGGTTACATTTTAAGTGCCCAGGAACCACTTGAAGGGAGTTTTCTCAGCTCTGGTTAACCCGTTAACTCCTGGACTCACACAAAGGACCAGCAGCAGTCCTTCAAAGTCCTCCTTCTTAGGAAACTGAAGTCTGAGTAAGTGCTGGAACCCCTGCAACTTCTCACCTCTCCAACATGGGGTACACAAGTGTAACGGTATTAAGAAACTTCAGGTGGCCCAGAATGCTACAGTCAGACTGTTGACCAGGGCAAGTTGCAAGGAGCATGTGACTCCCTTTTTACAATAGCTTCACTGGCTACCAGTCTGTTTCTGGGCACAATTCAAAGTGTTGGCTATTAATCTATTTGATCTTTTAATTTTTTTAATTTATGACCTATAAAGCCCTAGTCAACCTGGGACAAGGCTATTTGAAAGACCACATTCTCCCATATGAGTCTGCCCAGGTTTTAAGGTCTCAGGGGGAGGCCCTTCTCTTGGTCCCACCACCATCGGGAATGTTTGGTGGGGTCATGTGAGAGGGCATTCTCAGTGGCTGCTCCCAGACTCTGGAACTCCCTCCTGAAGATGGACAGGTTGGCTCCTTCTTTGCCTGCCAGTGGAAGGAGAAGGAGAACATAGTCATTTTTATTCAGGCAGGCCTTTGGCATGTAAACTGGTTTGTTGCTGACAGATTTTCTAAAACTGTTTAGGTACTGTTTATGTCTTTTATTGCTATGTTTGTTTTTAATTGATTAGGTTTTTTAGGTTATGTTTAATTGAGATTGTTTTTAATCTGTATTTTACAGATTAATCTACATTTTATTATTGTTAGCTGCCTTGAGCAGTAGAAATATATTTATATATAGTAAATATATACTATATACATATAAAATATTATATATTAAATAAATAATGGAGATGCAGAAGTATTTGTTATGATAATGTTGTATTTGATGAGGAAATGCTAGCACTAATGGTGATTATGGAGCCTGATGAAACTATAACAATTTGGTTCCTGAAAGAAACACACAGAAAAGGCAAATCAAGCCCAATGTTGTAGGTCTGTTAAGGGGGGGGGGTGGATATCCACAGAACAATGAGGTGAGACAGCAATACCTTTCTTAGGATAAACATAAATGTCACATCCAGTAATCAAGTGCTCTGGCTCCACTCTGCTCTCTCTCTTGTCTTGCTGCCCATTTGTGTAGGCAAAGGGTCATTTTATCTATCCAGAGACCTGGAAGTGCTGTTCTGCTGCTCCGCTCTCCTTGCCTCCTCCTGCACCAGTTGCCACTGGCAGCTACAGCTGTTCTTTGATGATCCCAACTGTGTAGTAGCCAGGCAGAGCCCTCAGCAATTGTGGGGGTGGATGCAACTGGAGGTGGCAAGGAGGGTGGGTTACGGGTCATCACTACAGGGTAGATTAGTCTTGCTTAAGGGTTTATTAAGAAACCCAAATTTAAGGGATTAAGCACAATTTTTAGAACTAACAGGTGTTTATCTGATTTACCCCCCTAGATTGAAACTAGATTCCTTTAGCAAATGACTGTTGCTACTTAGAGGAGGCTTTAATGCAGTAGTAAACCCTGGCCTGGCCTGGCCTGGCCTGGATAGATTTTTTGTGGGGAGGGGGGAGATAATGTATTATTGTTTCCCAACAGACAGGCTCCTGAAGAAGACTTACGATTTAGTTGATCAGTGCCAGTAAAGCCATCCAGTGGATTTGCACTTTGTTTTCACCAGTTCACAATACCCATTCTAGAATCAATCTTCTCCTAGCTAAAGTATCTTTAGCAGATAAAATAAAACATGCTGGATCTCAAGGTGTTTTGACTTCAAGAGAAAGTGGTAATAATGGGCTGGATTGGAAGCTGAACAGGCTGCTTTTATGTGATAAATCTATTGTGGCATTCCTTCAAACTAATCTCCCTAAACCACTAAAGTAAAAGCATAGTAAATACCTAGGAGGCACTAATCACTTCAAATGAAGATACTAACAACAACAAGACACCAGACAGTGACACAGACTTCTTCTGAAATTCTATACATTTTTTTGAGAATTACTCATTGGTCTACTTGCAGCTCTTTTAAATCATATTTTGGGAAGGGGTAATCCCTCCAGTTTGGAGAAAAGCAAAGCCTAGGCAGGATTAACACACTGATAAAATCAGAATGCTAAGATTTTCAAATTACTTCTTGCAAAAGATTTAACACAAAAGCAAATGCAACAACAACAACCAAAACCCTCACCAAAATCATGAGTTCATATATTGATTATGACAAAATTGATTTTATGCCAGGAAGGCAGGAAACAAACAACATACAAATATGTTGTTAATAGAATCAACCATAGTAAATAGCACCATATACCTCTTACAGTTTTGATCTTATATGCAGAGAAAGCCTTTGATCATACAAGGGAAGCCTTTCTTTCTAAATTATTGCAAGGTATGAAACTTGGCCTGGCTTCCACTGGGCAGTCAAAGCATTGTATGCTACAACTTCTTCCCCCTTCTTCCCTCCCCATTCCTTTTTCCTTGTGTGTCATGTCTTTTTAGATTGTAAGCCTGCGGGCAGGGACTGTCTTGTGAATTGTTGTAAACCGCCCAGAGAGCTTCGGCTATTGGGCAGTATAACAATGAAATAAATAAATAAATAAATAAATAAACAAACTATTGCCCAGGTCAAAATGGATCATTTATGATCAGGATATTTTTTTTGTGAGTAAGAGAGGGGTGCCTGCTCTGCTCTTTGCATTTTCAGTTGAACACCTAGTAAAAGTGATTTGAAAGGATGCAAGGATCAAGGGGTCCCAAACTGAAAGCAAGTACCACATTTGTTTGCAAATGACACGATTTTATACCTACCTGAAATGGAACTCTGAGTAGCAGCTTTCCAAGAAATTTCCAAATATGTGAAAATATCAGGTTTGATTGTACCAATCATCTAATCTAAGCAAATTGACTAAGGTCAACTATATATTACACTTGTGGAGAGAAAGCCAGGCCAGGTACACACACACACACACACACACACACACACACACCGCCACCGCCATTAAAGCTTCTGCCTAGGGCAGAGGAAGCTCAGTCTGAGCAGTCATTTGCATCAGCATTCATTTACATTCACCTCAATAGGATTCATCTCCATACCCCCCAGTAACTTCCTCCTGACAGCCAAATGAGCTGTGAAGCACCCTCAAGCACCAAGAGGGCCGCCAAGATGCCTGGCAGTCTCAAAGAGCTGCCAAATACTGCTAAGCACCCAGGGGGCACCAAAGGACCAGCAAGAAGAAGCAGTTCTCCCTGTTAGCAGGAAGGGAGGGGGAGCGGAGGGTAGGGGGGAGCAAGGGAGGAGGTAAAAGAGGGGCACCATGCCCAAAAAGTTTCTTGAACACTGGGTGCTGGACTGCACGGACCTTTCCCATTTCGGTTGGGAATCAACCCTGGGTAACGTGCCTACCGTTGTAATATCGAGCCTTGTCCGGGCAAAACGGGGCCGAAATCGGCCCCGCTCACTGCCCGGCAAGGCCTTACCTTTGTCTTCGGGGTGGCTCGCCTCTCCGCAGCGAGCCGCCCGTGTGGCCCACTCCAGTCCATAAATGAAGCGACGGGACCCTGCGCAGGCGCGCTGGACCCCTGTGGCATGTTCTGCGCCTGCGCAGGGTCCCGTTGCGCCATTTCCGGTCCCGGAAGTGACGCGACAGGACCGGAGAAGGTGGATTGAGTGGCGCGGAGAACTTCTCTGCGCCGCTCAGAAGATCGAGTCGGGGGGCCGCCCCCGTGGAGAATTGAGTCAGGGGCGCGGAGAGCCCCCGTCAAGGTTTGGATGCATCGCTAATAAACAGCTAGTAAGTGGCAAGGCTTCTAGGCACTCGCTTTCCAGGAAACAGGGTAATTTCAGATCACTGTTTATTGTGCTCTGTCTTTGCTAACCTAGCTCAGATGTGTATTGAGGTTTGCATGCCTCATTGAACGTTATGGACTCTGCCGTGTTGATGGTTGAGTTCTTATCTGCTTGTTTAGATACGCCTAATTAAACTTACTACTCATAAGTTCCATCTAGTCAATTTCACTTCCATTCAGGTCAGAATCTTAGCGGTTGTCTTTTAAGTATACGAGAACCGCTTGGAGAGGGTTCTCGCCGCTCCGGTTAACCCGTTAACTCCCGAACTCACGCAAAGGACCAGCGGTGGTCCTTTACAACTAGTGGTGTCCCCGAACCTTTTGGGGGGCCCACCTCGCCACCGCCTCGACTTTCCACGGCACCCCCCCCCCGCTTCAACCTTCTGAGTGGCGCGGAGCAGTTCTCCGCGCCGCTCGAGCTGCCCTCGCTGGTCCTGTCGCGTCACTTCTGACACCGGAAATGATGTGACGGGACCCTGCGCAGGCGCAGTACATGACACAGCGCATTCCATTACAGTTATTTCCGAAATTTCTGCAAACACTTTCTGCCAGAATTCCAGAACATTTTTGAAGCTCCACCACATGTGGGCATATGTACCTTTTTCTTTGCACCCTCTCCAATACAGTGCGGAACAGTTATTATCTATACAATTTAATCTTACTGGAGTTAGATACCATCTCCATACCACTTTGTAAAAATTATCTTTTATCCTAGTTGACATAACTCTTACGATACGTCTGTTCCAAATATTTCTCCAACTTTGTTTCAATATCTCCTCATCAAATTCATTATCCTGGTCAATACTCCTTTTGGTCTGGGCAAAGGTTATCTACAATAGATTATATTATGATATCATCACAAAGTTTGATCACTATGATCTCACACTTTAAAATTATAGCCAGACCTGAAAGTGATCATCTACCTCTATTACTCACCTGTAGCCTCCCTACAGGCCCCTTGAAAGTAGCAGGTGGTCAGCTTCCAGTTCTTTTGGAGGCTAACGGTCCTCAAAGGATAAAATGGAATGGCCAAGTGAGCAAGGCAGTAGCAAAATGGTACAATTCTCCTGACTGCAAATACCTAACTAGTGCAATATCCGAGAGATGTATGGCCCCAGATTCTAAATCTCAAGAGATAATGTCACTGTATGAATTACTCATTCATAAACTTCAAGGGTTTGTCGTAAGGACGAATTCTAACCCATCACCATGCGGCCTCCCTTCTAAGAAATGGTTTGACCATGATTGTAAAGTTGCAAAAAAAGTATTAATGGACTCTTATAAACAGTATAAAATGAACCCCTCAATTAGCACTAGCCAGACTATGATAAAAATTAAAAGGGATTATAAAACCCTTTTGAAAAAGAAAAAAAGAGCAGCAGTAGTTCAGACCTGGTAACAACTGATTAAGGCAGTCCAATCCAATGATATGTCATCCTTCTGGTGAATTACAGCTGGGCATCCTGATTCAGGCCCATCAAGGTTGGCCTGTTGTATACCTGTGATGGCCTGAGAGACCCATTTTCGTATGCTCTATGCAGAACCCTGTGCCAACTCTCTCCCATTAGATCTGTCTAGTGAACAGCTACAGCACTGGCCTCCAGTCTCAGTTACAGAGACCAAGCAACTTATAGACCAGTTAAAAAATGGCAAGGCCCCCGGTAATGACTCCATACCGGTGGAGCTAATTAAAGCTAACTCAGAATGGTGGCCTTCTATGCTGGCATCACTGTTTACATATATAGATAAGAAAGCACATATCCCTAATGATTGGGGAGTAGCAATTATTATCCCAATCTACAAAAAAGGTGATAGGAATGACCCAGCTAACTACAGACCCATAAGCCTTTTAAACATTATCGGCAAATTATATGCAAGACACTTGTGCTGGAAGCTATGTGAATGGATAGAAGAAGAGAGCATTCTTGAGGATGAACAAGCAGGTTTTAGGGCAGGAAGATCTACCTTAGATCACTGCTTGATTTTGCAGCATCTAGCAGAAAAATATACCTGCCATACCAGCTCTCGTCTATATGCAGCCTTCGTAGACTTCAAAGCAGCATTTGATTCGATCTCCAAACCATTTTTATGGGACAAATCTAAAAACTCTACAATTGACAAACGTCTACTATTGCTGATGTTCAAGCTGTATAATAATACAAGACTCAGAGTGAGATGTAATCGTGATGGTCAGCTCTCTAATTCAATTGCAGTAAACAAGGGAGTCAAGCAAGGCTGTATATTGGCCCCCCATCTGTTTAATATATATATAAATTCCTTAATCAAACGGCTTCAAGGCCTAGATATACATGCCCCCAAAATGGCAAACAAAAGACTTCCTATACTGCTTTATGCTGACGATGCCGTTATCCTCTCCTTGACCCAAATAGGACTTAGAAGAGCCTTAAAGGCTCAGGCCCAACACTGCAAGGAGGATCGATTACAAATCAACTATTCTAAAACTAAGATCATGATTTTTTCCAATTGTACTGAGACCCACAGGTGGCGCATAGATAACAATGATATAGAACAAGTCACCTGTTTCAAGTATCGAGGTGTCGTTTTCCAAGCTTCTAGAAGGAAAACTGCACAGGTTAAATATGCTTCCACACTTGCCAAGAAAAGCACAGCGGCAATCCTGAGGTTTTTCCGGTCGCAGGGAGGGAATTTCATTCCAGCTGCAATTAAATTGTTTCTGGCAAAACCGAGAGCGCAACTGCTATACGGAGCACAATTGGGTTCTTTTTCAAATTTAGCTACGTACGAAAAAATACAATCGGGCTTCCTAAGGTCACTATTTCTGATGCCCAGATGCATCCCAAATGGGGTTTTGTGAATGGAGAGTGGATTACTCAGAATTGAAGTTATTGTGTGGCAAACCACCTTATTTTCTTGGCTTAGACTCAATTTGGCTCCAACTGGGTTGCTCCCCCTAATTTTACAAGATAATTACCAAACAAAATGGTGGAACACCATAGATAACAAATTGCACTCATATGCAATTTGAGTGCAATTCTCCTGAATATTTGCTAAATTTAGGATTGGAGAAAGCAAAAGATATTATTAAACAACGGATCTGGGATATAGAACTTCAAAATGACTTAAGTCAAAGCATATATATTTACCGCTCCCCCCGAGATATACAGAATAGAGGGCCTGCAGCTTATTTAAGTTCTCTTACCTATTATAAATATAGATGGGCATTCTCTAGGGCTCGCTATAATGCTCTCCCGTCAAAGTTTCTAGAAGGCAAATATCAAAATATACCAGTCGCTCAGAGGCTGTGCCCATGTGACTCAGGGGAGACAGAGACAATTACACATGTCCTTTTATACTGCTCGTTCTACTTAGATGCCCGGTCAAACTTGATCCATCCCTTGTTGCATGATTTTCCAGGTAACACTGATGAATTTTACACCATGCATTTACTCGCGGACAGAGACCCTTCTATAACATATAAAGTTGCCAGATTTTGCTTTCTTTCTTTTATCTTTTTAAACAAAATTTTTACAACTTTTTAACCATACATGTTCAATCATTATATTTAAACTTTCTTTTGTCTATTTTTTGGAATTTTTAACATTTTTTTACAACACATATTGATTTAATATTTATATAAACTTTAAAAACTTTTCAATAATCAAACTCTACAAACTGTTCACTAACCATGCTGTAACACAGAGTATACATCATGTATAATTATATTCAATGGTAATCACCCCCTTATCTTTCAGGAGTTTAGCATCCACCAAACTTGCTGTATTCTTATAGAGTTAATGAAAACCTTCCTTAGTTTTTTCTTTGTCTTCATGGAGTTGCTACAGACTTTACTCTTTATTTTTTGAGATGGCCTTCAAATGAGCCTTCCTCTCCGTTTTTTCTTTCTGAGTGGCTTAAAGCATTATTTTTCCTTGGAATGGTTTCCAGAAGCCTGATATTCTCCGTATCCTCACTTGTTCTTTTCCCCAACAAGAAACCGGTTTGGACTTCTTGTTTCGTGCAATATTTGCCTTTCTCAAGGGTTTCAAGGATAGTCACGGGCTTATATCAGTTTCATTACCCTCTATAATACAAAAACATTTGTTGTGTTGCCAAACATATTTCCAAAAACAGTCAACCACCATAAATCCCAACATTTTCACTTACGTTCTCTTTTTTGTGGGTTGTTATTCCATTTACATCCTCTAGTGGCCATACTGTTGCATGCATGTATATACTCTATGGACAGCTGTAAATCATTCCAGCAGAACCAATTGATACTCCCTCTGGGTTATTACAATTAATTAAGTATTATTAGGAGTTACCCTGCACTATATTCAACGATATTCATGAGGATTTACCCACCCTTGATTTCTCATATATTTCTTGGTTACCCTAAATTTAACATGTACTGGGTGGTTTCAAGTCCTCAATCCTCCCACAATCACACAGCTTTTATACGTAAATCCTCATGAATATCGTTGAATATAGTGCAGGGTAACTCCTAATAATACTTAATTAATTGTAATAACCCAGAGGGAGTATCAATTGGTTCTGCTGGAATGATTTACAGTTGTCCATAGAGTATATACATGCATGCAACAGTATGGCCACTAGAGGATGTAAATGGAATAACAACCCACAAAAAAGAGAACGTAAGTGAAAATGTTGGGATTTATGGTGGTTGACTGTTTTTGGAAATATGTTTGGCAACACAACAAATGTTTTTGTATTATAGAGGGTAATGAAACTGATATAAGCCCGTGACTATCCTTGAAACCCTTGAGAAAGGCAAATATTGCACGAAACAAGAAGTCCAAACCGGTTTCTTGTTGGGGAAAAGAACAAGTGAGGATACGGAGAATATCAGGCTTCTGGAAACCATTCCAAGGAAAAATAATGCTTTAAGCCACTCAGAAAGAAAAAACGGAGAGGAAGGCTCATTTGAAGGCCATCTCAAAAAATAAAGAGTAAAGTCTGTAGCAACTCCATGAAGACAAAGAAAAAACTAAGGAAGGTTTTCATTAACTCTATAAGAATACAGCAAGTTTGGTGGATGCTAAACTCCTGAAAGATAAGGGGGTGATTACCATTGAATATAATTATACATGATGTATACTCTGTGTTACAGCATGGTTAGTGAACAGTTTGTAGAGTTTGATTATTGAAAAGTTTTTAAAGTTTATATAAATATTAAATCAATATGTGTTGTAAAAAAAATGTTAAAAATTCCAAAAAATAGACAAAAGAAAGTTTAAATATAATGATTGAACATGTATTGTTAAAAAGTTGTAAAAATTTTGTTTAAAAAGATAAAAGAAAGTTTCATCACGGTGGTGTTTTCACACTTTTTTTGTATACTCATATTTCCGTGATTCTCCTTTGTTATCAGCTAGATTTTGCTTTCTGGCTACAAGAACATGCCATATACTTATAACTTCTTAGGCCTTGTCTGAAGCTGTGAGAAAGGGCCAAAACCTGTTCTGTCTTCCTCATATTTAATTGTGATTTTATACTGATGTCTTGTTTTTATTGTATGCCATCCTGATATGGTTTACTGAAGGACAGCCTAAAACTTGGTATTGTACAAATTTTGTGTATCTATTGTCTGTTGACTTACTGTTTATGCTGGTCTTGGACCGTAATAAAGATTTGATTTGATTTGATTTGTACCTTTTTCTTTACACCCTCTCCAACACAGTGCGGAACAGTTATTATCTATACAGTTTAATCTTACTGGAGTTAGATACCATCTCCATACCACTTTGTAAAAATTATATTTTATCCTAGTTGACATAACTCTTACGATACGTCTGTTCCAAATATTTCTCCAACTTTGTTTCAATATCTCCTCATCAAATTCATTATCCCATACCAATTTAAGAGAATCTTTGTGTTCTTCTGCTTTTTGTAACATTGAATATAAAACCTTTGTTGTACCGCTTGTTGAAACATTACCTTCTATAGCTTCTCTAGTCAAAACTATCTTTTCAAAATTAGTTAATTCTCTTTCACTATCAAATCTTGTCCTCCACTTCTTTAACCACAGTTCCAGTTGCAGTAAATTTAACCATGAAATTCTTCCTCTTCCTACTATTTCTGCTATATGTTCTCTAGTCTTCAATTTCCCAACCAATCCATTAATTTAATCATCTTTTTCTTTCTTCATATAGCTTCTAAATGTCTTACAGTTTCTGGAAAGTCTTCCATTGCCACTACTGGAGTTAACGAAGATACCACCAGTATGAAAAATTTCCTCTTACTGTTCCAACTCTCTAACATACTCCTCAAAAAGGGATTTTCTAATCTTTTTATAATATTATTTATATTTTTCTTAAATAATAAATTCACCATCATGTTTCCTAATTCTTATGATTCCAATTCCAACCACATTTTCTCTTTCCCTGCTATAATATCCAAGATATGTATTAACTGGTTGACTAAATAGTACCACTTTATATTTGGAAGACCTAAACCACCTAATTTTTGAGCTTTATACCAACTGAATTTATTAATACTTGTTTTTTCCCTTCCATTACAATATTCATTAATAATTACCGTAGTTGCCAATCCTGAATTTCTTTTTCTGTAATCTTTACTGGTAACATCCTAAACAAAAAGTTTATCTTATTTATTTATTATATTTATATCCTGCCTTTTTTTCCTACAAGAAACCCAAAGCGGCTTACATAATCCTCCTCCTCCTCCTCCTCTCCATTTTATCCTCACAACAACCCTGTGAGGTAGGTTAGGCTGAGAGTCTGTGACTGGCCCAAAGTCACTCAGTGAGTTTCATGGCTGAGCAGGGACTAGAACCCGGATCTCCCGAGTCCCAGTCCAACACTCTCACCACTACGCCACACTGGCTCATCTTAGGCAATTTCTTCATTTTTACCAACACTATTCTACCAAACCATGAAAGTGATTTTTTTTAATACTCCTTGTATAGCCTATTGAAGAGGAAAGCATGGGGACAAGGACCCCTGTCTAAAAAGAAAGAAAGAGATTAGAACCAATAAGGCTTATGCCTGTCTGTGCTTGTCTTCTCATTTATTGTATCATTACCACTATTGCAATGAAGATAATACATTGGCCAGTCAAGATCACAACAACGGGTTGAAAGATTATTGTAAGTACACCGGAAAGAGTCGGACTCTAACCTGTGATAGAATCTCACTGGTTCTTACTTCCTGTTTTTCTAATTATAGCTGCTATCTTTGTGATTTCCTGATTCTCATGATGGTACCTCATACAGCTTGATCTCCCATCTCCTTAACTGATTCTAATTCTTTTTGAAATGTAGGATGTGTAAGCAGTCTTTGTAAGTCCTGAAGACCATACGCTAATAAAATAGGTGTCAATGTTGTGTATAATACTATCTGTTCTGTAATCATGTGCACTCTAATCGAGCACTCTAAACTCAAAGTCACATCCTATTACTCTTGTTATGTTACAAAAACATCTATTTACATATATTATCATTGGCTGTATGAATTGTGTATTCACACGTTTTTGGAAATCAATTTAGTCAGGTCAAACATGACGCCCAAATCCATAGCGCATCTCTGTTTCCATGGGAATTATACAAAAAAAGTTTTATTCATCAAAATATAAAAATCAGCTGATGAATGTGGTCACGCACATTGAGCTGTTTGCGAAGCATACGAAAAAATCAAAAAACCAAAGTGCTTCATCAGCAAGTGCAAGCCAATCCTTTGGTGATGCCATCTATCCAGCTTGGCGGGACAATACTGGAAAATGTCGATCATTTTCTCTATCTTGGCAGCTATCTTTCTGTTACAGCTAACATCGACAGTGAAATCCAGCATCGTCTGAGCTCCGCAAGTGCCGCATTTTCTCGAATGAAACATAGAGTGTTCGAGGATCGGGATATTTGTAAGAAGACCAAAACACTGGTTTATGAAGCCATTGTATTACCAACTTTATTGTATGCCTGCGAAACATGGACTATCTATAAACGTCACTTCCACCTCCTTGAAAGGTTTCATCAACGTTGCCTCCGGAAAATCCTGCAAATTACTTGGGAAGATAGGCGAACAAATGTCAGTGACTGGAAGAAGCAAAGACTATAGCATTGAAAAAATGATCCTTCAACGCCAACTTCAGTGGACCGGTCATGTTGTTCGAATGCCTGACTGCCGTCTCCCAAAGCAGTTACTTTACTCCCAACTCAAGGATGGAAAGCGGAATATCGGTGGTCAATATAGAGGTTTAAAGATGTTCATAAGGCTAATCTAAAAAAATGCAATAAAACATCGAAAACTGGGAAGCTCTGGCCCATGAACGATCTAAATGGAGGTTGGCCTTTCACAAAGGTTCCATGGACTTTGAAGAAGCCCGAGTGCAAGGTGAAGGGAGAAACGTGCTAAGCGAAAAGCACGTCAAATGAATCCTTTACAGGACCATCTTCTATCTGGTAACCTGTGTCCTCACTGTGGGAAGCTGTGTGGATCTAGAATTGGCCTCCACAGTCACTTACGGACCCATCGCTAGAGTCTACACAATCTTCTTTAGAATCTCCTCCTTTTATCCCGGAAGACAATCTTACTCGGTCACGAGTGATCGCCTGATGATGAATCAAAATATAATCACAACTTATTCTAGCACACACACACCCATGGCCTGTGTACTGAACTTGATTCTTTTTTAAGATTAAATGAACAATAAGTAGTATTTCTCATTTTATAAGAAAAACAATCATGTGGCATTTTGATCATCACAAACAAATCTTAAGTCCATATAATGCTTACACCCTTCCACATTTATAGTCTCCCTTTTCAGTCGGCCCAGTGTTGTACTTCATGCACATACATGGCTACATCTTTACTCACAGCAATACCTAAAGGTACCACTGGGAACACAGATATCTCTTTTCTTGCTACAGTAGTTATAAACAATTTTAACTCATCTTTAGTTTTATCATAGGTCACATTCATTAAATCCTACCATCTCTTTAATTTTTGTTCTTCCTTTGTCATATGGGGTCTTACCACATTTTGAATTTCTTGAGGTATTATACCATTATGTGTCATGTGAATTAATCCCATCATCATCATCATCATCATCATCATCATCATCATCATCATCATCATCGCTAAACCTTGGGCTTGTGTACGTGAGATTGCCATAGATACATTCTGTTGAAGTGACATTGTTGCATTTACAATCATAAAATTATCTTTTTCTATTAGCTTTTCCCATAAAGGGAGAACCATTTCTATGTCTTGTGGGATTTTCACAGCATGCTCTAATGCTTTTGTAATTGTACCTGCCAGACCTGCCATTTCTTCTACCTTTTTCAGTGGTTTATTTTAATTTGTTGGCTACACCTTCTACATCTGCTGCATCTAAAAATGAAACTCCTATTCCAACCCATCCTGTAACATCTCTTTTTGTTCTTACCCGTTTATGTTGTACTTTCCATAATTCATACCATTTCTCCCATCCTTGTTAGCTTGTCATGAAATATAGTGCAGAATATTTCTGCAGAATTTGAAATACTCAATTTCTGTAATGGGATTACTATTCCTTTCATTGACCTTTTAGGTTGCCAAATTAGTTCCTGTGTCTGATTTAATTTCTGCACATGAGAACCTATAATTTAGAGCCGTGGTATTCTTAAGGTTCTATTTCTATCACAATTTTACCTATTTTTATACATATGGTCCCTTTACACTATGTTGGTCAATTATGGAATCATAGCCCATTGATTTAAATTGAACATATTCTTTGTTCAGAACACAGTGTGCCCCTTTTAATGCAAATGCCCAATCTAAAGGTCCATATACTCCTAATTTTGCTGTTTTCACATGGCCTTTAAGATGCTTCCAATTATGAATAATTTTGTTATACTCCTGTCTGGTGGATGTGGTCAATGTGAGAGGTACTCCATACTCTACCTCTCACTCACTCACTGGTCATCATGATATGGAAATGCCGCCAAATGCACAGGAGAGTCCAATGCCCATGGCTCTGTGGTAATCATGACTATGTTGCAAAAAGGCTGTTTAGAGAAGTCAATCATCCGTATGATATTGTACAGTGGAAAACATAACAGATCGGAATTCTGATAATCTTGCTCTTGGGTAAAGCAGAAATTGTATGGGGCTTCTTCTATTCCATGAACACACTGAATAACATGATCACTTTCACACCGAGTGGTATGGTGTGTCTTCAATGGAAAGGGAGGTTGGGGCTTGCTTGCCTTCATGGTCTCTCTCATTTCGTCAGTCAGATCATATTTCAGTTCTATATCCCTCTTTGTGTCCTCATGACATCTCCAGAAATTAATGATTTCCCAATCTGCAATGGTTCTTTGTATGATTTCAAAGATTATCAGCCATTTCCAACTCATATCTGCACAGAATAAATATATAAAGTGGTGAAAATACTGAGCTCATCCAACAGCAACTGTGTACCCATGCATCAAAAACCACCTTTGCTTCCCAGGAACAATTGGACAATTCCACCCCCAACCACCAGGATTCTGGCAGTCTCCATTTGCCTCCCAGTCGTGACTTGAAATGGAGAGTATCCATGCACTGTTTTTTAACTTCTCATTACCACTAGAATGATAGGTAGTTTTTTTTTTATCCCAATACTCCCCCCCCCCCCCATGGCTCGGAGTTTTGTATGAGGAACATTTGTGTTCTGCTGACTGGGTTTCCCTTTAGAAATGCAATTTGAACTTAAACTCTTGATCAGTGCATTTGTTTCTGTCATTAATTGGGCTATGTTCTCTGGATCTCCCACCTTAGCCCTCAAAGTGGCTCTTCCCAAAATACCATAGTTAGCAATCCGTAGGAAAGATCCAAGGGAAACCTATGTTCTCGCTCTGGAGAAGGACTTCGAACTGTAGCCATAGGTTCTGGAGCCTTAATGGCTTGTCCTTTCTGTAATTCTGCTAATGTACTCAGCAGCACATGTGAATGATATTTATCTATGCTATTACACAGTTCCTGCCAAAGTTAATGCCTTAAGGCAGGGGTCCTCAAACTTTTTAAACGGGGGCCAGTTCATTGTCCCTCAGACTGTTGGGGGGCCGGACTCACTGGGATTCACCGGCCGCCACTGCCCCCAAGGCCCTGCCGCGGCTCAGCTGGCGGTGGCCCTCGGCTCCCATGCCGCCTCCTTTATGCTGCCCCCCTGCCGCCGCTGCAGGACCCCCCGCCACCGTCCCCCGCCCTCCCGCCACCACAGGACCGCCCCGCTGCCGCCCTCCCGTTTGAAAAACAGCGTGGGCGGGGTCCAGGATGGACGCGACGGAGCAGGGTCCCACCGCGCCGGAAGTGACATGACGGGACCAGTGGGCGGCGAGACGGATAAGGTAAAGCCCCCCGCCCCCCCATAACCTGCCCCCCGCTGCTGTAACCCGCCCCTGCCGCCACCGTAACCCACACACCCCGCCGCTGTAACCTGCACCCCGCTGCCGTCCCCGTCCTACCTGGTCCCCTGCGCACTGCTGCCACCGAGTCCGCCGCCGCCGGAGCTGTTCTGTCGCGTCTATCCTGGACTCCGCCCACGCTCAGTTTTGAAAAACAGAGCGGGCGGTGTCCAGGATGGACGCAATGGAGCAGGGTCCCGCCGCGCCAGAAGTGACGCGACGGGACCAGTGGGCGGCAAGGCAGATAAGGTAAAGCCCCCCCCACCGCCATAACCCACCCCCGCCATAACCCGCACCCCACCGCTGTCGCCATCCTACCTGGTCCCCTGTGCGCTGCTGCCACCGAGTCCGCCGCTGCCGGAGCTGTTGCGTCCATCCTGGACTCCGCCCGCGCTCAGTTTTGAAAAACAGCGCGGGCGGGGTCCCATCGCGTCACTTCTGCCGTGCCAGAAGTGACGGGACGGGACCAGCGGGCAGTGAGGCGGATGAAGTGAGGCGGATGAAGTGAGGCGGATGAAAAGACCCGGCGGGCCGGATGTGGCCTGCGGGCCGTAGTTTGAGGACCCCTGCCTTAAGGGATCCACACTGGGTCTCTTGGAGGCTCAAGTGCAGGATTTTTTGTAGGATTGGGGTAGCTGTTGTTCCCTATCCTATTTCCATTGTTTCCTCAGGGCCCTTGGCAGTTTTTGTTAGGAAAGCGGGATTGCTGATTGTTTGCCCTAAAGGCAGGGACATTCTGTCCAGCAAAAACCTTTGAGTGGGGGCCATGTTTGTGTAAGTAATGGCTTGCACTGGCTCTAGCTGGGAATGCTTGGGAGTAGGTTTCTTTAAAGATCTAGCCTCCCTCAATAAGTCGGCTGTTTGGCGTAAAGCAGTCAAAAAATCTTGCAAAGTCATGCCTGGAAGATCAATATGTCTCATAGCCAATCTAGTTGGTGCATTAAACCCTGCATAAGTTTCATTCATGAAATTCTGGTGGTTAAAATTTCTTTGGAGGTTCACCAGAGGAACAGTATCAGACAAGATATCCCAACACTTTTTCATGATTAAATATGCTTCAGGGGTTTCTGAAGGTTTTTGATTTTCTAAAAAGAATAGTCCTTGCAAACTTTGTTCAGGATGAAAAAGTTTCACTATGTTTTTCATCCATTCTTCTGCATTAACAGTCTGCAAATTCATCATACTTATTCCTAACTCTAAATGTGTAGTCAGAATGTGCAGTTGCTGCATGGGCTAGCTGAATTAAATACATGGCATCTACAGAAGGATGTGATTGGTGGACTCTTGCTAACCAAGAAATTACAGTATCCTTGTTCAGGGGTCCCATCTGATCTGCTCTTAATTTTGCTTGAGCAGGGGTCCATCTTACAGTCTCTCTAATGTCTTTCCTTTGAGTTCCTTCTTCATCTCCTGGCCTTATATTAACTGCTCTTTCTACCACTGGAGCTACAGCTTGGATTTCCCATGTTTAAGCCACTCCATTTAAGCCACTCTGGGTTAAATGGAGTCTGTGGGATGACATCTATGGACATATTATATTCACTATGTGATTGGGGAAAGGGTGGAGGTTCAGTTAAGTCTTCCATCCTTAGTGTTGCTGCAACTCCTCTGTGAATGCTGAGCGGCTGCTGCTGCTGCTGATAATTTATTATGGTCGACTGACCCACACATAGTAAATACAGTTTAAAAACTATTTAAAAACTATTTAAGAACAGTTGTGGCACAATAAAACAGTTATACAGTGTAAACCAATAAAGGACAACAGCTTCTGTAATAAGTAAATAACCATTGTTTCAAGTAGAATGACCACTAAAATAACTTTAGCTGGTGGACATGGTGAGTTGTTCTCTAAGTCTAATAGCTATTGACAAATATTTTGCCACTTTCAGAGACACTCTGGAGTTTTTGTCTTCCAGTAAATATTCAACATAAAAACAAGCTGACCTCCCCGGTATATTAGCCAATAATTGACTATCATATGTTTTCAAACTTCCATATAAAATTTACAAAATAAAAAAAACATGTTCGATTGATTCAATCTCTTGGATATTACATGGGCATAATCTTAAAGAAAGAAGAGTACCAACAAATCTGCCACTAAGCACTTAGAATCATAGAATCATAGAAAAGTAGAGTTGGAAGGGGCCTATAAGGCCATCGAGTCCAACCCCCTGCTCAATGTGAGGGAAGAGCATTAAATCTAGCCAAGGTGAAGGCTCTTCAATATTTGGGTACAAACAAATTCCTTAGGTATGCAGTTTGACAAAAGGGGCCAAAGTACCATATACCCAGGGAACACAGTGAACAAGATGTATACGAATGAGACAAAAGATCCTGAGAAGCAATATCCCAGAGTCTTTGTCTAATTGATTTAAGTGCATCACTGTACCCCAGAGTAAGGAAGACGGTGATAAACCATAAGAAGTAGCTTTTTGTGTAACAAACTTCATCCAGCGGTTCTGATACGTATCCCTAGATGAATGTACTAAAAGTCCTGCACCCAACTGAAAAATAAAAACCTTCAGCCAGAGTTTTAAAGCTGCCAACCAAGCTCTTGTTATAATTGGGCATTCACCCGTTTCCAATAGTAAAACTGAATTAGGGACACATCTCGGAATCCGAAGAAGACCTCGCAAAAATTTGACCTGGATAGTATTCAACTCAGGTGTTACACCTCTAATCCAAATAGCAGCACCATAGAGCAGTTGTGAGACTTCGCATTAAAAACCTTAACAGCTGGGGGTATATATTGACCCCCTTTATTATAAAAATAACGTAAAATAGCAGACTGACTAGCCAGGGCTTTCTGGAGGACAGAGGATCTATGACTCTGTGAAGGATCACCACCTGGATCCTTTGCGTGAGTTTGGCGCTTAACGGGTTAACCGGCACTGGGTTACAGCCCGTACGAGCGCAGGAAGCCGCCTGAGAGGCTCGCGTATACAAGAGGAAACCAGAGCCCTTTAGATGACCAAATAAGGCTTTTATTTGTTTATACAAGACACGGAGCGGAACTAACAGCTTTCTAGGAATACTACGATGTCAACACAACCTCAGCTGACCTTTGCATTTATCAATGAAACAGGCTCTCAGGCTAGCGCAGTGATGGCGAACCTATGGCACGGGTACCACAGCTGGCACGCAGGGACCTCTCTGTGGGCACTCGAGCCATTGGTCACCAGATCGCGAAAAGACTGTCTCCTTCTGCAAAACACTAATGATTTTGTTCTTTCTCACAGTGTGGAACAGAATGATTTTATTCTAGAATTCCTGTTACAGAATTCTTTTCTACATTGTTATCACATTTAAAAGATTTTGAAGAATGATGCACAGAGCATGGCTTGGATGTAAAGCCCTAACAGTTGACCTGAGTGCTGCATGTGTTGCTCTCAAACTAACGGAGTATGAGCCAAGGTTTGACAAATTATCAGCATGCATGCAATAGCAAAAATCACATTAATTGTGCAAAAGCATGCCCAATGCAAATTTTTACCTAATGCAGTGTTTGCAGTCCAAGACATAAAGTGTTTAAAATGTGTTAAGCACATTTAGTTTTCTTGTTTACCTTGCTCATCCTAGTACAGGTTGACTTTTACTTTTACTAATCAGACACCTGTAGAAGCAGGGAAAGGGCCCGGGGTAAAGCTTCCCCCATACAATTTCAGTCTGGCATATAATCATATTACAAGTTGAGAATCCCTTATCCAAAAATACATGTGCCTAATTATTTAAAAGTTTGTATAAATTCCCTTCAGGCTATGTGTACAATGTAGTACTATAATAATTTTTTGAGTTGATTTTTTTTCAACAAACTGTATCATTGAAAACTCTGTGTTTTTCTTTTAAGACAAAAGATGTTAATTAGTTTGGACAACTGTATGAGTTGTTTTTCTAAAACTAAAACCTTGGTATTCAGGTTTAATTGCAGTGTTGGCACTTTGAAATAAATAAGTTGGTTTTGTGTTGCAGTTTGGGCACTCCGGCTCAAAAAGGTTCGCCATCACTGGGCTAGCGCATTGGGATTAGTCAATTACCTCAGACCAAAGACGTTACGCTAGTCAATGTCAGCCTGGCTCCGGGTCAGCCAATCCGGGGATGGGAATAGCTTACTCCAGCTGCCGCGTGGAGACCGATTCTAGTTCCGTAGTACCCTGGGTTCCCAACAACCCTTTACCGGAAGGGAAAGGGGTTTTCTACCCCTGAGTTCTCGCTCCCCCCACCCTCCAGGCCAGGTGGGGGCTTATGCCTGCCCCTTCGTATCAGGTGGGCTTATTCCTGCCCGGGGAGAAGGTGACGTACTGGGTACTTTACAGCTCTTTGAGACTGCCCTGATAGTTTGATGGTTCTTGATGGTCCTTCCTTGGGTTTTGTGGATTTCCACTGAGACTCTCCATTGTTGGAGATGCCGGTCTGTCTGGCTGCTTCCCCTGTGACCTCATCCCCCCTCCTCGCCCCTTTCCCTTGGGCGGAGACCGGGTGTGTGTGTGTGTGTGTGTAGACTCGTGTCAGGCTTTCTCCACAGACTCATCCAAGAATTTGTATGATGAAATACCCATCCCCAAGTATTGAAAACTTCTAACTTGCTCCAGTGTTTGACCATCAAGAGCCCAGCTCCGTTGGAGGAATTTTTTCTCAAATACCAAAACCTTTGATTTTCCATAGTTGATTTTAAAACTGTTTTGTACACAATAGTTGGGAAACTTCCCTAGCAAGTATTTTAGACCCGGTTTGGAATGTGATAGAATACCTGTGTCATCAGCATACAATAAAATGCATATTTTCCTGTTACCAAGTTTTGGTAAGTGCCCATCAGGGTCATTCAAAGCAATTTCAAGGTCGTTTAGGGATAAATTAAACAATGTAGGTGCGAGTATACAACCTTGCCTAACCCCTCTCATCATAAATATTTCTTTAGATAGCTGCCCCTTAGTACCACATCTAACTTGAAGAAGACTATTGCTATAAAGAGATTTGACAAGGAAGAGAAGTCTTTTGTCAACTATACTATTATCCAACTTTTGCCATAATGTGGCTGTGAAGGACCACCGCCGGTCTTTTCCGTGAATCCAAGAGCTAAGCAGTTTATCAGATGGCTCAGAACTTCCTTTCGTGCTCCCTGAGTTAAATCAGGTCAAAATGCACTGGATTAAGCACCAAGTCAGAACACTACTACGCTCAGTCAAAGTGAAACTGACTTTATTTACAGAAGGTTAAATGGAGCAAATCAGGTCAGGGAGATAAGGGAAGTTACAGTCAATAAATCAATTAAGCCAAGGAATGCAATACATAATGAAGGAAATGGAGCTTGCAAGGCACAGGCAGAACCTATCAAACAAAAAATAACCTACATTATTCTCATCTAACATTGAAGAATCTACCCTAGTCTAGCACTAGTAATTCTAATGAACTTATGACAGAGTACCCAGGCGGTCTGCTTGGAGGTTGAATTCCTGGGTTGGCCTGAGCTGACAACCCGCTCCGTGCTGCCTCGCACCTTGTTCCCAACAACTTCCACAGAGCCTGGGCTGCTGTTTTACCCTCTTGCTCGCCCCCCCTCTCATCCCCATCCCCTCCCTTTGTGGGCAGGATGAACCGGCCCAACCCAGCAGGGGGGTGCTGAGGTTCTTAGGTGCCACTTGGCTCATGGCTCCTCACGGGTGCTTGAGGGTACTTGGCAGCTCTTTGAGACTGCTTGGGGGGAAGACCATTGAGGCCAATGCTAATGTGTGTCCCGGACTTGACAGCTTACTGAGTGTGCTTGGCAAAGACTATCTAGATGCAAATGCATACCTGAGACTGAGTTCCTCTGCCTTGGGCAGAGATTATGCAGGTGACTGGGGGGGGGGGGCGAAGTGTGTGTCCTGTCAAGGCTTTCTCTCCACAGTGGTCCTAGGAACAGAATCAAAAACTGCCCTCAAATCCATAAACGCAGCAAACAGTTTCCCTAACTAAGGTCTTGAGTATTTCTCAGGAAGATGGGGAAGGATTATGCAATGCTGTAGAGCTGAATGATTCTCTCTAAATGCAGCTTGGGCATCTGTGAGTATATTGTTATTTTCCAGAAAAAGAGAAAGTTTGTCACATAAAAATCTGGCATATAACTTACCCACTATTGATAGCAGGCTAATAGGCTTGTAATTCCGTGGGTCATTAGCTTGACCTTTCTTGAAAAGAGCTTCTACTGTCGCTTTCTTCCAGCTAGCAGGAATTTTACCTGAATTATTAATTGCTGTGAATACGGCATCCAAAAGTGGTGCCCACCAATGTTGATTAATTTTAGTAAGTTCTGCAGGGATAAAATCAATACCTGGAGCTCTTAAGTTGTTGTATTTGATCTAGGATTTCCTTTACTGATACAGGTGCCCACTCAGGTACAGCTAGTAAAATATTTTCAAAGGAGTGACCAGGGTCAAAGGCAGAACCTGCTGGGTCTGTAAAGACAGATCTAAAGTGATCCTCCGAAACCTGAACTGAAATACAACAATTTGGAGCTTGGGACCTAGAGCACAAGGCATCTGAAACTAGCTGCCAAAAAGTTTTTGCGTCATTGTTAAGAGAGGCATTTAGAAGCAGTGACCATGAATTAGCATCACTCTGACATTTTTTTTGTAAAGCAATAGAGCCTTGTATTCTTTTTTAAATAGGAAATAACTAGGAGGAAGAATACTTGATCCTGACCTTCTATATGATATATAGGAATCTCTCAATGCTCTTTTCATCAGCTGACTCTCCTTATCAAACCATGTAGTGCCTTTGGAGTTGTTGGAATCTGAACCAAAAGGCTTAGGATCATTTGTTAAAATTTCCTGTAGGGAATTTACTAATTCTTCATATCCCTCAATAATGGTTGCAGCAGGTTGCTCGGACATTATTACTGACCTCAACTGGACCTCTGAATCAGAATTTAGTTTAATACCCACAAGATTACTTAAATGGGCTGACCATTTGGCTCTTACCTTCCGTCGACCTCCAACCAAAAGATTGGTTGGATAAGATTGAGTTAACCACACCTGGTACCCTGGCATACATACATTTATAACCAAGGGTTGATGATCGCTATCTGTTCTTAAATCTACATGAAATGATTGAACTAACTGAAAGGCCTTTAGTAGTCCACTGTACACATAGGTTCAAAAAAGTAAATTCACCTTTATCATTTCCCATCGCCATAACATTTAGAATTAGCAGGTCCAGTCTTAATTGTAATTGGGCCAAACAGAACCCTGCAATGTTCACCCCGTGATCCTTTGAGATTCTATAAGGAAAAAAACTATCCTCCTTAAGCTTTTTAAATTCAGGTTACCTGGCTTCTAATACCAAATCACTAGGCCCCATTCTGGTATTTAAGTCACCAGTAACAAGCATGTAGGCCTCAGGGAATTTTAAAGACAAAAGAAAAATGTATTGCTCCACTTTTGGCCAATTTCCCTTTATCTGAGTTTTAAGTTTAAATGGTGGAATATATACAGTAATAATAATGAGACTATGGGTTTTTAATATTACATGTATCCCAAAAGCCAATTGGTCACAGTTCTCCAAGATGGACACTTCTGCAGTCACTGAGGTCAAGACTAATACTGCAAGTCCATCTCTTGGGCATCCTTTTTTATTTACCTGAGTAGCAATTAATGAGTAAGCAGCATAACTATTCAGCACAACATTATCAATAGTCCAAGTTTACTGCATCAGTATAATATCAAAAGAACAAATATACTTGAAAAATGAATTATCCCTGCTTTTATTATGCCACCCCGCAATATTCCAGGAGATTATTCTTAAACGAGGATTCTCCTGGGACAATAAACATCAGTCTGTAGGACTAATAAAATTCATAACTCCTTCTTTATCCCTTCAAATACACCCATTCCGGATAATTCCTGTCTTTATAAGAATCAAGGCTTGTTGGGGTTCAGGAGTAGGTTTATTTGGGGGGGGGGAGAAATTTCCTGTGTGGACCCAGGAATCTGAAATCCATCCAGTACTTATCAGTTGTAATTCAGATAGCTAGGGTGAGACAATTTTTCTACATGATCCTGATATCCGTTCAAGGGGGCAATTCTGTGCTTGGGCTAATTCATCTATTAATGGTGCAAACCTATTTGTTGTTGGAACTGTAGTTATAGGTATATTCTGCGAGACGAGAAAGCCATCCATTTAACTTTGTTTAAATTTAGGTGCTTATATTTGAGGGAGAGTTGGTCCTTTCCCTTCCTTTCATGATAATGACAGCTAGTCAGTAACAACAACAGTAATTAAATAAAATAATAAAACCAATAAACAAAAACTGACTATCCCACACTGGAAATATTTTCAGCTGAACAAGGTATACTTAATATGCTTAGCACATACGCTACAGATCTTTGTAATATTAGTAATGGGAAGAACAGTCACAACAGTAGAAATAATTCTGCCCGCTTCAATTAAGATTGTTTTTTATCCTGTTTTTCTTGTAAACCACCCAGGGAGCCTTTGGGCTGATGGGCGGTAAATAAATATATTAAATAAATAAATATTTTACCCCAATAAATCTTCTTCCTCATCCTTACATGACGAAGTCCCATCCACGCTTTTGACATAAAATGCAGATACTATTCTTGTCTTCTCTTACCTGTTGCTTGTTGGGGCTTGAATAAGATGCTAGGAGAGGATATATTGTGGAATATTATCCTTCCTATCTCATGTTAATGAGATTAGCAGAGTAAATCCCTTCTCAGTTTAAAAGAAGCTTAGATTAGGCTAGCATTAGCCTGTTAGCATTTAGTAATCCAGGATGCTTTAAGGCAGACTGGATTTTCCTGGTTTGGCCCCTTTTTCTCTCCCGCAAAACAATAATCAGAGAAACAATCTTGAAGGTTGCTCAGTAGTAAAAGCGTTCTTACATCTGGCTTTACGTGGGGTCTGAGCTTGGGACTCAGACCAGCAGCTGTTTTTACATTGCTACCACGTTGGAAGAGAGTTACTGAAGTTCTGTGCCCAGACAGGAAGAGAAGAAGCATTGAGCTACGCCCAATTCCTGTCAGGTCACATGAGGAAAGTTACCTCACAGAGTCCTGTGTTTTGACTGCAGTTTAAAATATCCCACATTGCTCCACTGTTATTATGTTACATCTAACAGCTGCACCAACCTTCAAGGAGAAAGCAGCAAAGACCCCTCGCACAAAACCAGGTAGGGCGCCAAGTGGGACGCCAAGTGCAACACTCAGCTTCAGCCAGCCTCAGCCAGCTGCTTCAAAGATATAGTGGGGAGGGCAGAGCTTGTTGCCTCCTCTAATCTTTAATCTTCATCTACTACCATTCCTGTGAGAATGTTGAAGTTGGCAGGATTCCTGATAACCCAGCTGACATCACAGGGTTGCTGGTGTATTAACATTGGATACTAGCTTTTTTTACCCGGCGTTGCCCAGGTCGTCATTTTCCTATAGGCAGTATTTGTTCAAAATTCCTTAAGGTAGCTGACTGCTTTTTTGAGTGTATCCATATTCCCCGAGACTGCACAACAATGAAATCCCTGCTCCTCCGGGACTACCAGCTCCCCCGGGATTACACAAGGGACTACCAGCTCCCCCGGGATTACACAAGGGACTACCAGCTCCCCCAGGACTACCAGTTACCCTGGGACTGCACAATGAAATCCCTGCTCCCCCCCCCCGTCCCTGGGGACTACACAATGAAATCTCTGCTGTCCCAGGACTACACAATGAAATCCCTGTTCCCCTGGGACTACACAGTGAAATCCCTGCTCCCCGCCCCCAGGACTGCACAATGAAATCCCTGCTCCCCCCCGCCAGGACTACACAATGAAATCTCAGCTTCCCCCTCCCCAGGACTATGCAACAATGGATTCCCTGCCCCCCCCCGGTACGACACAATGAAATCCCTGCTCCTCCCCCCGGGACTATGCAACAATGAATTCCCTGCCCCCCCGGGACGACACAACAATGAAATCCATGCCCCCCCCCCGGGACTACACAATGGCGTTGCACAGGTTGTCATTTAGGCACTGTTTGTTCGAAATTCCCCCACCCCCATGTAGGCCCGGGCAGCAGTTCATATGAACATTCTGTTCGGATGTAGGAGAGATTTGCATATCCGCTCCTGATTGGGCCCTGTGGCAGTTCATACGAACATTCTAAATGTTGTTGGAGTGATTTGCATAGCCGCTCCTGAATGGCCCCTGCAAACATTCCAAGTAACGCCATTGGCTCTCATCTATTTTGGGCCATACAGGCCCAGCATGGGTTTTTTTGGAGATTTGAACCCACCAGTCTTTGTCCTTGGGTGATGAAGAGTATGAGTGCCAAGTTTGGGGCGGATCCGTCCAACCGTGTAGGAACCAATGCGACACACACAAACCGTATGGACACACGTACGTACATACGAACAAACTTTCACATTTATATAGTAGATGTATTCCCTTGATGATACTGTATTGAAGCCCATCCTGGTCTATATTCCCAAACAGATTCATCTGTGAACATGATTCTCCATGCGGAAGTTTGATTCCAGTAGAACTTCTGTTTCTGTAGCTCTTAAATGGTGGCCTGACATTACTCATGGCTCATGGGGACTTTTACAAGGTGGTTTTGATCTGCTAAAAATTGTGCTGCTATTTGGGCTTCCTCTAAGTGCTTTTTAAGAGAAGCCTGTTCACTCTCTGCTAGGTTGGCCCCCTGTTTAACCAGATCCCTTTCTGCTTGCATGTCACTCACCCAAGAAGCCCACTTGTATTTCTCAGAGGTAAAATCAAGTCTCTCCCCACCCCATTCACTCTCCTTTTAGTTCCATGCATCTGCCTCTGCTTCTAACACACACACTCTTTCTTTGTAGACTTGCAACTCAATCTTACATTCCTCCTCATGCTCTTTAAGACTCTTTTCATATCGTTCTCTGCATTCTTGCAACTCAGCAGTGGAGCTATGGAACTGCTTCCACGGTACCTGAGGACGAGAGCAGAGGACAGTCTGCAGAGGACGAATTACCTGGCACCCAACGTGACAGCGAGCAAGAGGCTGAAGGTCAGTCAAGTGGAGGCAATCAAACCAAGGCCTACAGCAAGAGAAAGAGAAGAGTACTAGTAGTGGGAGACTCCCTCCTGCGGGGGATCGAAGCCAAAGTATGTCGCGAAGACCCACGGACTCACCAGGTGTGCTGTCTCCCCGGGGCACAGAATTTAAGGATGTGACAGAGCAGCTGCTGAGGCTCATACAGCCCACTGACACATACCCCTTTCTTCTCATCCACGTGGGTACAAATGATACTGCCAAGAGGAGTTACAAAGAAATCACGGCAGACTTTGAAGAGTTGGGAAGGGAACTCAAGAACTTTGGGGCCCAGATAGTCTTCTCATCCATCCTTCCAGTACTTGGAAGAGGAATAGAAAGGGAAAGAAAAATACTCCGAGTGAATGACTGGCTACGAAGGTGGTGCCGACGTGAGAGATTTGGATTCTGGGACCACAGGCTACACTTCCTGGAAGATGGACTGCTGGCAAAGGATGGGTTGCACCTCACAAGGACTGGGAAGAATGTGTTTGGCCACAGCATGAGGAACTTAATCAAGACGGCTTTAAACTGAATCCAACAGGGGAGGGAGACATAAACTTGGGGGTACCAATGGAAGAAGGCCTCTGTGCCACAACGGAGAGAACAGCTCCAGCGGTGCCCAATGATAAGTCTACCACAAAATGTAGGGAAAAAGTCAGACTATAAAGCACATAGGAGGACGTTATCAGCAGTACAACTCAGGAATTTCTTGGAGGGGCGATGTTTGGCTGAATAAGTCTCCCAACAGATATCAGGGAAATTGAAGTCCCCCATTACTACCAGATCATGCCTCCTTGAAACAATGGCAATTTACTTTTCAAAAGTTTCATCCTCGTCTTCTCCTTGATTGGGTGGTTGGTAGTAGACTCCAACCGCCATGTTCGTCTTATCCTTTGCCCCCTTTATTTTAACCCAGATGCTCTTTGATGTCTCTATACTAATGCCCAGAGTATGGGCAACAAACAGAACGAACTTGAACTCTTGATACATGAGGGCAAATACGACTTGATAGGGATAACTGAAACCTGGTGGGATGACTCCCATGGTTGGAATACAGCAATTGAAGGGTATAACTTGTTCAAAAGGAACAGAAGCAACAGAAAGGGAGGCGGAATTGCGCTGTATGTTAAAGATACGTATCTCTGCACAGAGATACAGGAAGAGGAGCTTGGCAGCCCCATTGAGAGCATCTGGGTTAAAATAAAGGGGGCAAAGGATAAGACGAACATGGCGGTTGGAGTCTACTACCGACCACCCAATCAAGGAGAAGATGAGGATGAAACTTTTGAAAAGTAAATTGCCATTGTTTCAAGGAGGCATGATCTGGTAGTAATGGGGGACTTCAATTTCCCTGATATCTGTTGGGAGACTTATTCAGCCAAACATGGCCCCTCCAAGAAATTCCTGAGTTGTACTGCTGATAACTTCCTCCTACAGAAAGTGGAGGAAGGAACTAGAGGATCGGCTATCCTTGACCTGATTCTAACCAACAGAGACGAGTTAGTGGATAAAGTGGCAGTTTCGGGAACTCTGGGGGAAAGTGACCATGTTATACTTGAGTTCTTGATTCTAAGGGAAGCAAAAGCTGAGTGTAGCTAAACATGTACCCTGGATTTTAGGAAAGCCAATTTTAACAAACTCAGAACAATGATAAGTAAGGTCCCATGGCAAGCGACTCTAATGAGAAGAGGAGCCCAGGATGGGTGGGAGTTTTTAAAAAAGGAAATTTTAAAGGCACAATTGCAAAAAATTCCCACAAGGAAAAAAGGCAGAGGGTAACAGAATAAGCCAATGTGGCTTCACAATAAACTCAAAGATGACCTGAAAACAAAAAAGGACATGTATAGGAAGTAGAAGGTAGGACAGGCTACAAGGGAAGAGTACAGGCAGGTAGCACAGAACTGCAGGAATAGTGTCAGGAAGGCTAAAAGAGCTAAGGTTAGAGAGGGATGCTAAAAACAACAAGAAAGCTTTCTTCAGATACATGCATAGTAAAAGACAGAGGAAAGAAATGGTGGTTCAACTACGCAATGAGGATGGCAAATTGATAACAGAAGACAAAAAAAAGGCAGAAGTGTTTAATTCCTACTTCGGCTCGGTCTTCTCCCAAAAGAGGGTCTATGACCCCCCCCCCCCGGGCAAACCTGAAGTGCAGATTGAAGGGGCAGGATTGCAGCTTGAGATTGATAGGCAAATGGTCAAGGAGCACCTGATTACTCTGAACAAGTTTAAATCTCCAGGGCCTGATGAGCTACATCCTAGAGTAATAAAGGAACTGGCAGAAGAACTCTCAGAACCACTGTCTATTATCTTTGAGAAATCATGGAGGACAGGTGAAGTACCAGATGACTGGAGGAGGGCAAATGTTGTTCCCATATTCAAAAAGGGCAAGAAGGAGGAACCTGGGAACTACAGGTCAGTCAGTCTGACATCAATCCCTGGGAAATTTTTGGAGCAGATTATAAAAAAGTCAGTCTGCAAGCACCTTGAAAACAATGCAGTGATTACTAGAAGCCAGCATGGATTTGTCAAGAACAAATCCTGCCAGACTAATCTGATCTCATTTTTTGATTGGGTAACCTCCCTTGTGGACTGTGGGAATGCTGTGGACATAATATATCTGGACTTCAGCAAAGCTTTTGACAAAGTGCCTCATGATATCCTGATTAGCAAGCTAGCTAAAAGTGGGCTAGATGGAACAACTATCAGGTGGATCCACAATTGGCTACAGAATCTGACTCAAAGAGTGCTTATCAATGGTTCTTCCTTCTCAAACTGGGGAGAGGTAACAAGCGGGGTACCACAGGGCTCGGTCCTGGGCCCAGTGCTCTTCAACATTTTTATTAATGACTTGGATGAGGAGGTACAGGGAATGCTTATCAAATTTGCAGATGACACAAAGTTGGGTGGAACAGCTAATACTCTGGAAGACAGAAACAAAATTCAAAGTGACCTCGATAGGCTGGAGCGCTGGGCCGAAAACAACAGAATGAAATTTAATAGGGATAAATGCCAAGTGCTGCACCTAGGGAGAGGAAACCAAATGCAGTTACAGAATGGGGGACACTTGGCTCAACAATACTACAAGTGAGAGGGATCTTGGAGTTGTGGTGGATCACAAACTGAATATGAGCCAGCAATGCGATGTGGCTGCAAAGAAGGCAAATGCTATTTTGGGCTGCATTAATAGAAGTATAGCTTCCAAATCGCGGGAAGTGATAATTCCCCTTTACTCGGCACTGGTTAGGCCTCATCTTGAGTACTGTGTCCAGTTCTGGGCACCACACTTTAAGAAGGACATAGACAAACTGGAGAGGGTTCAGAGGAGGGCAACAAGGATGATAAAGGGACTGGAAACTATTGGGTTTATGTCTGGGTTGGTACCCATGTATAATGCTTGTCCCAACAACCCCACACGCCCGAGAGGCACGAGATCTTTTGCTGGAGTTATGATGTGCGTTGGCCCTGAATGTGTGTATGTTCCTTAATTCTCCATACCAATGCACATTTTGACGCACTTAGAATACAAAGGATACTTTTATTACATGAAAGATAGAAAAGAGATAGATTCTCTAATTACAGTTCAAATGTTATCAATTTACAGGTTTAGGTAGCAAGGCAGCAAATATAAATCATTCACATTCCTAATAAGAGAGCACAAAGAACCTTATGACTTGTATAGCTTTTTTTTTTTTTTTTAATTTTTATTTATATTTTTAAATGAACACACATACAAAAGAACATAAACCTACACATCATAAACTCCAAGTGCACCCGTCACCCTGGGGCCAAAACCATTTCTATCCACATAATCCATTATTAATCTATATTCCAAAAATACATCATATCATGGCATGGCTTACTCCCTTTTCCCTTTACTAAAACATAATCTAAAAATGGTCCCCATATATCCTTAAAATTATTTTTCTTTAATTGTCCCCTTTTACATTTAATACTACATGTTAGTTTATCATTTAAAGCAATATCCCAGACCTCTTTATACCAATCTATTATTAAATACTGGTGTTGAACTTTCCAATTCCTTGCTATCAGTAATCTCCCTGCCGCTAATAAACTTACAATTAATTCCTTTTTCTCTTGTGAGCACAGAAGTTTCTCCGTTATTGATAACAATGCTAATTTTGGACAGACCTCCAAATTAATGCCAATAATTTCTGAAATTTCTACAAAAATTTTATTCCAAAAATCCAATACGCTTTTGCAACTCCACCATATATGACCATAAGTACCAAGTTCCTGACATCCTCTCCAACACAATGGAGCACAATTACTATCTATTTTGTTTAGTCTTACTGGAGTCAGATACCATCTCCAAACAGTTTTTAAAAAATTCTCTTTTATCCTTACTGACATATTTCTTAATATACATCTGCCCCAAATATTTCTCCACCCCGCATTCGATATCTCCTCGTCAAATTCCATTTCCCATATCGTCTTAAGGTTATCTTTTTTCGCTTCAATCCTCTGAAGCATTTTATATATCTCCTTAGTTAACCCTCTGGAAGAAACATTCCCATCTATAAGTTCTCTAGACAACACTTTCTATTCAAATCCAGTAAGCTCCCTCTCATGCTCATATCTCTTCTTCCATTTCTTAGTCCACTGATCTAATTGCATTAAATTTAGCCACGAAATTCTACCTAGCCCAATCATTTCCGATATTTGTTGTCTAGTCTCAATTTTTCCCATCCAATCCATTAATTTGATAACCTTATTTTCCCTAAATATAGCTTCCCAATGCTGTGCATTTTCTGGAAAGTCCTCCATTGCTACCACTGGAGTTAACGGGGATATCCCTGGTATAAAAATCTGTCTATTACTATTCCAAATCCCTACCATATTTTTCAAGAAGGGATTTTCTATTCTTTTTACCCTACTATTAGTTTTTTTTTTAAATAAAAATTTTCCATCCCAATGTCTATTCCCTGCGTTTCTATTTCTAACCACAAAATATTCTTCTTAACTAAAATGTCCATTATAAACCTTAACTGATTAGTTACATAATACCACTTGATATTAGGAAGGCCAAGCCCACCTTCTTTTTGGGATTTATACCATTTACTCTTAGTAATCCTCGCCTTTCCCCCCCATTACAAAAATTATTAATTATTGCTTGCCATTCCTTAATTTCCTTCTCTGATAAACAACTTGGTATCATTCTAAATAAGAAAATTATCTTTGGTAATATCTTCATTTTTATCAAAGCATGAAAGTCCAATTTTTTTATATTCCTCTATCTTTTTTTTTACCTCATTCTTTAACTTTCTAAAATTTTGTTCTCCTATTTTTTCTAGCTCTTTTAAAATGTCTATACCTAAATATTTAATTATACTTTTTACCTTAATATTTGATCTTTTTTAATCCCTTCTAGCTCCTCTATTTTACTATAATTAAACAACATAATCTCAGATTTATCCCAATTTACTTGCAACCCCGTAACATCCCTAGACTCCTTTAAATGATTTTCTAGCCTATCCATCATTTCCATGGGATTTTCAATTGTTAACAGAGTATCATCTGCAAAAAGATTAATTTTTATCTTATCCTTTATCCCTATCCCTTTTAAATTACTATCCTCTCTAACTACATTTGCCAAAACCTCCATAACCAACACAAATAACATTGGGGAAAGGGGACAGCCCTGTCTGGTACCTCAGCCTAGAAAAATTTGATCTGTTATACCATCATTTACTACAACTGACGTCATATTTTGAGCATATAATTTATCAATAACTCCTCGAAACTTTTCACCAAACCCCATAGTTTTTATTATCCTCTTTAATGCTGGCCATTCCACACAATCAAAGGCCTTGAAAATATCTAATGCTAAAACCCCTGCCTTCAAATTATTTTTCTTAATTAAATATATTATATTTAACACTCTTCTAGTCAAATCTGCCATTTGTCTACCTTGTACAAAACCACATTGGTCTAAGCCAATATACTTACTAACAAAACTATTCATTCTTCTAGCTAATATTGCAGACATTAATTTTGCATCTTGATTAATTAATGAAATTGGTCTATAAGATCCTGGGTCTGCCGGATCCTTATTTGGTTTCACGATTAAAATGGTCAAAGATCGTTTCCAAGAAGGAGGAATCTCTCCCCCCTGTAAAATATCATTAAACAAGTTTTTTAACTTGGGAATTATCATTTTCTTAAAAACCTTATAATATTCAACCCCTAAACCATCTATTCCGGGAGTTTTACCATCTTTTAATTTATTTATAGCAAACTCTATTTCTAACTCCATAAAAGGTTGTTCCATATAGTCTCTATCCTCTTCTAATATTTTTATTTTCAATTTTTTTTCAATATATTCTTTAGTCCTTACTTCAGAGCATAAACCAGCCTTATACAATTCAGAATAAAATTCGTGAAATATTTTTAATTTATCCTTCATTAAATTATATTCCTTACACTTCTTATCTTTAATCACCCCCACTAAATTCCCCCCCTTTTTTTGCGCAAATCTAGCTAACATTTTAGAATTTTTATTACTATTCTCAAAAAACTCTTTTCATATATATCAAATTCCTTTGCACTTTGTCTATATCTTTATTCTCAAATTCTTTCCTCTTAGCTTGCAATTCAGCAAATACCTTCTTATCCCTATTCTTTAAAAAAAGATTCTTCTAACTCCCTAATCTCTTCTTCTATCTGTTTATTAAAAGCCTTCTGTTGTTTTCTTACATTAACTCCCTCTCTTATTCCTATACCTCTCATAACACTTTTCATAGTATCCCATATTATAGCTTGACTACAATCCTCTGTTTGATTAAATTCCCAAATTTCCCTCATCTCTTTCTCTATCTTTTCAGTTATATGTTTTGCTTTAAAAATGTTACAATTCAACCTCCATCTTCTAGCCTCTCTATAATCCTTCCCTATCTTTAAATCCATATTGACCAGCGCATGATCCGTAACTTTTATAATACCTATCTCAGTACTCATGACCCTAGAGACCAAGCTCCTAGACACAAATATATAATCTATCCTAGAAAAATTCTTAAAGGCTGACGAATAATACGTATATCTTCTATCTTGCCCTTTAACCTCTCTCCAAACATCCACCAACCCTTCCTTTGTGATCACCTTATTCAAAAACGTGATGTTATTCCTCATCTCCCCATCCGTGGGGTTTGATTTATCTATCCTTTTATCCATCACCATATTAAAATCACCCGCCATAATAACCCTCTGATTCTGTATAACACCCATTTCCTTAAACACCATTTGATAAAATTCACCTTGATTCTGATTTGGTGCATAAACATTAATTAATACAAATTCTTCTCCCCCCATGGTGCCATTAATTAAAATATATCTCCCTCTGGCATCCTTCTTAACCTTTAAAACTCCAAAACCACAGTTTTTAGAAATAATAATTGCCACCCCTCCTGAATTAGAAGATCCAAATGCCGTTTCATACAAACTGGACCACCTCAGCTTTAATTCGTTTACCCCTTTCTTTGACTGATGCGTTTCTTGCAGAAAAATAATGTCCGCCTTGTCTTTCTTTAGGAGTGCTTCAATGTGCCGCCTTTTTATAACAGTTCCCAGGCCTTTAACGTTCAATGTAGAAATTCCCAATTTAGGATCCATCAAATACTAGAAGAGTTCTGAATCTTTGGCCCCCTCTAGTGAAAACAATAAACACATAACACCTCCTCCCACCTATCCCACATCTATACAATTCTCCCCCCTTACCATGCCAGGGCAACATGCCCCGCTCTAACCCTACCCTCCTACTCAGGGGGGGGGGAACGAAACCAAACCCTTCAGGACAGCAACCTCCCAGGCCCTCCCACAAATTTATCTCCCATTCACCATCTTAACCTTGTTTTCGTTTTTTGTTTTTTTAAAAAAAAAATTTAAGAAAGAAAGAAAAATAGATTATTTTATTTAGTATTATTATTATTATTATTTTTCCTTCAAGAGAGAAGTGAGTATTAAGAGTAATTAGAAAAAGAAAAAGAAGAAGAAAAAAAACAAGAACCAAGGAAAAGAGGGGGGGGGATTATGCATATGCGTATGTATATATATACATATATATAAATATATATATATGTGTGTATATATATAAGGAAAGAAAAAAAAAGAACCACAAAAACAAGGGAAGAAAAAACAAAAGGGGAAAAAAGAAACAAACAACAGCAAAGAGAAACAACAAAGACAAAACAAACAGCTCCATCTCTTCTTTCTTCCTTCTTCTCTGCCACCACTCCTCTTCTTTTACTCCAGAAATCTTTACTTAAATAACTCCTCCCACAGCTCCAAGTGTTTCTTCTGGCCTCTTCCGATCTCCAGGCTGTCCATCCAACAGTCCCACCTCTCCAAGCAAGCCCATTCCTTGGTTGTATGATGTAATTTTACATCTCTTGTCATCCAACATGAAAGACAGAAATACTGGATAGCCCCAATTATATTTAATTCCTTTCTTTCTCAGCACTTCAGTGCACGGTTTCACACTTCTCCCCCAAGCAATTGTTTGAGGACATAAATAATTATAAACTTGTAAGGTAGATCCACTGTATACTATTTGATCTGATTTCTGTTACAGTGTTTGCATTACAATATTCTTCTTATAAAAACTGGAGAAACATACTATAATATCTCTATTTGTCATTCCTCTCTGAAAAGCACCCACCCGCTCTCTCCAGATCTTGATCCAACCATTGTTCTTGGGGGGCAACCAACCCCCCCAACCATTCCAAAATTGAAGCTCTTAAACTGCTTGCAGTCTCCCCTGCCTCTCTTGGGAAACCTCGAATCCGAATATTAAGACGGCGTTGTCTGTCCTGCAAATTAATCATCTGTGTCTCCACTTCGTTAAATCTCATATCATACTGAGCTGTTGTTTTTTCCAAGTCATCCACTCTAGAAGTCAGCTTATTTATTTGACTCAAAGCACGATCAAGAGATTCCTGCATTGTGTCCATACGAGCAATCAGCTGTTCATTTCTTTTATCCATTTTCTCTGAAAGTGAAGCATTTCCCTCTGTAATAAGAGCTGTCAGGTGCATCAACATTTGATCTATGTTTGGTAAAATCTGCTGTGTTTTACTTGGAGACTGTCCAGGGTTTTTTGCCCTCGCTCCTGGCACTATCACCATTAGTCTTCCTAGCTTCAGTCTGTGACGCAGCTATTTTTCCCTTTTGCAGCTGGCCAGATTTAAACTGTGAATTATATTCTGTTGTTGAACTAGTATCAGCTGACAATCCAGTTAGTCTGGATACACTAACATCAGACGGGTGCTTTTTCTCTCTCTTCCAGTGCAGAATTTAGACTTTGTTTTTTATCCCGCGCTTTCTTTTTTTTTTTTTTAATTTGCTTATTTGAATTTTAACATATACAAAACAACCGGACAACCAACAAAACATCTAATCCATTACAGAAATTGTATTAGATCAGAACAAAGTACCGTAAATCCCCCCCCCCGAACCAAAATTCAAAGGAACAAATCTGGCTGGGCGCCTTTTCCGGAGTCTTTTTCGTCCACAAAGTAGTCAGTTTTGTGATAGGTGGATATTTGTAAGTTTATTGCATCCAAATGTGCTGGAAGGCTTGAGGTATTTTTGTTGTAGGTTCTGTATGAAAATTGGTTAAAAGGCCACCATTCTGCTTCAAAAGAGTTTGTTTTCTTCCCCCCCCCTGCAATTCTCAATTTTTGAGTTAGTTTTTCAATTAATGCAATTTCCCATACCACATTATCCCAGTGATTGATGGTTAGCCCTTTCAGAGGCGTAGCGTGGGGGGTGCAGGGGGGGCCGGCCGCACCGGCTGCAACATCTGGGGGGGCGCCGAGTGGGCGGAACGTCCGTCATTCCCTCGCACGGCCACGGCCAATTGGACGTTGAATGTCAAGGGAGGCTCAGGCAAGAGGCAACGCAACGCAATTCTCGAAACGTGGATGCGCCGCCGCTCACGCGGCGTAAAGTCCAGCGCAGGGAGAGGGAGTTGGTGGCGCAGTTAGCATCGCGCAGGCGCGCAGGCGGCCAAAACAGTGGAGAAAGGGGAGGGGGCGAAACGGTAGAGGAGGAGGCGGCGATGTTGGTGGCGGTGGGTGTTTGCTCCTGAGCCCTAGACAGCCTGGAGGGGATAAACAGAGGAGGGGGCCGAGGAGGACTCGGGTCCCAGCCAGGCCGGGGCTGCGCAACCTGGTCAGCTGCTCAGGCTGCCGCCCAGGCGCCCAGCCACTCACCTCCTGGAGGGGCCCCTGCCCTGGCACAGGGGTCGGGCCGCCCCCCTGCATGGAAGTTCAAGGGCTTCGTCCAGTCCACTGGCTGCTGCGGCTGCTGAGCCTGCCCTGAGGAGGCCTGACAGGTAACTCTCCCCTCCCAATCCCCCCCCATCTTTGTGAGGGAACTTGCCTCCCCCCTGATCCTTTTTGTAGGCCAAAAACATCTGGGGACACAAGGTTGGAGAACACTGTTCTTGTCTATCTCTTCCCCTACCTCTGTTGTCTTCTCCACTGGCAACATTTAGATGGTTTTTTCTTCACTTGCAAGCTTTTTTTTTTTTGGCACCTGCAAGCTTTTCCCCCCACTTGCAGAACTCTGTAAAGTGCCTAATGATAACAAGAACAATAACCATAGGCAATATACAGGCCCTCCTACTGCATGCATTTTGCTAAGGAGTGTAATCTTAGGGTGCAATCCTATCCATGTTTAGACAGAAAAAAGTCCTACAACTCCCAGCATTGGGAGCTGTAGGACTTTTTCCTTGTCTAAATCTTCATAGGATTGCGCCCTTAATCCCATTGATTTTTCAGTTCAGAAAAGGATGTAGGAAGTTGCCTTGTACAATTTCTCCATCTAGGCCAGTATTTTCTTCTACTCTCGATGGCAGTGGGTCTCCTGGCTCTTGGACAGAGGGGTCTTTCACATCACCTACTAACAGATCCTTTTTAACGGGAGATCCTAGGGATTGCATTTGGGACTTCTTGCACAGAAAGCCTGTGTTCTACCACTCAGCTACAGTCCTTCCCATAGGTGACCCGAGGCAAAGGTAGGTAGCACTGTTGCCCCTTTAATAATAGCCATGCAGAAGAGGGAATTCCAACAAACGTGGTCTTCCCATCCGTGTATGACAAGCCACACTTGCCAAAATACTGAATTCTACATAACTCTAAAATATACAGTAGGATGGATGTGGCTTAAATCAGGAGTGGTGTCAGTCAGGGGATGGCCCAGTAGGTGTGGAGCCCCAAATCTTTCATTTGGATCCCCGAATCTCTGGGAGGCCATCTCCCCCCTGATCCTTTCCAGAGGGGTAGATGCTTCTTCCCATCCCATGACACCTGATACTGTGTCCCCCCCCCCACTTTCTTGCCCCCATAACCTACTATTGGCCCATAACCTGCTTCTCCCCCCCTTTTTTTTCTTGAGGTGCCTTTTCCCAAGCTAAATCCCAAAGGGGCAGCTGTGTTAGTCTGTCCCGGCAGCTATCCCCCCACCCCACCCCCAGAAGAGAGAGTCTTATGGCACTTGAAAGAGCAACAGCTTTATTGCGGTGGAAGATTTTTAGGAACGTAGGGACTGCCTTCTATTGAGGCAGGCCATCCATCTGTCTAGCGCCGTATTTGCTACTTCACGGATTGGCAGCGCCTCCAGAATTTGGGACAGGAGTCTATTCTTCTGGGACCTTACCTGGAGGTGCCGGGGATTGAACCTGGGACCTTCTTCGTGCAAAGTGTCTGCTCTACCACTGAGCTACGGCATGTTCGCACTCAATAAAGTGTTTGAAAATAAACTTGTATTTAGATGCATTTTACTTTAATTACATCAGTATTTTCATAACAAACAATACATGTGCTTAGGGGGTAAGGGTTTCTTTAACTAATCTAGTGGAAGAGACTCGAGTGCTAAAATCCACGGGTTAGGGGGCGCAAATTACTTGCCTTGCCCCGGGTGCTGACAACCCACGCTACGCCACTGAGCCCTTTGGCATCTTTCCATCCTCTTGCTATTAGTAATTTAGCAGCTTGTAATAGAAATCTTATTAGGTTCTTGTATAATAAACATAGGGGAGAGTAGTTTTTATTAATATGAGAGATTTTGTGAGGAGTCCAGTGCCATTTTTGTATTATTTTCAGTGAGAGTTCTTTGAATTTTGTTGAAATCGCTTTAAATGGGAATTCATCCCATATATTTTCCCATTCTTCATCTTCTATTTGCATTCCCCATTCTCTTTCCCATTTTCTTTTAAGAGGAAGGCTATTTCCCATGTCTGTTTTTATCAGGAGTGCATATAAATCTGATATTAATCCTTTTTCCTGATCTGTAAAAGTTAATAAAATCTTTTCAAATTGTGTCAGATCTCTGGTGCCTTGTTTTTTCACATTCTCTAGTCTAATGAATGAGCTTATTTGGTACCATTGTAACCAAGTAATTGTCGTATTTCGTAATGTGTTTCTCCATGTGTCTCTTGGTAGTGGTTGTGTGAGTTATTATATAAGTCTCGTAATATCAATAGGTTATTATTTTTCAGTGATTCTCTAGATATCTGTATGTCTTTAATGGGAAAATTTGGGTGTGCATAGAGTGGTATTAATGGTGAAATTTCTGGCATCAGTGTCTCCTTTCTTCGTTTCCATATCTTTAATATTATTTCCATGTTGGAGTGTTGATTTTGTATACCTTGTGTTATTCGTTTTTTGACAAAGGGTATTGTGTGTGGATTATCTTGTTCTAACAAAAAAATTTCTATTTTGACCCAATGTTTATTTTTATTATCTGCCATGAATGATAATAGATGTCTCAGTTGGTAAGCTTCATAGTATAATTTTAGTGATGGAATTCCCTACCCTCCATCAATGGTGGGTCTGTATCTGAGATTTCTTGCCATACGGTTTTTTTACCATTAAATATAATGGTATTTACCATAATGGTTTTTTACCATTAAATATAAATTTTTCTAGGGTGTCTTGCCATGATTTAAGTCATCTCATAGGTACTTCTATGGGTAGAACATAAAATAAGTATGTGGATTTAGGTATGACTATCATTTTGATGGTGGCTAATTTGTTCATTGTGGTTAAGTTCAATCTTTTCCATCTTTTGAGGTCTTTCTTGATATTTTCCCATAATTTGGAATAGTTTAGTGTGAAGGTTTTGTTTGGGTTTTTTGCGACTTGAACTCCTAGGTATCTAAAGGCTTTGTGAACTATAGGAATTTCTAGATTTTTAGAAATGTCAAGTTGATTGTTTGCCCCTATATTATAACTCATGAAGTCAGATTTGTCGTAATTTACTTTTAAGCTAGAAATCTTGCAGTTCTTGGCGTAATGGTTGCAATGCCTCTATTGGGTTTTGTATTGTTAATATCAAATCATCAGCATACATGCTGAGTAAATATGGTTGATCTTGAATTTGTATACCTTGTATAGCGTCATTATGTCTGAGTCTGTCTGCTAGAAATTCTATAACTAAATTGAATAACAGAGGGGATAGGGGGCAGCCCTGTTTGGTTCCTGCATTTAGTTGAAAAGGGCGTGAATCATAAGAATTGAATCGTATATTTGCTGTTGTTTTGTTATATATGGCATTGAGAATGTGAGAGAAATTTGGGCCAAAGTTGTACACAGATGTGCTCTCCAGTAAGAACTGTAAATTAACACTGTCAAATGCTTTGAACAAGTCTAGAGCAATTATGGCTAACGGGGTGTTTGTTTTTTTACTGTATTTTATTATGCTATATAGCCTGCGTATAGGATCTGCTATATATCTTTTTGGAATAAAACCATGTTGATCATCATGTATTATTTCTCCTATCACAAATTTTAATCTATTAGCCCATATGGTGGTAAATATTTTATAATCTATATTTAATAAAGAGATGGGTCTGTATGATTCTGGGAGCTCCGGATTTTCCCCTGGTTTTAATATCAAGATGATTCTGGATTGTGTCCATGTGTTGGGAAGTGAGGCTCCATCTAAAATTTCATTATATAATGACAATAGTCTTGGGGCTAATAATTCTGTATATGCTTTATAAAATTCACTTGTAAAACCGTCGGGTCCCGGTGACTTGTTGGGTTTTTGTGTTTTAATGGCTTCTGTTATTTCTTCTATCGTAATCCTTTGTTCTAGGATTTGTTTACTTGCTTCAGTTAGTCCTGGGATGTTTGTTTTGCTCTGATACTTTCTAATTATGTTCCTGTCTTTTTCTTCCCCTTTGTATAGTTTTTCAAAATAATCTACAAAAATGTCACCCATCTCTTCTATGTCATAGGTTTTATTCCCCTGTTTGTTTTTAAGAGCGTTTATTTTATTTTTGTCCCTCCTTTTTTTTACCCTATTTGCCAAGAGTTTGGATCCCTTTCCATCAAATTCGTAAAGTTTTTGTTTAATATATAGTAAATTTATCATGGTTTGATCTAATTCCAATAAATTTAATTCTGTCCTTTTCTTCTCCATTTGTTGTCTGATTTTTTGTTCCCCTGTTCGTTTATATTGTACAGTAAGTCTTTCTAGTTCTAATTCTGTTTCTGATTTTCGCGTCCGTCTCTTTTTATTCATGTGGCTCATCTCTTTGATACTCAGTCCTCTAAGAACCGCTTTCATTGCTTCCCATCTGGTCCTTTCTGTTGTGTCCCCTGCTTTATTTTCTGTGAAGTAGTTGTCTATTCCCTTTTGTAAATTTTCTCTGCTTTCTTTGTTTGTTAAAAAGATGGGATTGAATCGCCATATATAATTGCTCTTGGTATAGTTGTTTGCTATGAGTTGGACAGATACAGTTGGCATGGTCTGTCACTTTTATGGGTTCTATATCTGCCGCTGTGACGTTTTGCAACAATGTGCTAGTTAGCATAATTGTGTCTAGCCTTGAGAAAGTTCCATGTACCCTGGAACAAAATGTGTGTGTGTAGTCTTTGTTGTTAAGTTCTGCCCATACCTCCCTTAAATTAAATTTGTGAATTATGTTTAAAAGTTTTCCTGCCCGTGTGTTATGTGAGTCTGTTTTATTATATAATCTTATATCTCTTTGTACTTTTCTAGGTTCAGCTCCTTGCATGTTCCAATTAGTGTCTGCTCCAATTATTGCTTCTGCTTTTGAAAAGGTTCTCAACTTTTTCAAAACTTTATATAGGAAGTCTAGCTGTCTTTTGTTTGGACTGTATAATGAGGCTAATACTATTTGTTTGTTTTGATTTAGTGTTCCCTCTACAAATACGTATCTGCCATTGGGGTCTTTCTGTACTTGCCGTATTGCAAAGTCCACTGTGTTATGTATTAATATTGCTACTCCCCTTGATTTGTTTGTTCCTTTTGCTATATGTACAGTTTTCCATTGACTACTGTTAAAAATTCCTTCCCTTTTTTGGGCTTTATGTGTCTCTTGTAGAAATAGTATTTTGGGGTTTAGATCTCTTATTAGTTTATGTAGCCTCGCCCTTTTTAACTGATTCCCCATGCCTTTAATGTTTAGAGTTAGCACCCTAAGGTCTCCCATGGTAGATGCCAGTTTCTGTCTGCCTTGCCCATTATTACACCCAGCTCAGTCTTGTCCTCCCTCCCTCCCCTGTCATCCCCCAACCTTCTCATTTTCCCCAACTTTAAAACTTGTTTGCAGCTCTCTCTTAGCATAACTAAAGCTGCGAATGCAGGTGAGATCCTCCCCTCCCCTTACAGAGAGAGTGATTCATGTGTTCTTCACCCTGCCTTGAGGCTATGGTTTGTTCTTTTCAGATTCCTTTAAAACTATAACTGAGCAGGTCAATCTATTCCTTCATAGATTGACTACATAGAGGCAAGAGTTTCTCCCCCCCCCCCCATTTTATCAATGGCTTAAAACAGCGTGACTCTACAAACAAAGAATATTTTCCCTCCCCTTTGGGGCTAGTCTCCCTCCTCCCTTTTCCTCCCCCTTCCCTTTGCTATGCATTTGAATATTTACACTTCAATTGTCTTTCACTTTGTTTTTGTCCCCTCCTGTGGCTCACTGTTACTCAGTTTCTCTCATCTCTTCCTTTGTGGCAGAGCTCTCAGGATTCTTGGGGTCTGTGGATTTTCATAGTCATTTCTTTCCAGCCTGTTTTTTCGGTCTGTTTACAGTGTTCCAGCCGCTTCCTCCTTGTGGCTCTTGGCCTGCTGCATCTTCTCCATTATCTGTTTCTTCCCAAGTAGCCTCTGCCAGGAGTTCGATGCCTAGCGTTCTGAATAGCTCCGTTATTTGGAGGCTGCAATCAGCGTGTGTCCCTTGTTGGGGATTATTATCTTGAAGTGGAATCCCCAGTGATATTTAAGCCCCAGTTCCCGTAGTTTCAATGTGTAGGGTTTGAGGAGTCCTCTTTTCTGCAGCGTCTCTGGTGCCAGGTCTTGCATAATCATTACAGGTTTGTCATTATATTTTATTTCTTTTAAAAGTCTTAGCTTTTTAAAGAATTCGTCTTTCTTGTTGTATCTGCTGAAACATATTACCAAGTCTCTTGGAAAGCTGGAGTTTTTTCTTCTTGATCCTAGTGCCCTGTGAGCTCTTTCTAAGTCATCAGCTTCTATCGGGCAGTCTGGAATTAATGAGGTCAGCCATTTTGCTATAAAAACCTTAATGTTTTCACCTTCTGCTTCTTTTTCCAAGTTTTTTATTCTCAGATTACACCTTCGGTTGCGATTTTCTTGGTCTTCAATCTTTGATTTATTTTCCGCTATCGCTCTTTGTAAGGTTTTTATCTTTTCCTCCTGTTGCTGAGCTTTTTCTGCAGCTTTATTTGCTGTTGTTTTTACTGCCTCCACCGTTTCCGTTATTTCCTTCAGTTTGGTGTCCAGCAGTTCTGCCCAGTGGTTCATCAGTTCTTGTTTTAATGTTTTTAATTGTTGTAATATTGCCTCCTTCATTTCGTTATTCGATATCTGTGCGCTTGATCCTGGCTCTTCTGTGTGTTCTCCTCTGTCTTCTCCGGTAGCCATTTTTTCTCTCTGAGTATGCTGTACTGCCTTGTGCAGTGTTTTTCTTTCTTTGTAGGGAAAGTAGTGTGTAATCTCGCTGTTTTTCGTTTTGCTAGATTCCTCTGTCATTCCCCATCAGAACTTTAAGTTTTTGTTGCTTGTTGTGCTTTTTTAAGTGTTGTAGAGTCTTCCTTTTTAGTTTTAGGGTGAGGAGCTCTCCCTCTACGCCGCCATTTCTTAGGTGTGCTAGCTCCGCCTCCTCTATCCCGCGCTTTCATAAGGACTTCTGGCAGCCCGGAGAGACACAGTAACTCATTCTAATTACTACTTTCTCCACTTAGATTTTCCCCCACAGACCTCGTTAGACGAAGGAAAAGGCAGAAAACAATAGGAAAAGTTGAACACTCACATTTCTCTCTTTTTTTTTTGATGGTGATTTATGCTTTTAATCAGTTCTTTCTTGGGAGCTCTACAGAAGGCTGCTACTCCATGTCCGGCGTGGCTCCGCCCCCCATGACTTGGATAGCTTATTGAAGAGGACCCCTGTCTAAAAAGAAAGAAAGAAAGAGATTAGAAGCCCACAAGGCTTCCAAATCGCGTGAAGTGATAATTCCCCTTTACTCGGCACTGGTTAGGCCTCATCTTGAGTACTGCGTCCAGTTCTGGGCACCACACTTTAAGAAGGACATAGACAAACTGGAGAGGGTTCAGAGGGTTCACTTGTCCAGAAGGTTCACTTGTCCAGTGAATCTGACTCTTGCTGTAGGCAAAGATGCAGTTTGGTGAGCTGTGAGCTGATTTCCATATTGGAAATAAGCTTTTTAAAAATACTTTTGATTCCCTAGTTTCTCTTATGGAGAAAGGAGGGGTCACTCAGATGAGTAAGTAAAATTTTTACGTGTTCCTAATTGCCATTGTTCTATTGTGTTCTGTCTTCTAGTTAAGACATTTTAATCTGAATTGGAATTTATTAAACTATTCTATATGTCCCTTTGCTCTGTTATTTTCTCTCTCCTGGATATCACAGCTGGCTTTCACAATCCTTATTTTGACAGCCACTGACAGCCCCTTCAAAATGCCCAAGTGGCACCTTGGAGGAGCTGTCCATGGTTGCAAACCATTTTTTAAAAAATGTGTGCAAATATTCCACACGTTTTTAAAAAAATAAAAAATTGGTCTTTCACAAATGCACACCGGTGCACTTAAAGGTCTGAAAACCAGTAGCCTCACCTGGGCAATGTCCAGGGAGGTACCTGCTGGCAAAGTGCAGCAGGTACCAACCATTCTGGGACAAAAACAAATTGATTTTTGTCCTAATAAACCCACACTGGATCCATTATATTGTGTTGGACCCTTTAGCAGAGAAATATACTAATCCAAGCAGAGAGAAATTGTTTACTGCATTCATTGCCTGGAAAGGGGCTTTTGATTCTGTTTTGGAAAAGCAGTTGTGGGATAAATTTTTAAAAAACCATTTATTTATTTATTATATTTCTGGCTCACGCTGGCTCAGCTTGTCTGAGCGTGGAAAGCTAAGCAGGGTCAGGCCTGGTTGTTACTTGGATGGGAGACCCCTCCTCTAGTTTCCTGCATTGAGCAGGGAGTTGGACTCGATAGCCTTGTAGGCTCCTTCCAACTCTATGATCTATGAATCGCCCATCTGGCCAGTCATCCAGCCACTCTGAGCAATGTACAGTCCAATAAAATACAAGAAAAAAACAGAGTGTAATACACAATTAAAAACTGTACAACATTTAAAAATCATAACCCACCCCATATTCTTCCTGGAAAAACCACATTTTTAATGCACGGCGGAAGCTAATCAAAGAAGGGGCATGGCAGAGGTCACTGGGGAGAGAGTTCCATAAATTGGGAGCTGCCAGAGAAAAGGCCCTCTTCCTAGTCCCCAGCAGCCTGGTTTCTCTGGCTGATGGGACAGGGAGAAGGCCGTCCGTGGCAGATCTTGTTGAGCGGCCTACTTGATGTTGCTGGAGGCACTCGAGATAAACTGGACCGGAGCCGTACAGGGTTTTAAAGGTCAACACCAACACCTTGAATTCGGCTCGGCAAACAACTGGTAGCCAGTGCAACTCTTTAAGCACTGGAGTGATGTGATAACGCCAGTGGCAGCCTTTAACCAGGCGAGCCGCCACGTTCTGTACCAGCTGTAACTTCCGAACTGTCTTCCAGGGTAACACCTACGTAGAGCGCATTACCATAGCCTAGGCGAGAGGAGACCAAGGCATGAACCACTGATTGAAGCAGATGATTAGGAAGGAAGGGGTATAGCTACCGTATCAGATGGAGTTGGTACCGTGCTGCCCGGCACACAGCTGCCACTTGAGCCTTAAATTTTGTAGTTTTTAATTGTGTATTAGACTCTGTTTTTGTCTAAAATGACCCCCAAGCTGCGTGTCTGGTCCTTCAGGGGTAGATGTACCCCATTCAACACCAGGTCAACATTCCCCAACCCCCTCTTGTCTCCCACCAGAAGTACCCCAGTCTTGTCAGTATTCAGTTTCAGCATGTTCCCTCCCATCCAGCCAGCCACTGACTCCAGGCACTTGTACAGGGTCTCAACAGCCAACCTTGGAGAGGATTTGAAGATGTAGAGCTGCGTGTCATCAGCATATTGATGACACCACACCCCAAGCCTCCTGATGATAGCCCCCAGCGGCTTTAGGTAGATGTTAAATAGCACCGGGGAGAGGATGGAACCCTGCGGCACCCCAGGGATAGGTTGTTGTTTCTCATTTGTAACTTGTATACCCATACCTATGGTCAACAGGGTCAAACATCAGATGAGAACATTATAAATAGGGGGGTCAGAGGGATGCATACTAGCCCCATTTCAATTCAATTTGTTTTACAATGACTCGGCTTCTTCATTTCTGGCTATAGAAAGACACCTTCCAAAGCTTGGCCTGAGTCAGAACTCATTACTGTTATACACAGATGCTGTTGCGGTATTATTTTTAACTCAACTGGTTTTAAAGTGACTATTATAGGCCTTTTCAGATAGTGATAAAAACTCAATGGTCATAAACTCTGTAAACGCTAAAGTTATGGTTTTCTCCAGGGGAATAGAGATTAAGATGGTCCCAGGGAGAGTGTCTCAGAGACGGTAGGATTGTTTGGAGTCGCCCTCTTAAGGCTGTAGACCGGGGCTCTCCAACCTTGGCACTGGCTGCTTCCTGTGACCTCGAAGGGAAGGGAAATGGTGGGGTGGGCACACGCGTCCTGCTGGAAAGAGGGAGAAGCCATGATGCGAGAAATCTTCAGGCAGCCCAAGACTGGAGGATTCCTTCTATGGGTAAGTATTAAGGGCTCCATTTTCAATTCCAAATGGAAGTTACAGCACAATTACCGTATACACTGGAATCTACAGCACATCTGCAGTTGTTCATTTCTATTTTGCCCAAGGTGTCTGTAGTATACCCAGCTGTGAGGGTATTTGAGCTCCCCTAAGAGGTTCGCCTGGCGCCTTCTTTGTATTCTTTCCGGCGCCAGGTGAAGACCTTTTTGTTCTCCCAGGCATTTTAATCATCTTAATCATTTTAATCTTGTAGTTGTTTTTAATTCTATTATTGTAACTGCTGCTGCTAGCTCTGCTGTTTGTTTTTAATCTGTGGTTTTAAATTTTATATTGTATTTTATTATTTTAACTGTTGTAAACCGCCCAGAGAGCTACGGCTATTGGGCGGTATAAAAATGTATTAAATAAAAATAAATAAATATAAATAAAATATTTAAAATCAAGCCATTGGCTCAGTTATTACTGGATATGATATCCACATATGGACTGAGTTGACCAATTCTGCTCTGGAAAGAGTGCAGGCATTTTTGGGGTTCCTGACAGTGCAGGCTATGTGTTTGTGACAACCAAGTTTGGGCCCGGACACTTAACGTTTTTGTTACATCTTCATTTTCCTTTATCAACATTTAGTTTTGTACATCTTATGTTAACGGACGCATATTCCAGTAAATCCTAAATCCTGTATAATTATTTGTAAAATTACTTTATTTCATTTGGATTCTTTTTAATGGTTGGGCAACAATAAGCATTTAAAATATCAGCCCAAAGATTATGCAATACTGGAAGACAAAATCTGTATTCTGCAGCCAACAGAACATGCCCCATGGCTCATGGAATTCTACCAGATTATGGTACTTCACCATCTTACCCGATTTCTCTTACGAAAACACAAGCTCACAGAGCACTTATACTTGCGAGTTTTAATTGTCTACCTATGTTATTACTCCAGGGCAAATTTCTGAGAATTCTATTTCAGTGTCTATGTAAGATGAGGAGGCCCTTAAATTATGACACATGTACTTTTATACTGCAACTTTTATTTTGGTTTAAGATATTGAATAATTTATCCTAATTTTACTAGTTTATTAGGGTATCCAGACAAAAGATTGGTTATGCATTGTCTGTCAGATGTCCCATATATGACTGTGCAGGAGACTTAACTTTTTCTTAATTGCTAGGCCCGTAAACTGGTTGACTGTATTAGCTAAACTGCATGAATTGTACGGGCTTTTTGTTTTGTTTTGTGCTTTTCTTCTGTTACTTATGTTTTGTGTTTTAACTTGAATGGACCATATGACCATAATAAAGATTGCATTGCTTTGGTATTTTTAAATAATGGAGTTAAGGTAAATCTCCATTGTGGACATTACTATGGTATTGCAATCCTAAATATAATAAATACAAAAAATCAGGTATTGTAGTAAAAAATAGTTTTCCAGGTAATCATGGACGTTTGGAAGAAATTTAAGAGTGCTTTGTCTCCATCATTCTTTATTAACATGATTGATATATATCATTACAACTACAAGTGCATAAAGCCGCATGAGGAGACAGCACAGTAGTAAGAGTATCTGATTGCATGTGTGTTTGAAAAATACTCTGGTCAATGAGAGCCAGTGTGGCGTAGTGGTGAGAGTGTTGGACTGGGACTCGGGAGATCTGGGTTCTATTCCCCTCTTGGCCATGAAACTCACTGGGTGACTTCGGGCCAGTCACTGACTCTCAGCCTAACCTACCTCACAGGGTTGTTGTGAGGATAAAATGGAGAGGAGGAGGAGGATTATGTAAGCCGCCTTGGGTTCCTTGCAGGAAAAAAGGCAGGGTATAAATATAATAAATAAAATCAATAAAAATGGCATGCACAAGCCTTTGTACTGTGAGGACCAGTCCCATCCCAGCCCCTGCCCTTTCCCAATGCTGGACTTGTACAAAATCCTCTTTTCTCCTTGAAGGCAGTATTATCACTTTAGTATTTCAGATATGTCAACTTTCTCCTCACTGTAGGTTTTAAGACCACATCTCTCTCCTTGGTGTCCTTTTTTTTGTTTTTAATGTTTTACTTATAAACCAGAGATTCCTTCTCTTCCAGCTCCCAAGTCATCCATGTTTATTCTTATAAACTAATTTAAATCAGATGTACTGCTTAAAGCTGTGGCAAATAATTTCAACCAGCTTCTAGCTGCCATATACCAGCTCTTTGCAATGAGTACGCTCAGTGGATCTCTGCTTCTGTGGATCTCTCTAAGCACCTCTGGGAAATACATGGTGTAGGGAGGTACTTCTACAAAAGAATTTGCTAGCAATTTTTGATTGCAGAAATTAGTTATTGCCTCATCTTATAATAATTAGCTATTGCCTCATAAATGAAGGTTCTTCGTATAAGAAATACTACGCTCCTCAATTCAGCCTTCTCTTTGCAACGGCTTGCAAAAGTCTGATGGGAAGTGAATAAAAGGAATTGCAAAATACCAAGTGCAGCATAAATAATGCTTGTACCAACCACATTAGCACGGAAGTGGATGAAGCTGGTCCCATCTAAATGTGTGCTTGAGAGTGGGGGGGGGGGGAAGGAGAAGGGTTTGTCTTTTAAAAAAACTGTGGTAGTAGAACTAATCATTTCTGGTTAGAGAGCCAGTGTGCCATAGTGGTTAAAGTGTTAGAACCCGCATCTCCAGAGTCCCAGTCTAAGTCCCCTCTCGGCCATGAAGCTCACTGGGTGACTTTGGGCCAGTCACAGACTCTCAGCCTAACCTACCTCACAGGGTTGTGAGAATAAAATGGAGAGGAGGAGGAGGATTATGTAAGCTGCCTTGGGTTCCTTGCAGGAGGGAAAAAGACGGGATATAGATGTAATAAATAAATGAATAATGCTGGAATGTGATTCAGCCAACCCACCTTTAACATCTCAACAACAAAAAGATGAGCAGCCTGAACATAGTGGACAGCTTCTAGCCCGAGAGAAAATCCACAGCAAAGAAGATCACTTATTTAAAAATCCCTCCATGTACGAGACACATCCAGGACATAAAAAGCAACATTATGCAACATCCCTTCCCCTCCTCCTTTGGCAAGCACAGAGTGACCAGCAGCTGTGATGTGGAGGCTGCTGTGCAGTCATGCGGCTGTGAAGCTGGTAGCATGCTTTCTTCTCCTCCCCCAAGTACAGTTGCAGCACTATTGTCTCTCCTAAAAGTACTGCAAAATTACTTGATCCCATCCAGCACCACGAGGACTGACAGCATTTTCCAGGAGGAAAAGACAGACAAAAGTGTGACACAAACTGCTCCCAGATTTTCTTTTCTTAAATTAAAAAAAAAAAGCTGCTTGGGAAGATTTTTGATCAAATACAGGAATACTGCTTTAATGACAGCAGTTCTGATATTAGTGAACATTTTTTAAAAAGTAAGTATACATTACATCAAAAGCCTCTATGGGGTGTTTGGACAGGAAGTGGACAATGACATTGCAGTACACCTCACAGCCCACATCCAAGCAGGACTGCCCCATATTTAAGTCTGGGCATTCCTGCTTCCTCCGAAAGTACAGCTTTTCAATATTGCTACCGGTGGGTTGCTTTAAAGCAAAATACAGCATTTCCAAAGGGAAGACATCACAAGGAGAGAGTCTGGTGTTCTTCCTCAGTTCTCAATTTGGGCAGCATACAAACTGAAATTCATCAAGGCCTTTCACTAACCAGGTCAGTTAAAAATTACACGGCAACTTTTGATTCTTGTACAGAACTAAAGCACCTTTCTGCTAAGAGAAAAGGCCATAAATCAGCCATGATGTCCATCCTTTGTCTTGAGGTTTGAACAACAAACTGACATTAGATGGCCCAAGTATGACTGGGACAGGACTGTGTGACGTAGGATGTTCAAAAGTTCTTTGCATGCGAGGAATATGGCTCATCGTCGCCTGAATGCTCGTGATATCCTCCAGGCATTGGGCTCCTCGTAGCGATTGTAAAGTGGCTCCAGCCGCTGCTGCTTCTTCTGCTTGCTTAGCTTTGTGGGATCGGAGACCTTGAAGAAAGCTGGGGCGAACTCCACCAGCCAGCGGGGGTCTATTGTGGTGACCTCCCGCATGTACTCCTTGGTTGTGAGCACAAGCTCATGATATACCACCCTGTGGGGAAAGGACAACAAAGGGGGTGCATTAAGACATCACTCGCTCTTCAAATGAAGCTCTTCCCCATTTTTTCTCTACAAAATCTGTCTCATGCACATTATATATAGACAGATCCTCACACCTAGGGTACCTACAGCCTCAGCTAGAACTAGGGCATAAATCAAACATCAGGTTTTCAATCTTTACCAGTCAAATTCAGCATCAAAATGTGACAGGCTGATCTAGTGTTCACTGATATATATGCTGATCTGATCTTAGCAGCCCACCCCAACCTTAAAAGACAGGGAGCCAACCAAGCCTCAAAAAGGTGCTGTCTCACATCCCAACCGATCGTGTTTCTGAAATTGGTGGGATGCACAGCCAGGCCTCTGATGCTGAATGCAGTGGGGCGATAGAATCACATGGGGGGAGGTGGTCCTTCAAATATCCTGGCCCTACTTTATAGGTAAGAACCAGCACGTTGAATTTCACCTGGAAACAAAATGCAAGCCAGTACAGTTAGAACAAAACTGGGGTGACGTGATCAGCAAAGTGGGCTCCAAAAGTCAATTTAGCTGTTGTATTTTCCCCCCAAGCTGAAGTTTCCAAACACTATTCAGAGGCAGCTCCATGTAGAGTATATTGCAGTAATCCAGTCTGGATGTGCCCAAGGTGACAGTGGTCGGATCTGATTTATCTAGGAAGGGGCACAGCTGGTGCACTAGGCAAACTTGCAATAAGCACACCGAGGCATGGCTGCCACCTGAGCAAGGCTGGGTCCAGAAGTACTCCCAAACTAGTAGTCTTTGAAGGGGAGTACAATTCCATCCTGAAGAGGACATAGCCCCACTTCTGGCTTAGTTCTTCTATTGACCAACAGCACTTCTTTCTTTTCTGCCCATAGAAACCCAAATCCCAATCGGGTGGAGGGAATTGTCCGTTGCAGTAGTACTGTAGGCTTTCGGAGGATGGAACTTGACTAGTATCTTTTCTTTTTGGCACACTGATCTATGAATTTGCTGTGGAATATATGCCAGCTGATACTAAGAATATTCAGAATGTCTCCACCACCACCTGCCACATGAGGTAATGCCATAACATGCCCATGAAGTTATGCTCTTAACCTTACTTTGCACAACATACCAGAGCAGGGAGAAGTTACATGCATCTCATTATCCTGGCAGAAGGAATAAAGGAAATTCAAGGGGACAAAACAAATCCTACATTTCTAGACCTTAGGAGTGTAGAGGAAGGGTATATTCAAAGGGCTCAAGTAAAACATGTTAACACAGAGACTTCAAAAATTATAAATCCAGATATTTGTACACTACCGCACTACACAGCCAAGCATAGGATCATGTGACTGCCAGAGCCCCGTATTCAAATCCCAAGCAGTATGGGTGTATTCCTTTATTCCCAACGTTTAGTTCTTCCCATATCTAGCACTAAGGCAGCAAATGTGTCACATTTTGCAAATGGACCTCACACTCTAATCACCTCCCCACCTGCTTACCATTCAGGCTGGCGGTTGAAGAGGGCACTTGAAGGGTGGATGTAGACCACCTGCTGGTCAATTAAAGTCCGGTAGCCCTCCTGAGGGTCCTTCTTGGCTGCGTTCCGGAAGAAACCACTGCAAATGGCTTTCTGGACTCGTACTGTCGCTTTCCCACATGACACTACATCCAGCTTGTGCCTGCCAAACCAGGGGAGTGGTAGAAGAGTTTAGAGCAGATGCTTGTAATGATGCAGGTCCCCCAGCTTGGGGCAAATCCCACTTAAGCTCCAGTTAAGCCTGTCCACCCCCACGAGGGAGGTTGCTTAGAAGTCTATGCCCAGGTAAGAGTTTTCCCCAACTTGAAAGTATTTCCAGCATTAGATTATCTTCCTTGGGTCTACTATTTTCATCACCCTAGTGATGCTTCATGAGAAAACTCAGTTAAGTACTGCCCCCTACGGAGAGCACATTCCTAACCAATGAAGACTCTGGAAGGGTGAACTGAGCATCACAGCATTGATACGAGAAATAGATGCTTCTACTGGGTTTTCCAAGAGCCCCTGGAAAGAGCAAGCTGCAGATGGGCTGGCTAATAGGCCTACTCCCCAGCACAGTGCTACAGGCTGGGTTATTTATTGTTGCTTTAATGTTCTGAGAGGGTTTTGCCTGAAGAGAGACATACACATTTTGAAAAAGACAAATAAGTAAATTATTTGGAGCTCAGCTGGACTTGACCTAGCATAACATGCCAATTAAATTTGTCATTAAGAATCCTATATTCACACAGATTCCTAGACATTAGTCTCTTGCCTTTTGTATCTTCAGGCAATACTTTAACCCCTTGTCCTACTTCACTTAAGACCACTTTACACCATTGTTGGTATGCAAAGTCTATCAAAGAATGCTACAGAAGCAATTTTTAAAAACCCACACAAACGATTAATCAATAAAAATCACCCATCAAAAGCCCCAATGAACAGGACAGAATTTTCATGATGCCTAAAGGATAACAATGAAGGCATCAAGCAGATCTTCCTTGGAAGAGTGTTCTATAATTGGGGCACAGTCATGGAGAAGGCACTCTGGTATTCACACATCCACATGATCTGGAACCAGGTAAACAGAAGGACTACCTCCACAGGTGAGGGCAGCTAGAGAAGGTGTAGGTGGTCCTTCTGTTTACCTGGTCCCAGATCATTTAGAACAGGGATGGGGAAACATGTGACCCTTCATATTTTGTTGGGACTGCAATTCCCATCATCCCCCACCACTGGCTATGTTGCCTAAGGCTGATAGGAGTTGCAGTCCACCAACATTTCGAGGGCCACATGTTCCTCACCCAATGAAATTGCAACAGTCTGGAAATCTACAGGCGGACCATCAGTTGAAAGCTGGGAAAGGAGACTTCGGGATATTGCCTTACTGGAAAAATTAACCAAAGACCTAAGGGGTCATGCACAGTAATGCAGCTGACAATGACTTACACATGCTGGCAACCCTGGATTTCTTTAGCCAACCAGAGCGATGGGGGGTTGAAACCTCCACAATCACATGTAACTATCTGGAAAGACCTAATTAATACTCCCTAGCTAAATTTAGATTGGTAGACCCACCAGAAGAAGCTTAACCCTACGGTTTTATATATCTGTACTGCTATATCCAGGTCATTGTTGATAGGTTATTTCATGCTTGGTGCCAGTTATGTTTTCATGTTGTATTTTTTGTTCATAAAATAATGATGATGATGATGATGAATCAGCACTATGTATTGTATCCAGAAACAAACTGGGTAATTAACAAACTGGGAAGCAATGAAGCTGTTTCAGTAAAGGTGTAACATGATCAAACCAGCCAGCCCCTGTCAAAAGCCTGGCTGCCATGTTCTACACTAGTTGGAGTTTCCAAAGACTTTCCAGAGGCAGTCCCACATAACACACATTACAATAATCACACCTGGATGTTTCCAAGTCATGGATAAATGTGGTCAGGTCACCTTGTTCCAAAACTGAAAAGCACCTTTCTCCTGTCCATGACCACACCCTCACCTATCCATGATGCCCAGCATCTGTTTGCGAATATCCTGAGCACGGCGCAGTGAACGGGCTTGGATGAAATTTTCATAGCACCAGGGATTTGAGAACTTGTTGTTCTTCCAGGAGTTGTAAACGGCCAGAAGTGTGAGGTGGTCCCCTTCAGTCTGATGGAACTTAGCTTTCTTCTGATCAGCAAGAGCTTGCTTGTCCTACACACATGATAAGAAGTCAGTTTTCTCTAATAGCCATTTGGCACTTTGCTGAGAGTGCCAGCGCAAAGTAGAGAAACATGCACAGAACTCAATTTTATAAACAATTACTTAAATAGCAATCCTATGGACCCTAGACAATGTCTGGGGCACCACAGGATGCTATGGATCTTCTACACGCCTGCAGACAGAGCTATGAGGGTGGAGGCAGAGATCCGATCAGGGATTTTCCCTCCCCCACCCCCTTCCAGGAACCGCAGAAAGCTTCTCTTATGAAGTCACAACTGTGAACTTGTAAGAGAAGTTGGAGAGGGAGAAAAGGGGGCGGGCTGGTAGGAGGGATGGGGAGAGGCGGAATTGTGAAATGGCCTCTCCAGTCCACTCCCTGCCCATCAAAAGGTAAGTCAGCTAGGCAGGATCAGAGGCCCGTCCAGCAGCTTTTTGTATTTTAAACAGAGGAATGGAGGTGAAATTGCCTCCTTCCTCCTCTCGCCCTGTCTGGCTCTTGCCAACAGGGCATAGGATAGGCAGAGGGCTCTGAACTCGGAGCGCTCTATCGGGAGCGAAACCGATAGGATTGCACCCTTATTGGAATACACAATATATTTTACAAAATTGAAATATTTAATAAGAATAATCATGTAAGTCAACTGCAAAAAGACACAACCACAACTTTCAAATAAAATTTCTAGCCTTCAAGCAAATAATTGGAACCCACCACATTATCATTTTACTCATGATTACTTAATCAACCCCACAATTATAAGGGGCTGGCATTACCAAGGGACCTGTGTGAGCAGATATAGAGAGGGGTGGAATTTTTGCTTTCATTAATGGTCTGGCATATGCAAAATATGCATAACTATGCAAACTATTTATATATAACTGCCATACTCCTTTTTGATTTTCATGCCAAGCGCATAAGGCTAAACATGGCCCACTGGCTCATGACTAGGGACAGAAAAATCTGTCCATTTCAGTTTGTCTCCGTTTCTCATTTTTTTCAAACTTCAGTTAATTTGGCCCCATTTCCACATCAGTTAAAAAAATGGCAAAGTCTGCACAAAGATGTGTATGCATTTTTATGTTATTTCTCTTAATATACTCCATTTTTGTGTGCATCTTTGCCTAATATACACATTTTTGCAAGCAATTTTCCCATATATAATACATTTTATATGTTTTCATTTCATCTGCATTTCTGTGTGCACTTCCTTCTAATATATGTATTTTTGTGCAAATTTTATTGGAGAACTGTTTCGCACAATTTGGAGAAGTGTGAATATCAAAGAACAACTGCATTTTGGATTGTGTATTGGTTCAGGAAGTGCAAATTTGGTTCAGGTAGGTTTGCATGAAAGTGTGAACTGAACAAATTCCTCCCCATCCCTATAAAAAAATCATCACACAACCTGAACAAAGCTGCACATTTTGAAATTATCCATTTTGTTGGACATCAACTCAGCACTGAGGGAAGGGTTGCTGGCAACACTCCCTTCCACCAGTGGCATCATATTAGATTTTACATACTTTGTAGAGTTGGGCATTTGAGCAGCTGAAATATTTGAAGAATATCACATCAAAACTACCAAATAATGTTCAAGTATTTAAAGCATAAGATTGTTAGAACCATAATAAGACTGTAAATTAAATTATTAGGGAATCAAATGCAAACTCTTTACATTCCTGTGCCCATTATATCTCCTCTTTGTGCTTTAAAAACAAGAAGCTGATGCTGGGTGACTCCAGGAGTGCAAACTGAATACATGATAAGGATGAGGCTTGAAGTCATGTCTCCCAGACCTATGTCTAATTCACTGTCTGCCTGGCCAGCATTCCACACTATTTTCTTCTTCCCTGACCCCAGCCCAGCTGGGACCAGCACACTGCTGGCCTGTCGAGTACGATCACTTTCTCCCCAAAAGACACTCATTTACCTTGGGTCGGTAGAAGACATTCTGCACAGATAGCATTGAGACTATGGTGAGCATCTCCTCGCTGCAACCCAGGTGAACTGACATGATGAGCATCTTGCACAGCATGGGCTCCAGGGGAAACTCAGCCATCTGACGGGAAGGAGGAAAATTGCATTTGGCTTTGGTTTCCCCCAATCACATCTATACAGCCTCCCCAAGACAAAAATAGCAACGGCAATCAACCTGATTGAAGCATCTCACTGAATCTTTGCTAGGAAGGAACAGTATATTACCGCCTGTCTGGTATAGCTTTCATAAGTTCAAGCTCTTTCTTCTCAAAGATGTTTCACAGCCAGACTGGCAAATGAAGGGCAATGCACCTCCATACATCTCTCATCCAATAACGCATGGAGAGCGAGCCTCCATGGCCAAAGTCAGGGCATCATATATTCCATACATCCAAAGTCATAGGCTTTTGTATTTGTCACAAAATTCAATATTCTGGTAACCTCGACCTGCTTTCTCTTTTTAAAGCAGGTTCCTAGTTTGTATCAGTGAGGAATTAGAGGGGAAAAAAACCATGTTCAGTATCTGGTGAAATCTTAGGAAAGGGGTTGAGCGGAGCCTTTCAGATCTTCGGAACAGGGAGAAAAGATTGTCAGTGCCTTCCACAGTTCCTGCTCTCCCATACTGCTGCTGCTATTTCCTTCTCCTTGCCAAACAGGCTCCAGGTATCATGACTTTCCCAGTTCCTCCTTGTCAAAAATGCTTTGCCAAACTGGTTCCCAAAATTAGAATTATACAGAATAAACACATGTATGCAGACTTACATAGCCTATTCGAGATGAGACACAAGATTTTATACATAGCCTTTCCCAGAGGCTACCCTCATTTTGACATCCCTTCCATTAACCATCCAGAGTAGTGAGACCAGAACAAAGCAGATCCTACCCGGCGCCCCAGTCGTGTGAGCAGCCCCTCATCATCCAAGGCTCCCAGGGTGTACAGCTGTTCCATTGCAGTGATCAGAGTTTCCATTGGGGGAGCATCCATAAAATCAAAAGAGAGCAGGTCGTTGATTCCCATAGCCTGTGTGTGTGAGAGAGAGACAGCGAGAGAGAGAGAGAAAATAATGTGAATGCTGTGCACACATCTGGCAACTGAGAAAGATGCGTCTCTGCTCCAAAGAACGACTCTAGCTCAGTTTTATAGCTAGAGAGATTCATTTGTCCTTAAAACAACAACAATCCACAAACATACTTAGTGAGGCCTTTTGAGCTTGTTCAGTCATCAGAACCTGGTTAATTATTCACCACTGCTTACTTTGAGAGACAGGACAGTGCTGGCCAAATTGGTCCTCTGGATCTCAGGCACATTGGTGGTTAGCATCTCATCACGGTAGGCTCGTTCTGTGTAGAGTCGGTAGCATTTGCCAGGACCTGTTCTTCCAGCCCTCCCAGCTCGCTGCTTTGCTTGAGCCTATGGAAAGCATAGAGAAGTTGCCAAATGGGGGAGCAAATTCCTTCTACTGTGAACCAGTAAAATATTATGTGAACCAGTAGCAAAAGAGATGTGTCCAAGAAATTAATGGAGGGGCTTTTGCATTGCACAAACACAGAATTTAGCATCCTAAGAATCTAATTTCATTAAAACGTTTCTGGCCTTTAAGACTGAAGTTAGATTTGAAAGTGTGCAAGCATTGCTTCATAGAATCTCAGAAGGTTGTGGTGGTGGTGATGTGAGTGGGGGCAGTGGCAGAGTCACAGCAGTTGCCCTTCAGAAGCAGAATAAATCATACAAGAGTTACACATATTTCCCCAACTGACACAGATCTTCAAATGGGAGAAAGGAGAACCAAAGGGTTTGAAAACAAAAGAGTTTTTTGGAGTAGAGCTTGAGAAAGAGAATAGGGAAGATAGCAGGGGACATGTACTAATTAGGGCAGACAGACAATAAACCCTAGATGGGAGTAACTACATCCTGAAGTTGATTTTTGTTTGTGGATGGTCTCTTAAAACTAAACAAAGACTCCGCACTAGGATAGGACTAGAATCCAATGAAGATAGCCTATTCATAGTCTGAGAATAGCACAAGAAGGCAATTATTTTCTTTTTCACGCTTCATAGGGCTGAGCAAGATAAATCCATCCCATCTGCTAACAGAAATTCTGCTGTCTCTGGCCCACCCCAGTTACAAATTTCAAGTAGAAGAGCCACCCAGCACACACTAGGTACCTGGGAAATTGGTGTCACAACCAGCTGGTCAATCCCTGTCTTGGAGTTGTACACTTTCTGCTTCACAAAGCCAGGGTCTACCACATAGTAGATGCCGTCAATTGTAAGCGAGGTTTCAGCAATGTTTGTGGCAATGACCACCTAGATAGGAGAAAAGGGATGAAGTACATCTCAAGTCAGACAATATGCCAAGAAGAAGTGGCAAAAGCAGCGCTATATTTCAGTTATTTCCGCATATACGATTCACTCAATATACACAGAAATATCACATATTGGTCTTCACTGCAGAAAATGTTAGAGATGTCCTTCCTTTAAAAAGTGGTTCAGGCATAGGATATCTGAAGAACTAAAGCAGAGGTGATAAGGCAGGGGCTACAAACCTCTTTCAGCCCAAGAGCCAAATTCAATTTCTAAGAAGCTCTTGGGGGCTGCATTCCAGTGGGGTGTGTGGCCAAAGGCAAAAGGGGTGGGCCCAAAATACCAGCATATTTTAGCTTAAAGTAACTGCTAGTAACAGCCTTTTCAACCTTTTAGAATGGGAAAAAACTGCAAAAGCCGGGAAACCACCAAACTATCAGTGGTTGGGGGAAGGGGCCAAGATTCAACACCTGTTATAAGGGATGAAGTTGTTGGGCTAACTGAACAATTAAAAATTATATAAGCCGCTCTAGATGGTGCATGCAAGAGTCCTTTAAGAACTTGAATGTGAAATTGTTGAGCTTCTAAGAAAAATATACATCTTTCTGGAAGATTGGAAGGTAGCTAGTGTATCACTAATTGTTCAAAAGACAACCAGGAAGGACCCAGGTAATTTCAAGCGTGTTCAGCCAGGTTTCTGCCCAAGTAAGCTGGTGAAAAGCATTATTAAATCAGCAATGGTTAAACATATAGAATAACAGGCCTTCTGCAAAAGGAAGTCTTTCCTCCTTGATTTTTAAGAACTCTAAAAGTGTCAAACAAACATGTAGAGAGCGTGATCCAGCACAGCTTTTGAAACTCTACAGAAAGGACAGGGAACGGAACATTACCCAGAAGTCCAACACTTGATTTCAAAATAGGAAACTATTCAAAAATGTAAGAGGATTAGTTCAAATGAAGTTGAAAGGGAGAGTCAAAAGGGATGCTTGGAAGTTATTTAAAATTACAACAATAGAAACTCAGTTGGAATGGATATCTCAGATTAGAAAAGGTACCATCAAGTCCAGGAAGATGCCAGCATGGTTAATGAGCAGAGTCAAGGAAGCTATAGGAGACAAGACAACTTCAAAAAATGGTAGTCTTGTCCAATAAAGAGAAGAAAATGGAACACAGACTCTGGCAAAACGAATCTAAATTGAGAATATGGCAAGTGAAAAAAGAATTTCAGGAGTACATTTTTACAAAACATTAGGACAATTAAAATACATCAGAAGCAGTAAACAAGCCAAGGCAACACTGGACTGTCACTGCTAGACCAGTGTTCTCCAACCTTGGATCCCCAGATGTTTTTGGCCTACAACTCCCAGCATGCCCCAGCCAGCTACGCTGTAGGCCAAAAACATCTGGGGACCCAAGGTTGGAGAACACTGTGCTAGACAACAAATGGGTGAAAGGAGTGCTAAAGGGAGTTAGAGAGATTGTAGAGAATCTGAACGAGTTCTTTGCATCCACCTTCACAGCAGAAGATGCTGGACAGATAACCGTGCCTAAACTGCTTTTTCCAGAGAAGGCATCTGATGAACCGTGTGAAATAGAGGGGGAAGAGATTACGTTCTAGGGTTAACTGACAAATGAAAACATAACAAATCACCAGGTCAGAGGGCATCCATCCAAGAATCCGTAAAGAACTCAAATGTGAACTTTGATTTACAGGCAAAAATATGCAACCTCCCCGATCCCGAAGTTTTAAAAATGTATTCCAGGTTTTTAGTGCTGATATAATGCATGGCATTTTCTTCCCACTTTCTTGGCACCTCTCTGACCCGATTATTCTGTTATTGGGAACTTCCATGTTGAGAGGCAGCATGCCAGTGAAAACCAGTTATTAGCAGTGGGGGTGGAAGGGATGGGGGGAGGAGACAGCAGAGAAGGGCTATCTGCCCTCATGGCCTGCTGGCAGATCATTCGGGACATCTGCTGCACTTGACGGACCCTCAGTCTGATCCAGAAGAGACCTGTCTTGTGCTCTGTATTAGAGGGGAAGCCCCCATCCTGCTAGAAAGTGGTGGGACAGTTACCTTTCGACTGCCTGGCGGAGCTGGATCAAAGATCCGTGTTTGCATCTCACTGGGCAGTGCTGAATAGACAGGTAAGATGATCAGCTCAGGAACATCAGGGCCCAGGGATTTCATCCGCTCATAGAGAATCTCACAGGCCGTGTCGATTTCCTCCTGGCCAGTCAAAAACACCAGGATGTCTCCTGCACAGAAGGAAACCAGCCAGCCCCTATGGTGAGGTCCACTGACAGATGTCAGTACACAACGCTTACAATTCCAAGAACAAACAGAAGTATAAGATCAGTTATACTTTCTCTCTTATACCGATAGCCAGAATTTTCAGAATTGCACCTTAAGAATCTGTTTTATTTAATCAATTCAAACACAATCTTCTAATCCTCACGGCTGTGAAAGTAAATATGTGACAATATGTAGGTTGGATGCAAATCTGACTGATTTACATAACTTGTTCTGGCTGAAGAAGCAGAATTTGGGTGGCAAGTGCAGAGTAAGTATCATCCTGGGAAAATCAACTGTCTGCTCACATGATACAGAAGGTAATGTTGGTACCCACAATAATTTTTTCTTCTTGTTGGTGGATGAAGGTTACCTACAGCAGGTTACTTCCTCTTCCCACTCACTCTCTGTGCAAAGCAGGTAAATCTGAAAGTGTCCAATGGGAGAAGGCCCCTCCCACTTCTGTGTCATACATTTTTAAGTGGGCTGATCTAATTCGCACTTCCTGACTAATATGCAAATCCATTATGCTTTGGATTGCACACTTCTCTGAATTTTGCAATGTATTCTCGGCTTAGAAATTATGTACAAAACTACATATATTATGGAAGGTTGCATACAAAACACAATTTTTGTGCTTTTTTTTTCAAGTTCAGACCGATAAGGAAATTGGACAGAATGGACTTATGATTGAATACATGTCAAACACACACAGATTGAAACAGACTAATTAGTCCATACCTAATTGAAGAAGAGACATCCAAACAATTCTGGATAACACTGGAAATAGAACTGCTTGACAGAAGCAACCATAGAGAAGTCAGGACAGAGGGATGTCCCCAGGATTTGAACTTCACTTACCTGAAGCTCTTGGAGCCAGAACTGCCACCCCATCCTAACTTGGAAGCCACAAGAGAGTTCTAAGATTAAACTGGGTGGGGCTGGATTCCCTTTATACAGGACCCTAAGCAGTACCTATTATACATTCTGGGAGACCTCCTTTGTACCGCTTGAACGGGGGTCAGAGGCCTGCATGTGGCTCCTTCCAACTTTTATGATCGAACATCTAGTGAAATCGGGGACCCAAGGTTGAGACACATGGCCTAGTGAAAGCAGAGGCCCATGTGACTATTCTGCAGGTCTCAGGCTCTATTCTGATAGGTCAAAGTCTTCACAACCTAGCCAATCAGCTTCCATGTTGTTAATCCCGCTGACATGGTTGCAGAGTCAGATTGGTATCTGGGTTTGTGCCCACTAGGACTAGAATATGGTACCACCTTGGCAGCTGATATGTGCTTTCATACCGGTGATTGTTTGTCCTGACCAAGGCAGTGTGAACCAAACCGACTGCATGGAGCTCCAGCCAATTTATGCTGTATTCCAATTCAACTTAGGTCCTCTGGGAAGAATCTACTTCAGTCAGCCAAAACTAGGCTGACAAGTATTACCCAGGGGACCTTCTCTTCTGCTGCTCCCAGATTATGGAATGGCCTGCCGGAGGAGATTCGTCAACTTACCAGTTTTGGAATTTAAAAAAGCCATAAAGACTCTTCCGGAAGGCCTATCCGGCGGAATTTTAGGATGCCTTTAAGATGTTTTTAGGATGTTTTAAGATGTTTTAAGATGTTTTAATAGTATGTGTTCTGTTGTTTAGTTGTTCCCTGCCTCGATCTAGATGGAGAGGCGGGTAATAAATAAATCATCATCATCATCATCATCATCATCATCATCATCATCATCATCATCATCTTTCAGTCTGCCTTGAGCAATGCTGGTCAGAGTGAGCCTCCCAGCTAGTGAGACTTGCACCCATCATTACAAGGACACACCATTGGTAGGGTTTGATTCCTCCACCATCCAACTCAGGGAGGAAGGTGGATCTTGTGATTATGCCCATGGGCAATCTTGTCTTGTCAGGGCAGGAGTTCATTCACATGAAATCTTGCCCAAGGGACTGTGTCTATCCAGATTATCAGCCCTAGCATGTGTGCCAGGGTCATAAGTTCTGCTGTTGGCACATGTGGAATTGGACAGATCATGATCAGTTTATCTACTCTCTTCTGTAGGGGAGTAACAAGGCAAATCCTGGTGTCCATCAACACCCAATATGTTGAAGGCACTGAGCTGGCTGCAGGTGATGCTTGTAGACACTGATCAGGAAGCCACCATCTGTCAGCCAGTCCACTACCTTCCGGGCACCCTACAACCTAGGGCATGCAGGAGGAGGCTATCTATATAGGGATACATATCAGTGCCCTGCAGGTGCAGGTGGACAAGTGAGATCACTAGCTTTGTGAATTCTCAGACTAGATGACAGCCCAGTGGGAAGGGCTTGAAACTGGGAATATCAGATTCTATAGGAAAAACTGAGGGATCTATGATAGGTAGTGTCAAGAACCCAGTTCTTGGTTGAGATTTTGCTGCAACCAAGAAGCTTCATCTCATGAGGAGGGGCTGGCACAGTGCTCATTACAACCACCTGTATTATAGTTTTCTGTTAGTCTCCAGGCCTTCAAGGTTAGAGCTGAACGGTAGCCAAAAATTAGGCTGACTGATTTCAGCTGGATGGCAGTAATTTTTTCAAGGGTAACATATGGGAGAGGCTAGATAGGGTTTATTATCTTAGCCTGCAGCATAGTTTCAAGGGGTTTCTGCATCGTTTACAGAGTTGTAGCCTTAGTCTCAGGATCTTCTAAAATAGGTGTTTCTGGTTGTCTATCTTCTTTGGTCCTTGCACACCTTTTTATCTTTTTGCCCCCCTTCCTTATTGTCAATGAAGTTCACTGTTTCAAGGTTGTGTGTGCTCTGTTCTAGATCTGGCCTTAGTACTAAATTCAGCGCCTTCTGCTTTGGTTGTGCTACTGCTTAGGCTTTTAGGCTGGGGGACTAGAAATAGAGGTTAACTAGGTGATCCCTTATTTCTGGGGCCCCAGGATATCTGGAAAAGTCCAAGTAACTCCTGGCTCGGACTGGATGGATGAGAAAGGGGTGGTGGCAATCTATTGGGTGGTTTGACTGCTGGCCACAGGGTAGGGAGTTGAAAGTTTTGGGGCAACCCCACCCCAACCTTCTTCCTCGTCCTTCAGTTAGATAGGCACATGCAGGTATGCCTCTGTCAGGTCTATCAAGGAGAGGAAGTCCTGCAGCTGAATGGTCTCAAATATGGAGTGGAGGATCTCCATATGGAATCTGAGATGTTTCACAAAATTGTTGCGAGCAATTCTAGACCTGAAACATCACATCTCTCCTTCCACCCTGCAACATTAATGGTCCTCTACCACTGATGTTGAATAGATGCTGAACTGCCCAAGTGACTAGGCCTGGTTCACACATAATGCTAACCCACGGTTTATTTAAACCATGGTTTGTTGTCCTACCCAGGGTTTGCATGGCAGATGATTGAACAAACCATGGTTTGTTTTCCCAGTACCTGGGTTGTTTGTTTCCCTCCTCCTTCACTCCCTCCCTCCCTGTATCCCAACTACCTTTGCTGCACTGCAGTACTGGCATGTAAATAGGCTGAGTTTTTTTACTGCTCTTGCCCACTGCCTCTGTAGCCTGGTGAAACAAGCCATGAACAACCCACGATTCTGGGTTCACACATACTGACAACCCATGGTTTAAACAACCCACAGTCCACAATCCAACAACAAACTATGGGTTCTCTTCATGGGTTGTTCAGGGTTAACAATCCACAGTAAGGGTTCACACATAATGACAACCCATGATTTAACAAACCATGGTTAATTAAACAAACCCAAAAAATGGTGGCGAACCAGTGACAGCCACTCCAATGTGCCACTTGGGCTCTTTGGAGGGGCTATCAGTAGCTGTCACTTTAGAGACTGGGGAAAGCGATAGCGATCTGTGAAAAAGTGTGTGTGTGTGTGTGTGTGTGTGTGTGTGTGTGTGGAAGCTGTGGCGAGCATGAAAGGGCTCGCAATTGGCAATGGGAGAAGAGACAAGACAGATCCTGCTGCGGAGTCCCATAGGATACCTGTGGGAAGATTAAGCGGGAAAGTGGGGGAACAACCCACAGTGAGCCCAATTGTCTGTCAGGCACACCGTAGGTTGTTTCATGAACAACCCACCCTCCAAAGCTTATCCGCAGGGTGGGTTGTCATGATGTGTGAACGTGGCCACTGTCTAGTCTACAAATTATGGCCAATAAAAGCCTAGATCATGTAGAGAAGCAGGGAGGGCCAGAAGTGGGAGGGGCCTCCTTCTGATGGACACTTTCAAATCTACCTGATTTGCTTAGCACTGCCTCAAGAGCAAGTGGGGAGAGGTAACCAGCTCTGGATATCCTCCTCCCCCAACAGAGAAGGGGAAACTGTGTTCTCATACCACTGTTATTCACCAAAGGAAAAGGTCTTCAGGGCAGATATAGAAAGAGAGTTCTTAGGCTGTATCTTCATTACAAACTTAAACACACTTTAGGTCACAATGGCTTCACAGCCAAGGAATCCTGGAAACCATACTTGTAAGCCTGTTGGGAATTCTGCTTGTAAAATCTACAGCTAACTTAGAAAACTATGGTTCTATTGCCAAGGAATGAGGAAGAGGGAACTCTGACAGTTGACCCAGGGCTGAAAAGAAATTCATTAAAATTCCTATACATCAGCATTATGCTTTTAAAGACTGGTATCCAACGAGGTCTGGGCCTGAATTTTAGGGAATAACCCACAATAAATTTCTCCTGAGGCAACTTTTTGATTGTTAGAGATGAGCAGGTGGGGCATATAAATTTTATATTCAAGTACAGTCATGCCTTGGATTGAGACCATAATTTGTTCCAGAAACGTGCTTGTAATCCAAAACACTCTTATATCAAAACGAAATCCCCCCCAAAAAAATTTGTACAGAGATTTTTAATTTAAGCCGTACTACAGTACTTGTATTGCAAGACGTCGCTTGTATATCAAGTAATAAATAAATAAATAAATATTTAAAAATTTGCTTGTCTTGCAAAACACTCTCAAACCAAGTTACTTGCAATCCAAGGTATTACAGTACTTAAAAAAAAAGTGAGCCAACTTGCAATCCAAGGTATTACAGTACTTAAAAAAAAAAAGTGAGCCAACAGGTTGGGTTAAAAATCTGAAGAAAGGATATTTATTGGGCAAGGATAGGAAAAATAATTTGGTGAAAGGTACGGGTCCCACCTAGAGCCATGATCTTGACAGTTTGGGGCCATGATCTTAAGATAGATTTTATCCCATGCCTTACCTGGTGGCTCTGTCAAGTGGATCTGCATGACCGTGATCAGGCTGGCATCCAGGTAATCCGTCTCCGGCTCCTTAGTATAGAGAATCTCCACCGGGTATGTCCTGCCTGGGATGGTGAAGATGGGGGCCTCATAGAAGTATTGAGAGAACTTGACTGCATCCAGGGTGGCTGACGTCACAATCAGTTTCATGTCCTGTCTCTTCTGAACTGTCTGCAGAAGAGAGAAGTTGGCAGAGCACGTCAAGGATAGAAAAGATGTACGGTACATGGTGATACAAACCACAAGGGTCAGGAGCCCTGGCTGGCATCCAAACTAGACCAATCCAGAGATGGGGCCCACAACACACAAGCTTTTTTCATGTTTTGAGCAAAAGGCTTATACAGTAATACCTTGGACTGCAAGTAACTTGGTCTGAGAGTGTTTTGCAAGACAAGCAATTTTTTAAAATAAATTTTGACTTGATAAACAAGTGACGTCTTGCAATACAAGGTAGGGGTGTAACCGCTCGCCTCGAGCGGGCCAAAATCGGCCCCGCTCACGCCCGCCAGAGACTCACTTTGATATAAGTGTTTTGGATTACAAGCACGGTTCCGGAACGAATTATGCTTGCAATCCAAGGTATTACTGTATAATGCAGAAGTTAGTATCCCCATTGCACTCACATATAAAGCCCTCCACCAACTGCTGTTTCCTAACTTACTATTTTTAGGGCCGGGGGGTGGGGGGTGGGGGACGCAGGGGAAGGTTTGAACGAGGTGACACCTTTTTCAGGAGACCAAAGAGAACATCAGTGTGTATGGTGCGTTCATGGGCTTCATCCAACATGATGATTGCATACTGTGTCAGGTCTGGGTCGATGAGGCACTCCCGCAGCAACATTCCATCCGTCATGTACTTGATCACTGTCTCAGGGCTGGTGCAGTCCTCAAATCGGATGGTGTAACCAACCTGCCAGCAAGTGAGGCAAAATGAACAGCAGTGATTAAACGGGGAGCTGTTTCTACTACAGTCATGTCAGGCCATTTGGTTTGCAAGCAATAATTACAAATAGTTTACATCAAAAGTGGGGAACCTCGAGCTGCTAGATCAGATGTGCACTTTGCATCTGGTCTCTTGCCATTTCTCTCCTGGTGGCGTCCAGCAACATCCCACATCAAACAACACAAGTTGCACTACGTGGATTTCACAATTCATGACTGCATCACACATGTGCAGAAAATGGTATTAGATGGCAAAACCAGCATCCTGCAAGTCTTGACTTTCATTAAAACAAGACAAGATGGATTCATATCATTTAAGGCTGTGAAGACAGTCTTGAAAGTGTGTGGGGAATGCCTGGGAGAAATCTGTAAAGCCAGAAGTGGGATTATCAGAAGTGGCTTAGGGCGGGGCATCCATGTTCTGCATTGCCAGAAATATGATAAGGACATATGCAAATGTGCGTAATTGTCAGAGGTTGCATAATTGAGAGCATACACGTCCTTAGAAATAAGCAATGCTCAGGCTGGGAAAGAATTTTATGAGAACACTGTCTGACAAAAGCAAGTGTTTTTCTGTGCGTGCCCCCGCCCCCAAGCCAATAAAAGCAGTGTGGAAAGCCAGGTAGAACCCAGCCTTCAATGGGCAGCACAATTCCCAACCAAGCAGCTGCTAGATGGGGAGGGGAAATCTGTGTAAATGCAAGTGAGATGGGAAAAGGACATTAGTGTGTGCACACACACAGAAGCAAGCATTTAAGTATGTAACTACAGGGGCATGTACCTGCAGAATTTTTGGATTGCATCATCACTGGCCATTTTAAAATCAGCAATGTGGCCCCTAGAGTTAATGAGATCCTCCACGGCTGTGGGTTGGGGGAAGTAGTCAGCATTGCTGCCACACTACCATCATGTTACCTGCCAATCTCCCCTCCATTTCCAGTACATTGCACTCCACAAACCCCTACCCCATATCTTACCTCCTGTCCCAAACAGCAGCCAAACTCCTCTGATACCCTCTTGGCAACAGACATGGCAGCCACTCGGCGAGGCTGGGTGCAGCCGATCTTCCCACGGGAAGTGTAGCCGGCCTCAGCAAGGTACTGTGTGATCTGTGTTGTTTTCCCAGAGCCAGTTTCTCCAATGACTATCAGAATCTGGTTATCATGGACTGCCTGGAAGGGGAAAGATATTGAAATAGGCTGGTTCAGATGAGAATATTGTTCTTCTCTTAGCTAATGTTATACCAAAATATCTTCCCATTTCTACTTGGTTTATTCTCCTCCATGCACATTATGTCAAGAAAGAAAATGTACTCTTGTTTGTCTGCCAAATTGGCTCTCAGTTGGTTTGTTTTAAAATAAAGTTAGTAGTCATCATGCTGCAGAAAGGGGCCTACAAAGCAGTGTCAATACAATAGTTTGTGTCAGACCACAAAATATGGCCTCCAACACTCAGCAGGCACCTCAGGCCCACATCCCCACCCCCTTGTACCCCACCCTTATACACCCAATTATATCCAGTGCTCTGTAAGTTCTCTGTAAGACAACATCAGGGTGTTATGCATGCCTTATTGGGTGGCAGGATGCCCCCCTATTCAGGGTTTGGAAATCTGGAACAGCAAACCTGTTGCAGAGCCCATTTTCAGGCTCCTACTGCCCTTGTTAGAAGTCTATACTACTAGATGATTTAAACGTTGTTGTTGTTGTTGTTTTTATTATTATTATTGTGTACTGTTCTATTCTTTGGATCAGATGTCACCCTGGATATATTATGGAAAGGGAGGATACACATTTTAATAAATAAACAGTATAAATCTGCCAGATGCGGGCGCTAATACATTAAACTGTATCAAATCTACTAGTTGCAGATTTCAGGTTTTCTGGCTGCAGAATTTAAAGGAGAAGAGCAAGTATAATTCTATATGTTCCCTTGGACTTTGGTACACCACTGACATCTCCTGCACAGACCAGGCCAAAGTGGTAAGTAGGATGGGATGATGGACTTGTTGACCCCTTGGACCGATTCAGGGCAGCTGATATTTTCAGCCTTACCTGAATAAGCTGATCCTTCAGCCGGAAAATTGGGAGACTTTCCCGCTGCTCGATGATCGACAGCTGAGTCTTTTTGCCATAAGAGGCTTTATTGCCTCCAAAGGCATGTTTCTTCCACTCAGGGATGTCATTGGGCATCATGCCAATACCCCGCATGTTGGCAGCAATTTGCCTCCCATCCACTAGGAAGGAGAGAGAAAAAGCCAATGAAATGCACATCTGAGCTTAATCCATTTGGCAACACACACAAGAACAATAAAGAAAGACTGACTAGAAATGGATACCCACTGAACAGCAAACGTAAGTAGAGGGCTGTTCAGAAGAGCCCCCCCATCCAAACACACACATGTATATCCTGTACGCGCACAATGAGACCACTTCTGCTGCCTTGCTCCCAACATCCGCCTATCAAGCGGAACGTTGGCAAGGAGGGTGTACACACAGCTGTACATGCATAGATGCCCATGTTCTACTCAACATGCCAATGGCAGGAGGGGATGTGCCAGAGTTTGGAGGGCCAAAGCTGCTGGGTGAATCTTGTTTCACCCTCTGTGCATGTGGAGGGAGCTCCTCTGAACAGCACTTAGGACAGACAAGAATTTTCCTACACCAAAGATTGCCTTGTGGAATCAGACTAAAAGTCCAGCACTTTAGTCTCCCATAGTGCCCAGCCAGCAAGGGACTCTTGGAAGCTCAAAATAGAGAATGATGGGGATAACCACCCCATTTCTTCCCAGCATCTAATAACTGGAGGTATACAGTCTCTGAACGTAGAGCATTCATTACTAGTTGTTATAGTAGCTATTGATAACTTTATCATTCCTCCATATACCTAATCTCTTTAAAGCTATCCAAGTAAGGGGCCATCACCTCATCAAGCAGCAATGAACTTCCCAAGAATGGAGACTGGGCAACAGTACGCATCAGGAGGGTAGGATCTGTCTTGTACTGATTGAAAATCATGCTCCATTTCGTCCCACAGGGACAATTCTGTCAGTGGATCTCCAGGATCTCTTATGGGGGGTGGGGGTGGGGAGGAAATCAAGAAATACTCCCAGTGTCCACATATTGGATTACAGCAAAACTATGTCTATAATGGGGAGAAGCCAACCATTCCCTCCAGAAGCATGGCCCACCGCATGGAGGTAGTCTGTGTAACTTGTGTTTGGCATGGGCCGGGGGGGAGGCAGCATGAACGTTGTCAGGGTACCCGCAGCTTCCCCAGTTCCAGTCCATGAATTTTGTATGTGAATGAGCTCACGATTAAATCTTAGTGTGGAATGAAGAGGTTTGTATTCACATAGGAGGAAGGGAAGGGACTTGTCTTCTCTTCCTTAATAGCGGAGTCCTGTGAATGTTTAGAAGCAAATTCCATCAGATTCTATGGTAATTACTCCAAGGGACTAGCCTACCTAAAATTTTAGAAGAGAGCAAGCATTTTGAATTAGTACCAGCTCTTTGTAGGATCATTTAACTTGTTATAGAAAAAACAACAAAGAGTTTTGTGGCACCTTAAAGGCAAAGACCTGTATTATGGCATAAGCTTTTATGGACTGCAGTCCACTTCATCAGATGCATCAACAGACTGCAGTCCATGAAATATTATGCTATAATAAATCTGTTAGTCTTTACGGTGCCACAAAACTTGTTCTTTTTGCTATATAAACAGACTAACACAGCTACCCCTCTGGAACATGTTAATGGAACATGTTGCATTACAGCTGGCAGAAAATTATTTGGCAATGCATTTTACAGCCTCAGCCTACCCATGATTACTCAGAAATAAGTCCCATTAAGCTCAACAGAGTTTACTCTAAGGTAAGGGTACATAGGTCTGCCATCTTCGAAGCACATGAGAAGTCTTAAAAAAATGTATTCAGGAACTGAGGAAGTGTTATAATTTGAATACTTCAGATTTCTTCACTTGCTGTTTTGCAGAGACTTTTACTCACCTTTCAAAAAATGAAAAGTTTGGGGCCATTCTGAGATCTCTAAATGAAGGATTCTGCATGCCAAAAATTTGGTTTCATCATGAATCCTAATTTTAAAAATCCAGTATAATTTTTCCAAAGCCTGTGGGCAGAGATCTAGCTTGAAAAACTGCACCTGAGAAGTATTTTTATTGATTGGTTACATCCTTCCTCCAAGGATCTCAAGGTGGTATCCATGGCTCTCTCCCTTGCCCCAACATTTTAATCCTCACAACCACCCTGAGAGGTAGGTTAAGCCAAGAGAGCAATATCACCCAGTGAGCTTCATGGCTGAGTGGGTGCTTGAACAGAGGTCTCTCCAGTCCTAACCCTGCATTCTTACCAAAACGCCATACTTGTTGTAGCTTAGGAAACTCAGGCGCAAAAAACACCTTTTAAGGTGCCACAGCACACCTTCTTGAAAAACATGTCCCTCTTCCTTCATTTTTGTAATAATTTTTTAAACAGAGAATTACACTGGCCTCTTACTGGCCAATATACATACTTCCCCCACATTTTGGGTTTTATGCCCAGAAAATGTAAACGTTCTAAAACATTAGAGCTTTTAATTAAAGGAAAAAAATAGGAAAAAAGGTCGGCTTTAAAAATTAAAAATGAAAGAACTGCCAAAAGCCATGACATGAATCAGTTTTAAAAATACCATATGCGCTTGAGTAATTAATACATAACTTCATTCAGACTGAATTGATCTCTCTTGAGAATTCATATAATACTGTTGCAGTATCACAGTGAGACTGTATTCCACAGCTGGCTAATAGAAAATAATGTTGACTACTAACACCAGACAGCTTTTGTGGATCCCTGTGTCTATCAAATTGCTTGCTACATTTTCTATTCTGATTTGAAGTAAATACTATCGTGAATGCTCGAGTGTGTTTCACAACAATTTCTAATAACAGTACGTTTTTTAAAAACCCACAATAGATTAGAAAAAATATCTGGTGTACCATCTGGGAGGGGATCCACCCAATGTTTGTTGAGTCCCATGGGGATAGAGTCCATCTCTGCTTCCCGCTGGGCTTGCTTCAGTTCTCGCCTCTCTTTAGCTAGTGCACTTTGCATCATGGCCGCTTGAGACAGGGAGCCATCTGGGTTCTAGAATTAACAGGAAATGTTTACATTCTATTTCTTGCTGCGGAAGAGGTGCTGAGGATTCCTGGAGTTGGTTTGGATCAGGGAGGTGTAGCAGTGTTGTTTGGCCGGACAGATGGAAGATAAGAAGGAGAGGATGAATTTATAGCGAACCAAGTCAACCAACTCTTTCATTGTCTTCCAGAGGAATTCAGCTGCACCGTAGGGTACTGGAAGCATTTAAATCTTTTCATCATCCTCAGTGACAACAGATCCTACCCACAAACCCAGTGCCATTTTCCATTCCTCCCCACTGCTAGCAATTATGGAGGCACCCATGACCTGGATTTGGTCACCTTCACAATCTTGATGGGGCTCATATCCATGCTCTGCTTCGTGTGCCCTCGCAGGAATGGTGGCTCCTCCTCTACCAATTCGATTTCCAGGTCCTCATCTAGAACGAATCAAGCTTATTTACACACCCATCATGGTTTAAAACAAAGGTTCCTCACTTGTCATCAACCCCTACGTTCTTTACCAAATACACTATGGGTTGGCATCCAGAAGCCTCTAGACTTATAGCGTAGCTATGCTGGCTGGGGCATGCTGGGAGTTGTAGGCCAAAAACATCTGGGAACCCAAGGTTGGAGAACACTGCTCTAGACCAAACATGGTCCCCCAAGGAGTGTAGCCTGGTCCCTTATTGCCAAACTTCTTCCCCCCATTATTCCATTATAACTCCCCACCTTGGTCCCTGGACTGCTGGAGGAAATACAGGCATTATGGAGAGATTTCCCCTCCGCTACCACCCCAGATATCTTTGGCAATGACTGGAATTGCTAGCAGGCTGCTTGTGAAGAGCCTCAGCCACCACTCCCAAATTCAGAGTGGGCCTGGAGCAAAATGAGTTGCTAACCATGGAAGTACACTAGTACATCAAGTCTAGACCATCACAGGCCCTATGTCATTACCTTCCTCATCATCAACTTTCGGCAGGATTCCCGTTTCCTCGTCAAAATCAGGGAACTCCTCCTTGGACAGCACATTGGCAGCAATCATCTGGGAAAGAAGATATGAGGACACGTATCCTCAAACCCAGGGCAAAGAGGCTTTTGTCTTATTTTAAACACTTCTGTAACAAAGGCTAGCATCCTCTTTATACTCACATAAAATATCTCACAAACAGGTTCCTTCTCAGTTACATGATACGGAGTCCACAAGGCCATTTAGCACTCCCCATAACCCACATCTGTAAACAGGACCATCCATTAAATCAACCATCCCTCCACACCACCACCACCCTATCTTCACGTTAAATGGCTTTTTAAAAAAGATGACCAGACAAATTCACTAAGGAAAGGTCTATCAGATGTTATTAGCTACAGTGGGAGCATTCACACGTCATGCTAACCCACCCTAGCAATAAGCCACAGTGGGTTGGTTGTGTGCGAAACAACCCACAGTGAGCCCGACAGATGATTCGGCTCACCTTTGGCCCCCTCCTCCCCGCTGCAATCATGAGCCATTTCAGGCTCACCGTGGCTTTTTTGCTTTTTACCCTTTCCTCCCCAGAGATTGGGGAAGCCAGCTGTTGAGCTGGCTTTCCTGATCCCTGTTCTGACAACTACGAGCAGTCCCTTCAAAGTGCCCCAGCAGCAGCTTGGAGTGGCTGCCTGTGGCTGCCCAACCTTTAAAAAAGAAAATTGTGCGCAAAAAAAATTATTTTATTATTTTTTAAATTTTCTAGTCACAGTTGTGCAACTGTGAATGATCCCCCCTTCCCCAATTTCGTTTTTCTTGACAGCAGTCAGATGGTGAGCTATCAAGAAAAAACAAAGGCATGAGTGATCTTTAGCTGTGAAAAGGGTTTTCTGGGGAGATTTAAACCCCCTTTGCAGCAAGATCCTCAAAATCCCCCCCCCCTTTAGTTCCCACCAGGGTACACATTTTGTACTTAATCCCGAGCCTCCAGGTGCTCAGGAAAGTGCAAATGTGCACTCCCCTACCCTTTTTTCAAGTGAAAAGGAGTTTTGACAGATGTCAAAATTCTGGATCCTTTTAAAAACGGTCTTTTGAGTGGGAACTGTGGGTTTTGGACTGGGACATACAGCTCATCTTCTGACAGCTGCAAAGAAAAACCAGAGAGGGGGGAAATGTATTTGGAGCCTCTTCTGTACAATGTCAAGGGTTGGTACCTGGTGCCCCTTGGCAGCAGGCACCCCCTGGACATTGCCCCAGCTGAGACTTCAAGCCCCCACAGTTGAGCAACTGTGGCTAGAAAAATTTAAAAATATATTATTAAATTTTTGCGCACAATTTTTTGTGCAAATTTCTTTTTTTAAAAAAGCCTGGACAACCACAGGCAGTCCCTCCAAGGTACCACTGGGGCACTTTGAAGGGACTGCTCACAGCTGTCAAAACAGCTGTCTAGCCTTTTGGTCCCAAAGCTTCATTGTCTTTATAAATATATTTTTTAATCTGGTTTTCTTTCGGCATCGTTAAATGACGCTTATATCATTGTGATTCCTAAGCCTGGAAAAGACCATACGTATTGCGCTAACTATCAACCTATTTCGTTAATTAATGTTGACAGTAAAATATTAACAGCAATTTTGGCTGATAGATTGCAACAAGTTATTACAACACTTGTTCGATCCGATCAGGTGAGATTCATTAGAAATTGACAGGGAGCTGATAATCTTAGATTAGTAGTTGATTAGATTGCTTTAAATACAAATAGAACAGACTCAGCTGCTATAATTTCTTTGGATGCTGAAAAGGCCTCTGACAAAATTTATTGGAAGTTTATTTTTGCTACGTTGAGAAACTTTGGCTTTCCCATGGAATTTTTAAATTGGGTTAAAATTTTATATTCAACCCCAAGAGTGAGAGTTGACCAATGGGCTTTTCTCAGACTATTTTATACTTGGGAGAGGTACTAGACAGGGATATCCACTTTCTCCATTGATATCTGACTTATGTTTGGAACCCCTGGCGTGTGTTATCAGACAGAATAGTAGTATTCATGGATTTTCACATGATGTTTTAGAATTTAAAATTATTCTCTATGCTGATGATCTTTTATTGTTTATCTTGAAACTCCAGTCATTGGTTCCTGCTTTGATGAAGGTGATCAAGAACTTTGGTGATTTGTTGGACTATTTAATTAATTGGACAAAGTCAGAATTGATGCCGAGTGGAGATAATATATCTCAGAGTGTATTAACTCAATGGCAATTTCGATGGTGAAATTTATTACTTACTTGGGAATACTTATCCCTAGAGACATATCCCAAATGATTAAACTTAATTTGAGTAAGTTGATTAATGAGATCTCATGGGATATAGACAGATTGGCATCTCTTAAGTTTATTTTATTTATTTATTTCATTTATACCCCGCTCTTCAGCCAGAAAAGGCTCTCAGAGCGGCTTACACAAATTAATAATAAGACAGTCCCTGCCCTCACAAAGTTGAGTTTGTGGGGTAAGATTAATGCACTTAAGATGAATATAATACCTAGGATTGTATATGTTTCATGTGGGATTCCTCTATTTACACCTGGCAATTATCATCAAAAACTTAATGCTTTGTTTCACAAATTTTTCTGGGGTTCCTCACCTCCATGAATTTCTTTGAAAAGGATGCAACTTGCAACTAAAGAAGGGTTTTTTGGTTTTCCAGATCTTGTCTTATATCATAGGGCTTATTTGTTGACTAGTTCTAAATTCTGGTCTTTCCCACTTAGATTAGATTATCCACCTTGGTCAGTTTTTGGAATCTTTAAGGCTGGATCCTTTCTCCAAATAGATGGCATTAGGGTCTCACTACACTAAAACAGACAGGGTACCTCCTACAATCACGGCAGTTAGAGAGGTGTGGCGTATTATATCCTGTCAATTCCAGTTTGACCCATTTTCTCATGTTAAACTGACTTTTATTATTATTATTATTTTATTACCCCATAAACTGACTTTATGGGGTAATCCGGATTTAAAAATTGGTAAGAAAATGTTCCTGTGGCGGACTTGGGCAGACAGGTTGATTTTTACTTTGTATCAATTAAGTGAATGTAGTTGATGAGTTTTTGTCATTTCTGGCTTTGCGTACTAAATATAACTTGCCTGCCTCAGCTGAATGGCAATACTTGCAATTGCAACATTTGTTAGAATCTAGGTTTGGTCCGGCTGCTTTTACAGCTTCAGAGCCTCCTTTGCTATTGGATGCATTGATTGAGGCTGAGCAGTTATATTTACCTATGATTCAAGTTTATAAATACTTATTATCGGTTAATAAGTATGATACACAGAGTCTTAAAGATGAATGGAATAGGGAATTTGATGGTTTATGTTGCCTAATCAATGGAACATTTTTTTGCCTCTGTGTCAGAAGGGTCTATGGATCTTAGGTTACATCTTATTCAGCAAAAACTTTTGTTTCGTGTTTATTGGGCACCACAACGTCTTTTTAAAAAGGGTTTGTCTAAGTCAGCTCACTGTTGGGGGTGTAATACTGTGAATGCTTCGTTTACCCATATGTTTTGGCAATACCCAGTGGTTGCTTCTTTTTGGGTAGAGTCATAGTACAGATAAATCTAGTATTAGAATGCTCTTTAATATTTACCGATGCACACATTCTTTTAAATTATATACCTGCTGTATGGAATTTATCACAAGGACAATGCATGTGGATTTTCCGCGCCCCCTTGACAGCCAAAAGACTGATATTACAACACTGGAAAGATAAATGCTCACCTCCTATAACATAATGGACTGAGGACCTAATAACGCTTTCAACATTTGAGCAGATGGTATTTAGACGCCACCTGCAGATGGATAAATACGTGGATATTTGGTCTGCTTTTTCTGAAGTTTATGCATAACTATTTTTATGGATAACTGTATTACTACATACTTTTTGATACGTATGGATATATATTTCATAGATATTTACTGTAAGTGAGCAATTTAAAATACTGTAAGAAAATTGTATGTTTTGTTCATTTTTTTCCTTCATTTTTTAATGGTTTTTGTTTTGTTTTGGTGTAATTCCCATTTAAAAAACTAATAATATATTTTAAAGAAAAAAACAGCAGTCAAAATGGGGACCGGGAAAGCTCATTTGACAGCCAGCTTCCCTGATCTCCGAAAGGAAAAGGGTAAAAAGCAAAAAAGCCGTAGTGAGCCCGAAACAGCTCGTGATTCTGGTGGGGAGCGGGGAAGCCAGTGCCAGCTGCCCCCAAGTGTCACTTGGGCACTCTGGGGGCGGCTGGCACTGGTGCTTGCCCAGGAGCCCCATGGCAAAAGTGGCAAGGGTATTTTGCTGGTCCTGCTGTGGGGCTCACTAGCCGATTACCCTTACCCACTATGGGGCCAGTCGTCTGGGTTCAGATGAAACGACAACCCATCATGGGTAGAACAATCCCTAGAACAAGACATGGTTTGTTGGGGTGGCTTGTTGTCCACGCACAAGCCACCCTGGGTAAATCAGTCTGGGTTCACATGACACAACAACCCATTGTGGATAGCAACGCACGATGGGTTCTCGTGTCGTGCGAACCCAGTCAGTATCTAAAATGGAATTTCCTTTCTTCCAAGGAAAGCCTCACCATCCACCAACTTTCCCAAGTGGAGATGGGCGATAGAAGGGGGTTGTGAGGGGTGGAGAGGAGGAAATATCAAGCAGGGGCCAAGAGGAGGAAATAGTGAGCGGAGGGGAGGTGCGCCCATCCACCCCAGTGGTAATTTTTTTGTGGTACCTGCAGACACATTTCAAAATGTAAAATGTGCCAGCAGACCCAAAACGTTTGCCTACCTGTTCTAAAGGTTCAGTCTCCGCAGTAGCCAGGATTGAATGGAGCAGCTGAAGGCTTTTCGCTGCAGCCAGATCTCCAACTTGCCCATGGAATATCGGTGATTTGCCCCTGAATCAGAAATGGTTACCTGCTTGATTTCCCATTTCTCTGGGTCTGAAATACGGGTGAGGCGCTTTCGTTCCAGTGTATCATCCTCCACCTCGGGAACGTTGACCAAGGATAGATGAGTGGGCCTATCTGGATTTCTCATGGCTGTCTCCTCTGCCTCTCCACCGAGATTCCGACGCCTGTTTGGGTTCAAATCTTCCCCTGTGTCTTGATCAACATCCTAAAGCAAACACAAGTCATACTGCACACTGTAATGACACAATGTAGTTAAAAGGAAATGAGATTGGAACAATCTTGTAATTATTCGGCAGCATAACACATTCCTCAGGTGAGCAGCAGCGTTAACAGCATGCTTGGCATTTACCAACACCATTCTTGTCTTGGAGCACCCAGGAAGAAAACAGCACTGGCCAGAAAACAGTGGCTCTATGTCTGCTATCTTAGGGGTCAGTATATTACCCAGGCCTTGGCCCAAGCCAGAAATAGAATCTATATTATATGGCCAAAGGAAGGAGAGTGACAGAAAAAAGGTCCGGGACTGACAAATAAGTAGTGGAGATATGAGACAGTAGAAGGACAGCAAGGTGAGACTAAGGTGAGAGAGGAGGCGGCTTGGCTTGGGACTTGAAGGATCTCCTGGGCAATCAGGAGCAGCATGGGAAAAGGCACTGACAGGAGAGCAAGGGAAGGAAAAGGAAACGGAAGCAGAAGACCTATGGGCTTGCACAGAATGGAGGTTCCTCTCCTACCTTCATGCTGAGGCTGGTTTTGGAGCCAGTGAAGGACAGCACTTTGACCTTGACCCTCTGGCCTTTGCTCACCACGTCGGCCACATTAGCAACACGCCCCTCACGGCGCAACTCTGAGATGTGTACCAGTCCTTCCCAGCGCTTTCTAGAGGGGAATGGGACATGGAAAGAGCCACGCAGAAATTAGCCAGTGATTGTCTGTTATACCTCATGCAGTAATTTTCTAATGTTTTAAAAATGAAGTTCGACCCACAGAAAAGGTATCAAGATACAGGTCTGTTGCTCACGCTGGCTCAGCTTGTCTGAGCGTAGAAAGCTAAGCAGGGTCAGGCCTGGTTATTGATGGGAGACCCCTCCTCTAGTTTCCTGCTCTGAGCAGGGGGTTGGACTCGATGGCCTTGTAGGCCCCTTCCAACTCTATGATCTATGAAAGATGACTAGAGTAATAAAACATCTAATAGCTGGACTCACAGATTTACATATTGATCCTAAACATGTTTACTTGAAAGTATGTCCCCTGGAATTCAATAGGACATAATTTCTGTACTTCTGTGATAGAATAACCCATTCCTGGATAACCTCCACTAATAGAGAATGGAATCTACTAAACTCTAATGCACATTTTCAAAATTCCTGGAAAGTGAGCATTCAAGTAACATAGAACTCGTCTTCAGGTAGAATTAACCAATTTAAAAAAAAATTAAATACACGTAACACGTTATCCAACCAGTGATATAATTATTACTTTTATTCACCTAAAAGTTGAGTGTTCTTCCAAAAAGGAGTGCAAGATCGTTAAACAGGAAGACAGTTAACTAGATTGCTGAAGCAATCCAGTTATAAACAGAAAAAAAGTTAGCAAAAGGTTTATGCATGTAAAACTGTATGCTAACAATAAAAAGATACTGCCTCACTTGCTCCCTATTTGAAATTGCACAGACCAGCAGCAGCTGGGAAAGAAAAAGGCAATGTCCATTTTGCATCAGATACCTGAGTCCTTCGAGCTGGACAAAGCAGCCAAACTGCATGATGCTGGTGACTTTGCCATTGTAGATGTCCCCAATGGAAGGCTCTTCCGGCGGAGGTCGGTCCACATGCTTATCCCTCCATCGCTCGTTGCCCTTCTCCCCAGGCTTCTCCCGCTCCTTGCGGTCCCAGCTTAGACTTCTGCTCCTGGAGCGGTACCTGGATTTACCCTTATTCCGTTCCCGTGTCTGGGAATGAGAGGAGGGCTTCCGCTTCCGATCCCTACTGCGGCTGCGACTCCTACGCTTTTTCTTGGCCCTGACAACAAAAAGTATTAAAATCACTCATATCTGGTCTGATTTAGATGCCATTTTAGTAATGAAAGTGCCCATGGTTCCCAGTAGTCACTACTGCTTGGATGAATGCCAGTTCATACAGACGATGGGAATAAGAAGTTCATCCTACCATTTCTTTGCTTAAATTTTGCTGTTTGTGGCTGATAACATCTAGCAAGAGAAGAGCGATGGGTTAGCTCTAGGAAGTGGCAGCTGACCACACCTGAAGAAACTCTCTAGCCCCTCAAGTCTACGTATCTTGGAACAACATGAATTTTCTGGACCATTTCAATCTGGCCTTCAGCCAGTTTCACATACCTTGGTTGCCCAAACTGATGAACTGCCACAGAAGGAACACATGGGGAGTGCCACCTTTCTAATTCTCCTTGTTCTTTCAATTGATCATACTATTTTTTTGGATTATCTCCCCAGATTGGGTGTCAGGGGCACCACACTGCAGTGATTCTGCTCATACCTGAAGGCCAATTCCAAAAGGTGGCACTGAAAGTGTGTTAGCTTTGCTTCATGGCATTTATTCTGCAGGGTTCCATTGGGCAATATTTTCTCTCTTCTTCCCCCAGTCCACATAACACTTACTAAAGTTGTATGGGGCATGGAGCAAGAGGTCATCAAAGCTGTCTGGGTGATGGCACCCAGATCTATTTCATGTCTTCATCCTAGTCAGATGCGGCAACGGATGTGCTGAGTAGCTGCCTTGAGTCAGCAATGTGCTGGATGAGGGCTAAGAAACCAAAGTTTTCCAAAGAAAAGATGGGTGTTTATCTGACCAAGGGGATACTATTCAGCTTGTTCTGGATGGGGCTGCACTTCTCAGCCCCCTAAAGATCAGGTTAATAATTTGGGGATGCTTGCAGATTCAGCCTTAACTTAGGATGTTCAAGTAAAAGCTGTGGCTCAAAACGCCTTTTACCAGCTTTGGGTGCTACACCAGCTGCCTCCCTTCTTGGAAACAAATTAGCTTGCCAGAGTTATTCACGTCCAGGTAATCCCCAAATTAGATTAATGTAATGTGCTGTAACAAGTCTGTCTTTGAAGACCACTTGGACACTTCAGCTGGCTCAAAATGCTGACGTGAGGTTAACAGGGATGAATTACAATGAACATGTCATGCCTGTATTGCAAGACCTTTTTCCTGGCTTCTAATCTGTTCCTGGATGCAATTCAAAGTGCTGGGATTGGCCTACAAAGCCTTCTCTGGCTTGGGTCTAGCGCAGGGCTCTCCAACCTTGGGTCTCCAGATGTTTTTGGCCTACAACTCCCAGCATGCCCCAGCCAGAGTAGCTACGCTGGCTGGGGTATGCTGGGAGTTGTAGGTCAAAAACATCTGGGGACCCAAGGTTGGAGAACACTGGTCCAGAGTATCTGAAGGACCATCTTTAAGTATGAAACCGCTTGCTAGCTCACATCATCATAGGAAGGCCTTTTGTGGCCTCCCCCATCGGAAGTGGGTTGTGACCAGAGATAGGGCTTTTTCTGTGGTTGCACCACAACTTTGAAACATTTCCTGAGATGTCCACCTGGTGCCTATATTTAAAGATTTCAGGCAAAGATTCCATTATTTTTCGATTCCATTATTTTTCTCTTTTTTTGGTTTGAGCCTAAAAGGGTTTTTTTGCTGCTATTTTGCCATTGTTGGGGGGGTGAAACTATGTTTACTATTTAATGTTTATTTCTTGTTGCTGCTATTTTATGATATTTTGAAATGTTTTAGGAGTTTAATGTGTAAGCTACTTTGAACAATACATTAGAAAAAGGAGGGTATACATATTTTACATTAAAACAAAAAATAACAAACCTCACATGAACCAAAGTCACCCATAACTCAATAGTATAGGCAGAAAACCTTGGGGTGGAGATTTAAGGATTCAGCTTTAAAATCCTGATATGCAGCTGTCTTCCTGGATGAAGAAGTGGAACGTTGCATAGTTTTTTTTGGGGGGGGGAGGTTAAAAACAAGCTAAATATGGTCAAGATTGCCAGTTATTCTGCGATAGCGATCATCACAGCAGCCCTTCCAGGGAAGATTCGTAATAGTCAATGTAGTGGTGTCACAGAGGAGTCCAAGGTAGCTACCTGAGACAAGCCAGGGAGTCAGTGTAATCAGAGAAAGCAGGGGTTAGAACTCAGTAGCAAAGAAAGGACCGAAGAGCACATGAACACACAGGAATGCACTAAAACGAGGAGGTCCTTGTTGCTTAGGCGAGTTACCAGCTCAAACCGGAAGTTTTTTTATAGCTCTTCCTGTCCAGGGGGACCCAAAAGTCCAGCATGGGCGAGCAGGGCCAGTTCAGAGCCTGAGAATACTTCACTGCCTAGGATGACATGCCAACCCGCAGTTCTGTGGCTCACCACTCAGGGACCCGCACACAGGAGCAAAGGCCCCTAGTTCTAGCCCCAGCAGCTCCTGACAAGTGCTGAGATTCAAAGGCCAACAGTATTTTAGATTGTATCAAGAGGAACATCACTTCCAAGGCCTGGGAAGTAATTCTTTTTATCTACTTAGCAAGGCTAACACTTCATCAAAAGCACTGTATTTAATTCGAGGCACTAGTTTCTGCACAGTTCATATGGAAACTTTGAATATGATAAAGTGCTAAAAAGTCGAATCAGAAGAGGAAAAGCTTGGAGAAATGCTAAAGAAAAGAGAACTGAGGGCATGGGGAGAATAATATGCCACCCAGAACTCCTTGGAGTAAAAGGATGAAAATAAATTTGCAATCCTCAAATATTCATGGCTTAATGTAATTTATTTATTTATTTATTTTATTTATTTATGAATCGCCCATCTGGCCAGATATCCAGCCACTCTGAGTGATGTACATCTCCTCCATGCAGTCAAAGTATTCTGAACTGCAAACTTGAGTTTTCTATCATGCCCAGAAACATATGTCTCCGTCCCCTTGCCTTTTAGGAGAGGGATTGCTTAACATCAGTCAGAATTATTCTGATGAACTCAAATCGCTCATTTGTTATTTGCTTGGTACCAGTAAATATATGTTTCAAATACTGCTGTTCCAAATACTGTTGATTTTGGCTTTTTTCTAATGGACCAACACCGCAGCCAGCAATTCCTGTCTGCTCTAAAGAATAAAAAGAGGAATTTTAAAAAAATTAAATTATTTGCCCTGTCCATGAAGAACAGAAAAGAAGCAACTAGGGGGAAATAGATTTAAGTTAAATATTAAGAGCTGCCAGATTTTTTTCCTTTCTGATGTTTTAACACAGGGACAGGGAACCTTTGGCCTGCAGGCAGAATGCAGCTGTGGAGGTTCCTCATCATCCAGCACACAGAGGTTTCCCTTCCCAGGCCCCACACCCTCTCTGTGGGAAAAGGAATCCCCACTGTTATCTCCACCAAACAGGTCTAGGAGTTAATCTGGACCCCAGAACAGAAAAGGGTCCCCCCTGTTTTAAAAGAACAACTGGGCAGGCATCTGTAAAGGTTGCTTTAGGTACAGAATTTAGCTGTCCACGAATTTTATCTGGGCTTGGTTGCAAAATATTTTACTAGCCAGCAAACATATAGTAAAAGTGCCTCTGAGCACATGCAAAGTGCCTTTCCCTGTCCACTGAACAAGCGCATCCTGCCCTACTTCTGCCCAAACAGAATTAAGAAGGGCTTCTAAGGCAGATGCCACTGCTCCCCTACATGCCTGTGTCCCAGCATGACTCTTTCTAGAAATTAAACACTACCTCCACCTCTCCAGCAAGTACATGATATGTAACTGGCTACCTATTCACTACCAGGCCAGGTTTAAGGTTCTGGTACTAGTGTACAAAGCCTGAAACAACTTGGGACCAGGATACCTGAGAGCACCTTCCCCCTTACCAGCCTGCCTGGTCACTAAGGTCATCAGAGGACGTTCTCCTGGCGGTTCCACATGGACCTAGGGCCCGACTGGAATCCAACAGGAGAAGAGCCTTCAGTGTGGCAGCTTCATCTCTATGGAACTCCCTGCCTCTGGAGGTCAGGCGGGCTCTGACACTGTGTTGTTTTCAGTGCTTGCTGAAGACATCCTTGTTCTGGGAAGCCTTCCTTGTTAACCAGTCACCGTTTTAATGTTACCTTATTTTCAATGCATTGTTTTTATTTGTTTTTATCTTTTTATTGTTCACCGCTCCGGAATCTGCTTAGATATGGAGCGGTATACAAATACAGTAAAATAAATAACTAGCAAGCACAGATTAATCCCCCGAAAATCCAGTCCTAGTTTTCCCCACTACTATCCAGCAACTGAAAATACTCTTCCCTTTGCCCCCACAACCCTCCAACTCTCTTGTCATAAGTAGGCTTTTCATTCCCTGCACCCACTCCACCAACAGGGGGCTTCATTTATACCAGAGCACAGTCCAGCAGAATTGTGTTTTTTAAACAATTTTTCTCTGCACAAAGAAATCCACTCTACCCTTTTCTACCAACCCTCTTTCCAAAAAGGAGCTCCCATTTGGGTAGTTTAATTTTTTTCAATAAGTCTTAGGGGGACAATCTTCCCTTGCACAAAGGACATCCAATCTAGAGTTTTGTCAACTTCCATCCCTGCAGCAGCTCAGTTTGGCCGTCATTTATTTCAACATTCTCAGAAGGACAAAGCAGAGGGAAGTGGTGCAAAACATTGGGGGGTTGTTTCTGGGGGGGCAGTGGGGTGAGACAGTAGCTAGGATTGTACTCTGCTACAGAGGACAGTTACTGGGAGAAGAGTGGGGGCTAGAGAAGGGACTGGAGGAAGGACTCTGAGGAGCAGCAGAGAAGACACACATGGAAGCAAAGATGGAAGGAGTCTGAAGGAAGGAAAAAACAGTTTTTAATATTGCCTCTCCCTGCTTAGTCAGTCAGTCAGAAGATTGCAGGGCATGGCAGAATTAGTGAGAGCAGCAGGGGCTAGCAACCTAATTCAGGTTCTCACAGGGAAAATACTGTCAGGGTTGGGTTTGGTTTTTGTTTTTTTTAGAAAAATGGACCAAAATATTGTGGCTTCCCCTGGCTGCAAACTGCACCCAGTCTTGGCCACCACATGGCGACCGTAGTTGTGAATTCCTGATAGCAGATTCTGCCTGAGATGAAAGTTGAGCTAGATCACCTATGATTTTTGAAAACACACACTGAAAAAGTTTCTTTCTGGGGGAGATGTGGCCCAGGGAACCTACTGATTCTCACTGCTCCGGTGTTTCTCCTGCCTGCCTGCCGTCGGCATTAAAGCTTCCAACTCCTTTAGGGCATCAGCAGCCACCTTCACATCATCTTCATCCAGCATTGTCTGCACAGGCAAGAAGAGAAGGTCCCTGAATAGGCAGCAGACGCTCTATTTCAGCATCTCTCTCAAATGCATGTGGTGGCAGTTGCACTAAATGGAGTTCCTCCAGAACTGCTTCCCAGCAGTTGCACTAAACTGAGTTCGAGACCAGAGCTCACCCTACTTGGTCAGGAAACAGCAGCAAAAGCCAGGAAGTTCTTTCTTGGTAGCAGTGATTCGGGTTTCGGCAAAACAATTTCTACTTTTAGAAATGCATTGGTTCATAAATTAGTATCACATCGAATGAACACAATACAATATAGTTTAAATCAAATTAGGCAACTGGAATAGATACAGTACTAGGCAAATTTAAAATCAAAGTGCTAATTACTTTTCACAGATGACTATCTTTAGGAAAGATAGTCCTAAAGATCTTCAGGTATGCTCAAATTATTCTAAGGTTTTTAATGCATTTTTCCTTAAAATCTGTGTATGCTATTGAGTTGTCATGCCTTAAAATATTTAGAAGTACTCCAATAAAGGTAATTTCCAAGTGAAGCTTTGAATAGAGATTTTGAAATCCACCCTGCCAAACAATCAAATATTTCATTTCAAACTACTTTTGGCTATTGGAAAAACTTTTCAGATATCTATGCAACTAATACAGTTAACATGTTATACTCTGTTAGCTTTGTTTACTAAATGTACATCAAAGCATGCCAAACATGCTACACCAGGTCTCTATTAATTTAGGGCAGCAGAAAGTTCCCCCAATTCAGACTTTACTGGAAAACCCACATCACTGTTTGAAAGCACTGGATTTTGTTACTAACTCTCCACCCCTGACTCCATCCCTGAGACTCAATTGCCTTCCTTTCATCCCTGGCTCCCTACAAACCTGCTCCCTCCAGCCTTTGTTCCTGCAACCAATACAATGCATGTGAGTTCATGGACTGCACTGCTGCTTTGTTCCCAACTTGCTCTCTTGTCCCTCTGCTCTCCCACCTTCTCCCAGAGTACAAACTATGAGAGCTTCCAGCAAGGAAAAACACACATGCACACACACACCTACCCTGACGATGGGATTGTCTGGCCTACATAGGGCTGGAAACAACTCCTTGAACTTCTCTTTTTCTGTTTTCGGTTTAATAGCATCTAGTGGGATAGTAGAAATAAAAACACAATATTTTAAATGCTTTCATTATTTCACTAGAAACATTTCTGTTACTAGCTGGGTCGTCATTTTATTTTGGTGGACTTTTATTTTAATAAAGATATTCTGTATTTTCTTTTCTTGCTTGGATGTAGCTTTGCTAGGTCATTGCTGAGCTTAGAGGGCTGGGGGAAGAAGAGAGACAAATTGCAGACTATTCCCAGAATCCCACAGTGGTAAAAGTACCAAGAGGCCCTCTAGTCTAATGCCCTGGTACAAGAAAAGTCAATTAACCATTCACCCACCTAGTCGCCAACCCTATTCATTCTATACTAGGAGTGGGCAACTGACAACCACAAGCTAAATCTGGCAGTCAATACATCTTTATCCAGCCCCCACAGGTCCTATCAAATGGTAATCAAAATGTGGTAAAATATTTGCTAACAGTTTCTTCAGTAAGGAAAATAATGAATAAGGAAAATAATGAGAGCCAGTGTGGCGGAGTGGTGAGAGTGTTGGACTGGGACTCGGGAGATCCGGGTTCTAGTCCCCGCTCGGCCATGAAACTCACTGGGCGACTTTGGGCCAGTCACTGACTCTCAACCTAACCTACCTCACAGGGTTGTTGTGAGGATAAAATGGAGAGGAGGAGGAGGAGGATTATGTAAGCCGCCTTGGGTTCCTTGCAGGAAAAAAGGCGGGGTATAAATATAATAAATAAATAAATATTTCTCATTGAAACTTATTGGATATTCTGTGTCACATGCATACTGAAAAGGCAAAGAGCCACTCTGCCAAGCTGCCTTTTGAGTGCATCTTTCCCTTGGAGGCAGGCAGGGGCTGGGATCGCTTCTGACCGGTCAAATGCTGGGGAAGGCAGGGAGCCCTCCCCACCAACACTTTGCAATTAAGGGTGAGGAGTCTTGGCAGCAATCCTGGGCCTTGGCAGGGCTCTTTTGTAAAATGGGCTTACAGTGTGCAGAACTACGATGATGGAGACTGGAGCTGTGCCACTCCAGAATCTGGCTTGTGCCCCAGGCGAGGCTTTCTTTGGGCCATAATGGTATCCCTTTGAACCCAGCACATTTTGGGGTTGGTTTGCCTCCATATCTAATGCAGAATCATACCGCTCTAATGGGCTGAAAACCATCCTATCCCAAACCTGTTGTCAGGTCCCTTCCTCTATCCTCATTTACCAATTTCATCCACATGCCTGAAGGTTCTAATGACTGATAAAAGACAAACACTTACCTTTGCTAGTGGAAGGTTTTGCAGGAGGTCGCATTGTCTGTATAAGACGCAGTAGGTTGCTGATGAGGGAATCCTGCAATATTAAGGGAGGGGCGATAAGAAACAGAACTTCTAAAGGCAACAATTTGTATTTCAGCTAATTTCCCTACCAACTTAAACAACACCTTCTACAGCTTGCCACCTTCAAAAGGTTTCAGCACTCACTTACTGTAAATTCAGCACCATTCTTCACCAAGGCTGCTTTGAATGCATCAAAGGCTGTATTTCTTTCTGCGAGGTTTATCACAAATTCAGCTGTGAACAGGAAAGATCAATAGAAGGATTAAATAAAAAGAGGCAAAAAATTAGGCTAAAATGGCAGAGATATCAATTTCTGGCTAACTATGTTGGAGCAGGCAAGGGCCCTGGATTCTAAATATCAAAGGCCCCCCTATGAGATACACTCTCCAACCAGTCACTGCTAGGCAGAACCAGCACTTCAGAAATCGACTAATGCAATCCAGACCATAGTGTGCTATAAACAGATTGCAGATGCAATGAAGAGATGCCAGCACACCAAAAAGCTCCAGATTACACAAACAAGTCAGCCAAGTAACAACGGTAGTGAGCAATACTGGTTATCAAATGGGTTCTCTCAAAATTAAGCTTTGCCTCTATGTATCTCTAGGATACTCTACATCCTGCCCCTATTTTTGGCAGCCCAGTGCTGTATACTCAAAATCAGCTAACAGAGATAGAATTAATTATTCTAATAAAAAACCATACATTATTTCATAGTCTTAAATGTTGCATTCACAATCAGGACAAGGCAAGAGCAGACTTTTTCCATCCTTTCAATACAACATAAATAAGTCGAGAACTGGAAGGGCGGTAGTCATTCTAGACTAATATGGAGTAGATGTGTCATGTTGCTTGTTGGGTACCTGGTTATTCTATAGCACAGGTGGACAACTTTGGGAAGTCCAAGGGACATTTTTGCCCTCGGCTACACTCCCCCCATGGGTACCAAAAATGGGGGGAAAACAACAACACAAAAAACAAAATGGTATCTGAAGCTGCTACGGAACGCCCAAAAGGTCAAAATTCACTTGTTTGAAAGCTAATTTTGATCCTTTTGGGGTTCCATAGCAGCTCCAGTTGCCATTTTCTTTGCAAAAAAGTGTGGAGAGAAAGCCAGGCCAGGTACACTCCCCCCCCACACACACACCGCTACCGCCACCGTGATGCCTAGGGCAGAGGCAGCCCAGTTCCGAGCAGTCATTTGCATCGGCCTACATTTGCATTTTGCATTCACCTAAATGGGACACATCTACATACCCCCCAGTGGCTTCCCCAGAGAGCAAAGAGTTGTAAATCACCCTCAAGCACCGGGGGGGGGGGCAGGATGCCCCGGCAGTCTCAAAGAGCTGCCAAGTACTCTCAAGCACCCAGGGGCACCGAGGTCCTGGCAGGAGGAATCGGTTCTTCCTGTCAACAGGAAGGGAGGGGGAGCAAAGGAGGGGGTAAAAGAGGGGCACCAAGCCCCGGTAAGGTTGTTGGGTGCAGGACTGCACGGACTGCCCACAACTTCGGTCGGGACAACAGAACACAACCCCAGGTAACGCACCCGGTAATGGCTGGGAATCGGCAAGGCTCCCAGCAACGCGCTTTCTAGGAAATAAGGTAATCTGAGGTCAGCCTTGTCTCTGCCTGAATGCTACGCTCTATCTGAATGTGTATTGAAGCTTGCACGCTTCATTGAGTTTTATGGACCCCTGTGGTTATGGTGGAGTGCTTATCTGTTTGTTTTGATACGCTTCATTAAGCATACTATAAACAAGCCAATTTCACTCTCTCATTCAGTGTCTGTTAAAGCGGTTGCATTTTAAGTGTTCCGGAACCGCTTAAAGGGAGTTTTCTCAGCTCGGGTTAACCCGTTAACTCCCGAACTCTCACAAAGGACCGGCGGCGGTCCTTCACAAAAATATTTTTTTAAAAAACTTTTTGGGATCCCCCCAAATTTTGGGGCCAGTGGGGGCCACATGTGGCCCATGGACCTCATGTCACCCACTCCTACTCTAGAGGAAGTAAAGAATCTTGATACCCAGCTCTATTCTTCACCATATTCAGGTGAACCAGTGTCTGGTCTGCAAGCAGGGCTGGATGAAGGCCAATAAACTGAAACTCAGCCCAAACAAGATGAAAGTTCAGTGGGTTTGTCTGTTCAGAGAGATGGTATTCAGTATGTTCTGGATGGGATTGCATTTCCCCTACAGTAGGGGTGCAGACCCTCAGGCTCACAGGCCAAATCTGACCACCTGGGGGTTCCTCAGATGGCTGTGCACCCCCTTCCCCTCGCCCCACCTGCTTTCCTCTGACTGTCAATCATTTTCCCTGCCCGTGTGATTTCCCCCCCTATTCTAAAAAGTTGAAACACCTCTCCTAAGACTTAGTTAGTGGCAATAAGAGTTTTAAGCCAAAATATCCTTTTTAATATATATTTTTGCCACTTCCCGCTCTGTCCCACCCAGCACTGAATGCAGCCTTCAAAACTTTTTGAAAATTGAATTCAGCCCACAGGCTTAAAAAGGTTTCACACCCATGCCCTACAGGATCAAGTTTGTATTTGGGGAAATTCCTGGATCCCACTTTGTCACTGGAAGCCCATTTAGCCTCTGTGGCAAGAACTGCCTTTCATCAGCATCAGCTGTGGCCTCTCCTGGACGGCAATAGCCTGACCATAGTTATCCATGCTTTGGTAACATATAAGGAGATTGAGTTTCCTTCTTTTTTCATCTCATTATATCTAGGATTGGGTGAATTCTACCAACAAAACGGTATTTATCTACCTTTAAAAAGCATTTTATGGTATCACAATAAATGCAATATGGGTATATTGTTACTTAACCCACGTACCAAGGCTATTTACATTGTATGGGCTAAATATAAAATTCAAATTACGGTAGCTCCAAGTATATTTCCCTAACAGTCTGGCTACTATAACAAATAAATAATAAAGACACCCTCCAGATGTTTTGGGCTACAACTGTCAGCAGTCCCAGCCAGCATAGACTATGGTGAGGGATCATGGGAACTGCAGGCCATCTGGAGGACCACAGGTTACCCAGTGATACGGGTTATCAGGAAAATTTTATGCCCTAGAGCAGCTTTCCCGGACCTGCCCTCCAGATGTGTTGGACTGCAACCCCCAGAATTCCCAGCCAGCATGGCCATTGGCCATACTGGCTGGGAATTCTGGGGGTTGCAGTCCAACACATCTGGAGGGCACCAGGTTGAGGAAGGCTGCCCTAGAGTGTAATCAAACTCAGCGTGTTTATTTTACAAAACTAAAAAAAGCACCCCGTGTCAATTTTTTAAATCTCAATACACCACAAGCACAGACCTGAAAGATCTGAGGGAAAAAATTAAAGCACAGTTAATGGCTCTGTTCACATGTACGGGCAGAAAATTGTGGGTTAATTAACCCATGATTTGCCACAGCGTGTGCTGCTATTTTGAATATGCAACCTCCAATCTAATTGTGTGTGGGGGGGGTTCTTATTAATTTTTTAAATTGTGATTTTCAATAAACCAAAACCATGAGAAAAAATAAAAAATATACAATTTTCTTACATAAATTAAAATAAATCACTTACAGTAGGTGCATATGAAATGTGTACCTATGAGAATATATATGTATATGAAAATACAACTATCAATAAAAAACAATTGTGCATAAGCTTCAAGAAAGGCAGGCCAAATATCTGTATCTTTTTCCATCTGCAGGTAGCATCTAAATACCACCTGTTCAAATGTTGAAAGCGTTGTTAGGTTCTCAATCCATTGTATTATGGGAGGTGGGCATTTATCTTTCCAATGTTGTAATATCAGAATTTTAGCTGTCAAAAGGGCATGGAAAATCCATTTGCATTGACCTTGCATTAACTTCCAAAGAACAAGTAAATAATTTAAGAAAAATGTGCATCAGTAAATATTAAAGAGCACTCCAATACAAGGTTTATCCATATCATGACCTCCTCTCAAAAAGAAGCAACTACAGTCATGCCTTGGATTGAGAGCATAATTCGTTCCGGAAACGTGCTTGTAATCCAAAACACTCATATCAAAACGAAATCCCCCCAAAAAAATTTGTACAGAGATTTTTAATTTAAGCCGTACTACAGTACTTGTATTGCAAGACGTCGTTTGTATATCAAGTAATAAATAAATAAATAAATATTTAAGAATTTGCTTGTCTTGCAAAACGCTCTCAAACCAAGTTACTTGCAAGGTATTACTGTATTGGACATTGCCAAAACATATGCGTAAGAGAAGCATTAGTGGTATTACACCTCCAGCAGTTAGCTGACTTAAACAAACCCTTATTAAAAAGACATTGTGGCATCCAATAAACACAAAACAAATGTTTTTGCTGAATAAGACATAACCTAAGATCCATTGATGCTTCTGGCACAGGAGCAAAAACGACAATCCATTGATTAGGAAAAATAGGACAGTCCAGTTCCCTATTCCATTCCTGCTTAAGACCCTGTGTATCATATTTATTCGCTGATAATAGGTATCTATAAACATGGATTGTAAGTCGATATAACTGATCAACCTCCATAAGTGCTTCCAATAGTGAAGGAGACTCTGAAGCTGTAAAAGTGGCAGGGCCAAACCTAGATTCTAACAAATGTTACAATTGCAGTTATTGCCATTCAGCCGTAGCAGGGCAGATTGTATTTGGCACACAAAGCTGAGAATGACAAAAACTCGTCATCGGCACCCACTAATTGATCCAAGGTAGAAATCAATTTATCTGTCCAAGTCCACCACAGGAACATTTTCTTACCAATTTTTAAATCCGGATTACCCCATAAAGTCAGTTTAACATGAGAAAATGGGTCAAACTGTAATTGACTTGATATTATACGCCACACCTCTCTGACTGCTATAATTATCCATTTTAATGTGCCAAGAACCTACTGCCATCTATGTGGAGAGAGGATCCAGACATAAAGATTCCAAAACTGACCCAGGTGGATAATCTAGTCTAAGTGGAAAAGACCAAAATTTAGTACTGGTCAACAAATAACCCCTATGATATAGCAAGATCTGAAAGGCCAAATCTGCCTTCTTTAATTGGAAGTTGCATCCTTTTCAAAGAAATTTGTAGCAGGGGGAACCCCAAAGAAATTTATGAAACAGAACATTATGTTTTTGAAATACTTGTCAGGTATAAATAGAAGAATCCCACATGAAACATATACAATCCTAGGTATGATATTCATCTTAAGGGTACTAACCTTATCCCATAAACCCAACTTTAGAGATACCGTACCCATCTATCTATATCCCGTGAGATCTCATTAATCAGCTTACTCAAATTTAGCTTAATCATTTGAGATATGTCCCTGGGAATAAGTATTCCCAAATAAATAATAAGATCTGGGCACCATCAAAATTTCCAATTAGCTAATACACTATGAGATATAGTATATCCAATCGGCATCAATTCAGACTTAATACCAGTTAATTGAATAACCAGACAAATCACCAAAAGTATTAATCACGGAGGGAGGAACTTCCGGGCTGATGGAGTAACAGACGAGACGGAGAAGCTCCCGGTTGGAAAGATTTTTAAAGTGTAATATTTCCCTTGGATGCATATTACAACTTTGAAACTGCCAAGCACTGGAAATTTTCCAGAAAATTCTCTGTCCCACATCAATGTTGCCCTCCTGTTTTAGGTGATATTGTCATATTGGCAAAAGAATTTGAGTGTCTTGAAGGATTTTATTGCAGAGGGAAGCATTATAACATTTGAACAAGGGGTTTAGAAAATCAATCCCTATAGATTATTTATTTTCAATTTAGACATGCAATTATTGTGCTCTAACAAGGAAATATGGCTTAATCACAACTGAAGGATTTATTATTGTTTCCAACCAGTTAAAAAGGGTGGGGAACCTCTGGCCTGTGGGCCTAATCTGGTCAGTGGGGATTCCCAATCCTGCCCATGGACTCCCCTTGGGAGGGCAAGTGATGCGGCACAGATGAGAGATAACAACAGGGATGTACAAGTGGCACACAAAGCCAGGGACTCGGCCCGCGCTGGTGGCCACCACTCCTCCCAGCACCAGCTGGCTGAGTCCCTTTCTCCATGCTGAGGGGAACGGGATACCACGTCTCTCTGAGCACAGAGAAAGGCAAAACGGGTGGGGTCAGGGCAATGACATCAGCAGGCACAGCCATGCCCCCACATCATCCAGCTTGCAGAGGGCTGAATTGGGGGCAAACTGGCCTCCCACTTGCAACGTGTTCCTCACTCCCATAAGAAAAGGAGTAGTAGTTAAAATATATAGATTACTTTCAGCTGTTAAGTCTAATAATATCCTGTTTTATCAGGTTAAATGGGGAAAGATTAAGGAACATTTGTACTGGAATATATGTGGGGTGGGATTTGATTGCAATGAATTTAGAAAAGAATTTTAAAATATATTATATCAGTAGTACCTAACTCCTTATAAATTAAAATTTATACATTTGTCACATTATAATTGTAGGAGCTATAGTCAACCACATGCAAATTATATGCAAATTCTGAAAATGTGAGAAATTCAAGCTTTTGGCACCTTCTACTATTGTATATTGAACAAACTATAGGGTATAAACTTCCAACAGATTCTTTGAGTTTTATTTATTTATTTATTTATTTATTATATTTATACCTTGCCTTTTTTCCTGCAAGGAACCCAAGGCGGCTCACATAATCCTCCTCTTCTCCATCTTATCCTCACAACAACCCTGTGAGGTAGGTTAGGCTGAGAGTCAGTGACTGGCCCCAAGTCACCCAGTGGGCCGAGCAGGGACTAGAACCCGGATCTCCTGAGTCCCAGTCCAACACCCTAACCACTACGCCACACTGGCTTTATGTTGATATAAAAATTTTAAGAACAAACAGACATGCTAAATCAGATGGATAGCAATTTAGAGCAGTAGAAAAAAATCCAGTTTAAAATATTTCAGAAATCCAAATCACTGGGTGAAAAAAAAAGCTTCTGCCTGCCAATCCTAGGAGAACTCTGCCAGTTGGGTAAGGTGAACTAATGGTCTGTGACTCTGCATGAGGCTGCTTGAAACAAACCACGCCTGACTGCAACCAATTCCCACTGAAGAGGGAATCCCTCCAAATCGCCATTAATTTAGAAAGATCAGGCCATACTTGGGACAAGCAGTCAGTCAGTCACTCTCCCATCCATCCAGCCTTATCAGAGACCAAAATCAAAGGCACCCGCAAAACTCGGCAGCTGAGATGACAGCAGCTCAGCAGCTTTACCAGAACACGTCTCTGCACAGAGTAGACGAAACGCCAAGGGTAGCAGGTAGAGCAAGTGGGAAAGTTCCCCACAAGCCCCTCTCCAGCGCTGAGAAAACACACTGGCGGCGAACAAGCAGACATATTATCTGGGGGAACTACACCTGCGCCCTCCCTTTCCCTCTTCCGCGCACAGACGCACAAGATGGATACGCTCAGACCTCTCCACCCCAAGGGACCTACCCAAGTCTTTGTCGTTGATGCCCAGGTGGTTGTCGAGTTCAGTGCAGACTTTGGAGACAAGGGACAAATATTCGAGCTTGGCGAGCTCCTCCGTAGGATCTGCCATGGCGGCCCCGACCAAGCCTCGCGCCTTTGCACGTCTAAGAACAAACACTTCCGGGGACCTTCTCTAGAAGCAGTCTCATGAAATCATAGAGATAGGGGGGACCTCACTTCCTGTTTTTGTTTTGAGGTCATCATCCGTAGGTTTGTAAATGAGAATGCACACTGAACAGGTTTCCGGTTTCAATAGATTCCCTCCCCCCTCTTCTCTGGTTGGAAGAGAAGGAACCAGTGGAAGAACCCCAGATTCGCCTCTTCCTGGAATTGCCCTCCCATGGCCTGATTGGTTGGTGGCAGGATGACACGTGACACTGTCCAGAGTAGAGGAGAGGGAAGATGGCGGAGCCGCCAAACGTATCTCCGGAAAACCCCTGGGGAGGAAAAGTGAGTGGAACTGGGAGTACAAAGGCAAGGGAAGGGGTGGGATCAAGTGTCAAAGTATGCGGCAGGTCTGGGAAATGGCTTCAGTATCCTGTGGGGCCCAGAGCACGTGAAACAGTTAAGAAAGCGCCTCTGAGCATGTGAAGAATGCCTTTTTTCGTCTAAGTAGCTTTAGGATGGTAGTCGTCTTGGAGGCAGGCCTAAGCCCCGGCACCTTTCAATTTCTCGAATTGGCCCCGAAGCCAGTGAGTGGGGGACATTTAATCTTTTCTGTGGTAGCTTGTTAGAAAACCAGTTAAATATGGGTTTAGTTTTGTAAGTGGCTCAATTGAATTGATAAATGATCACCCTAATTGTCTTAAAGCTGCTAAAGAGGTACTTCTGTTGCTCCTCCAGTTGAGGGTCCATCTAGTCCAGCATTCTGTTCACACAGTGGCCAACCAGCTGCCCATGGGATCCCACAAGCTAGACAGCACTGCAACAGCCCCCTCCCGCCCATGTTCCCCAACAACCCTTCTTTTCTACCATGGTGGTGGAATAAGGTGAGCTGTTAAATGTCTAGGAAGTCAGCCAGAAAAGATTAGTGCCCCTTGTTGTTCTTCTATGTCATTGCAAATGGCCCAGAATGAAAGAGAGGTTGAGATGGGCACACAGCAGCAATCCATTTCCCATCCCCTAAGATTGCATACAACAAATGTATTATGATGAATGTGGCCATGTGATGTTTTAAAAGGAACTAATTGACCCTTGGAGGACTAAAATGCAATTACAACTTTATTTCTGAGGCTTTGTTTTGCACCTACTTCTGTTAAATGTTGAAATTTAGCACTGACACTAACTGCTGGATAGAAGAGAAGTGACAAGAGTATGTAATCTAGACTGGGAAAGGGGGAAGAAGTCAGGCTGATCAGATGAATAGGGGAGGCAGTAGAGCTTTTGGTCAAGATGAGTCTAGGGCAGGGGTAGATGACCTTTTTGGGCCTGCAGGTACATTTCTCATTTTTTCCTGGGTCCCCTCTCCCTGGTTATTGTATTTTTTCTCCCCACCCACTCACCCGGGGGGGGGGCTTCCTCCTCCTTCCCGCTCAGGATTTCCCCCCCTGCCTCTCCTTTCTTCTTTCTCCCTGCCCCCATTGCTTCTGCCCCCCTCAGTACCTCTCTTCTCACCTCTGTTGTTCCCCTACCCACCACCGCGTCACACTCACCTCAGCATTGAGGAAGCAGGAAGTTGGCAGACTGGGAGATGGGCACTTGCTCCATGGGTTCAGGCAGGCATTTTTTCCAGCCCTAGAGATGCCAGGGATTGAACCTGGGACCTTTTTCATGCAAAGCATGTGCTCTACCACTGAGCTACAGCCAACCCAATGAAGTCTAACCCTAAGTACATGTAACTGCATCATCACATATTTAGCCTTATGCCTCCCCTCCATTAGGAACATAGGAAGCTGCTTTATACTGCATCAGACCATTGGTCCATCTAGTCCAGTATTGGTAACACTCTGGCAGTTCTCCGGGGCTTCATGCAGGGTTTTTCCAGCCCTACCTGTAGATGCCAGGGATTGAATTTGGGACCTTCTGCATGCAAAGTATGTGCTCACTGAACCACAGCTCCTAGACTTTTAGCTTTCCCACTCTCCAGAACTCCCCCCCCCCCAATATAGTAGTTAAATGCTCAGGTAGTTAGTAGTTAAATGCTCAGGCTGGCAGCTTGATTCCCCTAGCGCTATGTAGCACAGCAGGAGAACAGGAAAAGTATTTTTTTTTGCCCCCCTTCCACCACCAAGGTTTCAGTTTTTGCATAACTACAACAGAAACACTCCTCTTAGAAGAGGAGGGTATGCTGTAAGTTTGTTGTAGGTCCTACTTGTCTGTCTGTTGTTAATCTCTGCCAAGTAGAATAGCCCAGCATTGAGAAAAGCCACTTGGATCTTTCTACAGGTTTTTTTAAAAGAGTGAATCTTGGGGATGTTGGTTCATTGTGGGGCAAAAATCATGTCTATCGCAGTATGGACTTCAGAAAAACATGTCTAGCCAGCAGCTTATGTCAGAAACTGCTTTATTGTTTCAATGGGGAGCAATGACTTTACTTATTCAGTTTTATTCCATATGAGATCACAGCATATTTGTTGAACAGAACTATTTGTCACTCAGCATGGAGGCATGCAGCCCAGTTCTATAGATGCTTGGGAAAGCCTGTTCAGAACCAACTGCAGTTGAAGTGAGTCATTAGCATGTGTCTTAAAGGAAAGTTGTCTTATTTTTTCCCTCTCTCCTTGTGATTCAACAAACCAGGTTGATTCAACTTTTAGTGACAACGGGCTGGATCCCGGTAAGTATCTGGTAGCCTTCCTTTCTCATGACTTCTTAGATTGTTTACCCTCATACTAAATATCTCTAGCTGCTTCTCTTGCCTTTTCCTGGCCCATGTGTTTTAGCAGGTGCTATTCCTTCCATGGTGGATTCATGTTATGGATCCACTAGCCTCAGTAGTAAACCATAATTTGTTGTTGTCACCAACTCTTCTCCTCTTGGAGTTATTTGGCATGCATAGGAATCAGGAGGTACAAGGCTAACTTCACATTGTGCAGTGCCTCATCTTTATCCTTGAGCTGCCAGTATAAAGTCGAATTGCAGGGGGAGGATGGTGGATGTGGTGACCTAATTTGTGGAACCTATTTCCAGTTCACGGCTGTGCACAGAACACTTACCATGTGTACAAGATTCATCACTCCCTTGCATTAATGTGGACTAGCTCCTTTGTCAGCATTTCAATCAGTAATGTCTTAGAATCCTTGTTTCACATACAAGCATGCTGTGAACGAGAGGGAAAACCCCGTTTTACCCTTTAATCACCATATCTGCAAATGCAAAAGGATGGTTGAAGCATGTTAAGGGGTAACGAAGTTATTTTGAGTGTACATGTTCAATCAGATATACTTTGGTGTTTATCTTCCAGGACTCTTTGTGGAAAGCAGGAGAAAGGGGAGCATTGTATCAAGAGCTAACAGCATTGGCTCTACCAGTGCCTCTTCGGTACCGAATACAGGTATAGTTCACTGGCTTCCTTCTCAGTGAAACTGCACTTTTCTCCCAATTGTGCAGTGAACTGAGCCTGTCTGTATCCCTTGCATTATTTCTGGGTGGATATGGGCATAGGGGGCATTGTCTTAAGTATTCCAGGTGGGAACAGTGGGCATGTTCATATGTCATGACAACCCACCCTGCAAAAAAGCCACGCGGGGTGGGTTGTTCGTGAAACAACCCACGGTGCGTCCAACAGATGCTCATGCTCATCTGGGTTGTGTCCCCCCACACCTTTCCCGTCAGTCCTCCCGCAGGTATCCCAGGGAAACCTGTGGCAGGACCCATCTTGCCTGCCCTCCGGTGAGATCCTCAAGGGTTTTTTTTTGGGGGGGGGAACTGACTCCTTTGAGGGTTCTCTCACTTTTGCACCCTTTCCCGAGATTCTAGATGTTTGGGAAAGTGCAAGCCACCCCCTTTTACAGGAGCACGGAGGTTTTACAGCTAGCTATCAAAACTCCGGTTCCTTTAAAACAGGGTTTCTTGATAAGGCTCCCATGGTTCTTTGACAGGGACATATGCAGGCATAGAAAAAGAAACATGGGGAGCCCTGTCAAAAAAAAGCTTTTAAAAGGAACCGGAATTTTGACAGCTGTCAAAACTGACAGTTCCCATAAAAGGGGGTGGCTCACACTTTTCCACACCCCCCCCAAGCGCCTAGAATCTTAGGGCCTAGAGACCATCTAGCTGTGAGTCCTGCAAGACCTGGTCCCTGCTTCCCTGGCTCATCACACCTGGCCAGGGAGGGTGGTGCCTGACTGACTCCAGCTACAAAGGCTGCTGCTGCTCCTGCTGAAGGTGCCTGGAGACCATCTAGCTGTGAGTCCTGCAAGACCTGGTCCCTGCTTCCCTGGCTCATCACACCTGGTCAGGGAGGGTGGTGCCTGACTGACTCCAGCTACAAAGGCTGCTGCTGCTCCTGCTGAAGGTGCCTGGAGACCATCTAGCTGTGAGTCCTGCAAGACCTGGTCCCTGCCTCCCTGGCTCATCACACCTGGCCAGGGAGGGTGGGGCCTGACTGACTCCAGCTACAAAGGCTGCTGCTGTTCCTGCTGAAGGTGCCTGGAGACCATCTAGCTGTGAGTCCTGCAAGACCTGGTCCCTGCTTCCCTGGCTCATCACACCTGGCCAGGGAGGGTGGGGCCTGACTGACTCCAGCTACAAAGGCTGCTGCTGCTCCTGCTGAAGGTGCCTGGAGACCATCTAGCTGTGAGTCCTGCAAGACCTGGTCCCTGCTTCATTACACCTGGCCAGGGAGAGTGGTGCCTGATTGACTCCAGCTACAAAAGCTGCTGCTGCTCTTGCTGAAGGTGCCTAGAGACCATCTAGCTGTGAGTCCTGCAAGACCTGGTCCCTGCTCCCTGGCTCATCACCTTGGCCAGGGAGGGTGGGGCCTGACTGACTCCAGCTACAAAGGCTGCTGGCTCCTGCTGAAGGTGCCTGGAGACCATCTAGCTGTGAGTCCTGCAAGACCTGGTCCCTGCTTCCCTGCTCATCACCTGGTCAGGGAGGGTGGTGCCTGATGACTCCAGCTACAAAGGCTGTGCTGCTCTGCTGAAGGTGCCTGGAGACCATCTAGCTGTGAGTCCTGCAAGACCTGGTCCTGCTTCCCTGGCTCATCACACCTGGCCAGGGAGGGTGGGGCCTGACTGACTCCAGCTACAAAGGCTGCTGCTTCCTGCTGAAGGTGCCTGGAGACCATCTAGCTGTGAGTCCTGCAAGACCTGGTCCCTGCTCATACACCTGGCCAGGGAGGTGGGGCCTGACTGACTCCAGCTACAAAGTGCTGCTGCTCTGTGCTGAAGGTGCCTAGAGACCATCTAGCTGTGAGTCCTGCAAGACCTGGTCCCTGCTTCCCTGGCTCATCACACCTGGCTAGGGAGGGTGGGGCCTGACTGACTCCAGCTACAAAGGCTGCTGCTGCTCCTGCCTTTTTTTGTTTGTTTGTTTGTTGGTATCTGTAATTATTTCTGTTGTATTTTTTTTTTTAATATTTAGTGTTTTTTTAATATTTTTTAACTTGTATTGCTGTTCTTATATTCTGTAGATTATTTTTTTAAATATTATATTCAGTGTTCCTTGATGTTTTGTGTTCATGTCTTTTAGATTGTGAGCCTGAGGGCAGAGACTGTCTTATTATTAAATTGTGTAAGCCGCTCTGAGAGCCTTTTCTGGCTGAAGAGCGGGGTATAAATGAAATAAATAAATAAATAAATAAAAGGGGAAGGACCCTCAGAGGAGTCAAGTCCAAAAAAATCTTGATCTCACTGCGAAGGTGGTGATCTAGTGGCCACCCCATTTTTGCGAGCAAAGATCACTCATGGCTTTGGTTTCTTTTGACAGCTGTCAGTACACACCAAAGTGAAAAATAAAGCTCTTGGCAACCTCTCGCTGCACTTTGACAGCAGACACCCCCTTGGACATTGCCCAGGTGAGGCATGCCATTTCTGACCTGTGAAAGTGCACACTTGCACAAGTCTGACTAAAAAAACCAACACGAAAAATTTGTGCACATTTGGGACACAATTTTTTTAAAAAGGGCTGACAAACCATGACAGCCCCTCCAATGTGCTGCTTGGGCGCTTTGAAGGAAGTGTCACCGGCTGTCAAATTGGAGATCGCAAAAAGCAATCTCCAAAAAAGGGGGGGGGATGGGTAAAAGAGGCAAAAAAGCCACGGCGAGTGCAAACGGGCTCACTGTTGTGGCAGGGAGCCAGTGCCTGTCACTCCACCTTGCCGCTTGGGCATCGGTGGGGTGGCTGGCACCAGTGGTGGCCCGGGCAGGCTTGGCAAGAGCAGCGAGAGGTTTTTGCTGCTCTTGCCGAGTGGCTTGCTGGCCGCTTCCTCATACCCATGATGGGGTTGGTCGCCCAAGTTTGGATGACACAACAACTCATGAGTACAAGAACCCCTGAAGCAAGCAATGGATTGTCACCTACAGTGTGTTGTCATGTTGTGTGAACCCAGTCAGTGACATGGAAGGGGAGAAGAGAGCACTACCCTTTAGGACAGTGTTCTCCAACCTTGGGTCCCCAGATGTTTTTGGCCTACAACTCCCAGCATGCCCCAGCCAGCTACGCTGGAGAACACTACTTCAGGAAATCAGGCTCAACACCATTCCTGCAGCTGGTGGATAGTAACTGTTGGAAGCCATGCTGCTGGCATTACACGGCTGAGGTGACATTTTCAGCAAGTACCTGAAAGTGCAGGATGCCGGGAGTGGTCGCTCTGGGAACCGCCCATCCCTCCTTCCCAGTGGCCCATGAAAGTGTGATGGAGACAAGGAGCCCATAAAAGGGGCTTAGTCCTTTTTATCTTGGAAAAGGAATCTGAGGCTCACTGGTGCTGTCAGACATAGACTCATAGAATAGTAACAGTTGGAAGGGGCCTATAAGGCCATCGAGTCCAACCCCCTGCTCCATGCAGGAGAACATCAGATGGTGGTTCTTATATATGCCATGCACTCTTCTCTCATTAACTTGAGCCTTATGAAATCTTGTGGTTAGGAAGGTGCTGGGAGCCCCCATAAAGCTTTCCTTTAGGCCCCTTCCTGCTACCTTGTCCTGTTAACTGACAAAGTCTGTTTTTCTCCCATAGATGACGAAGACTCTGACTACCAGCAGGAAACCTACAAAGAAACATACAAGGACCGCCGCCGCCGTGCCCACACGCAGGCTGAACAGAAACGGAGGGATGCCATCAAGGTTAGAACTCGGGATGAGCTGCAGGCCTATGCTTGCCACCCCTTCTGTCCCATTTATTTATTTATTTATTATATTTATACCCCACCTTTTTTCCTGCAAGGAACCCAAGGTGGCTTACATAATCCTCATCCTCCTCTCCATGTTATCCTCACAACAACCCTGTGAGGTGGGTTAGGCTGAGAGTCAGTGCCTGGCCCAAAGTCACCCAGTGAGTTTCATGGCCAAGCAGGGACTAGAACCCGGATCTCCTGAGTCCCAGTCCAACACTCTCACCACTACGCCACACTGGCTCTCTTCCCTTTATATAGCATGTTTGCACTGTTCCCACATTGGAAGAACAGAGAAAAGGAGATAGACATGTTGGCCCAGGTTTTGTTGCTTATGTTTGATCTTTTTGTCGTGTGGGGCAGCCTTGCTTTGTGAGTTTTAATGCTGCTCTGCCTCTCCCACAGAAAGGCTATGATGACTTGCAAGCAATTGTACCCACGTGCCAGCAGCAAGATTTCTCAATAGGCTCTCAGAAGCTAAGCAAAGCGATTGTGCTGCAGAAGAGTGAGTTGGGGGATCATTCGTGTTCCTTTGGCTTTTGATCTCTCATCCTTGTCTCTCACCCATTAACTATTATATTTGTTGCTAGACTCCCAGTAGTTCTGAAACTTGTTTCAATTTCTGCTCTACTTCCTCTTTCAGACTGGAACTCTTTGAATAGCTGTATCTTATTATTGTTAGTGCCTGGAAGGAGCCTAGATCTCTTATCTTCCTCCAAGAGCAAGGCTGCAGAACCTCGTTCAGCCAGAGGGCTGAATTTGATTTCAGAGAAGCTTCTGGGGGTCACATCTGAGTAGTGACCCCGCAAACAGGGCGGGGCCAAAAGACAAAAAAAAACAACCAAGCATAGTTTAGCTTAAAGCTAGTACTGCCAGTAAATAAGGAGAGGTATTTCAACCTTTTAGAACAGGAAGCTACTGCACAAAAGCTGGGAAACCATCAAACAATCAGTAGTAGAGGGAAAGGGTTGGGGCCAGGGGAAAGGGGCGTGGCCCTCAGAGGAAACCCAGGGGATTGGATTTGGCCTCAGGGCTTCAGGTTCTGCACCCCTGTCTTAGAGAGAGATTGTGACTGGGTTCGCATGACACAGCAACCCATCATGGGTAACTAGCCATGATTTATTTTTATTTATTTATTTAATTCATTTTTATACCGCCCAATAGCCGAAGCTCTCTGGGCGGTTTACAACAATTAACAAGACAGTCCCTGCCCGCAGGCTTACAATCTAAAAAGACATGACACACAAGGAAAAAGGAATGGGGAGGGTTGTCATGTCATGTGAATCCGGACTGCTTCCCACAGGGTGGTTTGTTTTTTCCCAACAAACCACCCTGACAACCCATGATTTGTTCTAGGGGTTGATGGACCCACAGTGCATTGGTGTGTCATCTGAATCTAACACACCAATCCCATCCTGGGTCCAGGGAAGTGGTGAGCAGGTTTCATGGCTGCGTATATCTCTGTCCAAAAATCCTATTTAGCCCTGTAAAAACTCTGTTTAAAAGAAAGCCTTACTTTTGACAGCTGTCAAAAGTAGGTGCTTCTGTAAATGGAGTAGGCTATACTTCTCCACTTTTCCCGAGCACCTAGAGGCTCGGGAAAGGGTGGTAAAGGCGGAGGACACTGAGAACTATCCTTAAAACCTAGGGGATTTTGCTACAAAGAGGGTGATGTAGTCACCACCCTTTTTCGCAAGCAAAGATCTGCTCATAGCTGTTGCTGTTTGACAGCTGTCAAGTGAAAATAAAGTAATGTATTTGAAGCCTGGCTTTGACAATGTCCATGGATGGTGCCTGCTTTGACAGCAGGCACTTGCCAGGACATTGACCAGGCAAGGCGTCAAATTTCAGGTAGCTGGAATTGCGCACTCATGCAACTCCAAACTACTGATCCCCCCCAAATTAACAAAACATTTGTGCACATTTCTGGCACACCCAAAAAGGTGGCGAACCAGTGACAGCCACTCCAATGTGCTGCTTGAGTTATTTGGAGGAGCTGTCACTTTGGAGATCGTGAAAAGTGATCTCCGAAAACAAAGGGGGGGGAGCTGTGGTGACCGCAAAAGGAGTTGTGATCACAGTGGGGAGAGGAGATAAGATGGGTTCTGCCATGCAGGTGCCTGGGATACCTGCAGGAGGACTGAGGGGGAAAGAGGGGGAACAACCCAATCACGTGTCAGGCACACTGTGTAGCTTATTTGCAGGGTGGGTTGCTGTGTCATGTGAACTCACCCTGTAACTTCAGTGAAGTTTGGCTGAACAACATATCAGAATAGCAGATGGTGGCTGCTGGGTCTTGAGAAGACTCTCTGGGATTGTTTTCTAAACTGTTGCCCTTTTTTCTCCCCAGCCATTGATTATATTCAGTTCTTGCACAAGGAAAAGAAGAAGCAGGAAGAAGAGGTCTCCACACTGCGGAAAGATGTGATGGCCTTGAAAATAATGAAAATGTAAGACTATGTGTGTGTACACACAGAAACCATGCTTCAACTCCGAAGCAGACATACTCCATAGCAAACATCTCTAACACAGTCATAAGGGAGGAAACTTGGTTCTCTTAACTGAACAGCAAATCAGATTATGTTTTTGAGAGTAGGCTTTTTCTCTGCAACATGACTGCTATTCTGTTTTAAACTTAACATTTTTATATTATGTTTTACTATGTTATTTTATTTTGTTTTTAAGTTTTGTTTTGCGAACTGCCTAGAGAGCTTTGTTAATGGGTGGTATAGAAATGTAATGTAATTAAACATTCCAAGTTAGTATAAGCTCTCCCAACCTGCCTTTCCAGACCCAACTGTTATGCCATGTGCTTTCTCCTAAGCTCACCAGCCACTTATACATTTCAGAAATTATGAACAGATTGTCAAAGCTCACCAGGACAATCCCAATGAAGGAAAGAACCAGGTCTCTGACCAGGTGAAGTTTAACGTTTTTCAGGGTATTATGGACTCTTTGTTCCAGTCCTTCAATGCCTCCATCTCTGTGACAAGCTTTCAGGAACTCTCAGCATGCGTCTTCAGCTGGATAGAGGAACACTGTAAGCCACAGGTAATTCCACAACTTGAGAGCATGTGGCTAGCAACTACATGTAGCAAAGATGCACTTGATTACGGTAGCTCATGCTCGCCTTCCTGGATTCAGTGCTATTTGCTTTCAGCGGGAAATGGATGGTGACTATCCTTTAAGATCATCAGAGGAGGCCCTTCTCTTTTCCCTTCTATAAGAGAAGTACATTTACCATCTATGAAAGAGGGGGGCTCCTCTATGGTGGCACCCTGACTTTGGAATGCTCTCCTGCAGGAGGTATGCGTGGTGCCAATTTTGTACTATTTTCAGTGCTAGGTTAAAACCTTTATTTGCCCAGGCATTTTAAACGAGGGGCCCTGAGATATGTTCTACAGTATCATAATTATGCAAACACTTTCCTCAGTCAGCAGGGCAGTAGAGCTGGCAGCAAATGGCTAAATGTTCCAGTATAAGGCACTTGTCCTTTGAGACCCATGTGAGCAGACCCCCGGCAACTCAGAGCACCTTTTACCAGCTTCGGGTGGTTCATTAGTTGCACTCTTTCCTGGATAGGGATAGCTTGGCTACAGTGATCCATGCTCTGGTAACCTCCAGGTTGGATTACTGTGATGTGTTATATGTGGGCCTGCCGCAGTACAGAATTTGGCTGCTAGGATTTTGGTTGATTAGCTTAGGTGGAGCCATATTACATCAAGTTCTGAAGGAGCTACATTGGCTCCTATTCACTACTGAGCCCAAGTCAAGGTGATGGTGCTTACCTTTAAAGTTCTAAATGGCTTGGGGCCCAAATATCTGAAGGAGTGCCTTCTCCCATATCAACCTGTCTGTGCTTTAAGATCATCAGAGTAGGCCCTTCTCTTTTCCCTTCTATAAGAGAAGTACATTTACCATCTATGAAAGAGGGGGGCTCCTCTATGGTGGCACCCTGACTTTGGAATGCTCTCCTGCAGGAGGTATGCGTGGTGCCAATTTTGTACTATTTTCAGTGCTAGGTTAAAACCTTTATTTGCCCAGGCATTTTAAACCCTGCTGAAGAAAACTTCATGGTGAGTCCAACTTTCCATTCTGTGTTCAGAAAGTCTAAATTTAGCAACTGGATTAAGCAAGAGTACAATTTAATTTAAACTAAGACGTGAGTGTTTAGATTGTGTAATTCTTTAAGGAGGGAATGGACGTGTGAAGGAGGAAATGTATTCACAGAAATTGCCCCCTCCACCACCACCACTAGGTCCTATCAATGTTTGCTCAACTTCTTCAAGCATTTCTTTGCCACCATGTAGTCAGTTACAGGATACTGCCAAAACAGGTATTGATTATCAGCACATCACAGGAGAACAGATCAGACTCCTCTTCCTCCTCCTGTTGCATTGTAAGGGGAAAGATATGAGCATGTTCACTTTTAAGAGGTTAACAAATAGCCATGGCAAGTAGTCTGAAATCAAAAGGTGTGTAGCTTAATCCCAGCAGAACCCTTTATCCCTGACTTGCCACCCCTTTACCTGAGCCAGCCTGATGTCAGCTTACTTGGTTTCTTTTTCCACAGACCCTACGGGACATTGTCATTGGTGTCCTGCAGCAGCTGAAGAGCCAGCTCTACTGACCCCACAAGGGAAGCCTAGGAGGGGCATATTACAGCTTGGAGCCGTGTGGGCAAGAGGCTGTTTCTGCCAGTAATTTCTCTTCGAGCTTTTTTGGGGGGGGGTGACTGTGTTTACCTCTGAAACCCTCTTCTCAGCCTGCACAACTAAGCTTCTTAAATGAGCAGGAAAGAAATTAGTTGTCTATTCATGAGGATCAACTGCTGCAGTAACCCCCTCTCAAGCCTTGGCCCTGCTGTGTTCTGCATGTTGACCTACTTGTCTGATAGAAATTCATCTACACCACAGTAGTCCTGGGGTTTTACAGTGAGCCTGGTTCCTTTCCTAAGGGCACAGAAGCATTAGGACTTCAGCTCCCTCCAGCCTTCCCTCAGATCTGTAGTTAAGCCTTTTAAGCCTCAGTACAAGACACAGACATTACATATGAGGCTTGTTTTAAGTAGCATTGGCTAGGCATGATGAGTTTAAACCAGAGCTCTGTCTACACTGTGATTCATGTACAGACACCCAATTTACACACCACGATGGCTTTGCCCAGCATTTAGTTTGGGCTAAGTGCTATGACCTGAACATGTTATGCAATACATTGGCTTGCTTTGCAGAATGTATTCTGCTAGCCTTGCAGAAGGGCAATAAGCCACTGAAGCCCCCCCCCTCAAATTCCTGTGTAGCCCACTTCCAGCTGCTCTAACTGCTTGGGCTACTCACAAGCACAGTTTGTCTTCAGTACCACAGTTTTAAGAGTCTAGCTAGGTTTATAACAAACCTATTAATTCTATTAACAAAGAATATGGGGTGGTGGGGAAGTCTTTTCAACCCCATAGAGCCCCACCGTTTCTGAATAATGCAGCGAAGTGAGCCTATGCCAATCCTCTACTTTGTTATTTAGCTACAACGAAGGTAGGTCCCTTGTCCTTTTATAGGCACTGCTTTCTGGATCTGCTGCTGGTTGGTGGAGAAAGACTCAGCTTACACAGACCTCACTCGTGAAAATTAAACTATTTTTTTTATCATGACAAGCAATTCTAATAAATTTTGCTAAGTGTTTGAATTAATTTGGTAGTTTTGCCTGGTTTGTTTGGAGTGGGTAGGGCTAGAGCTAGAGTGTTAAATCTCTGGGCCTGAATACTTCTGAGTATCTAGCACAGAAATTATTGCAGCATCTCCTCTTCAGTGATCTTCTAATCCAATAACCATTTGTTCAAGTCAAGCTATCCTAGACTTAAAGCATCTCCACCCTTTAAAAAACATGTTCATAGGAAACTCCAGGGTTTAAATCACAAAGTCACCTTGCTGAAGTATCTCCACTCCCCCACAAACTCTGAGGCTAGTCAAAGTTATCTTTTTCTCTTCTCTCCCTGCCCTGCTCCCCATATAAGCAGTCTGGGGAAAACAAAACTTCAGAGGGGCAAATGAGGCACGATGGCATGGTAACAGTTTACATTCGACTTCCCTGGACCTTAAGGTTTCTTCCCCTGCTCCACCCTGCCCCCAAATCATTTGACCCAGCATTGCTATCTTTAGAACCAGGCGAACCTCAAAGCTGCTGTAATTCCTGCATTGAGTCTTATATACCCTGACCAGTATTCAGAAAAAGCATTACAGCAGAACATGAAGGGGTTGGTTGGTTTAATGTGCATGACATGCCTTCTGTACAATATGCAGAATATGCGGGACAAAGAGAAAATGATAAAGCCATCAAAGTAATTCAAGTATTTATTTTGTATGCCACCCACCCACCCCCATTTTCTCAAGTGCTTATTGGTAATCCTGTGTAGTGAGGCGCTAACAGCTTTTAAAACAAAATAGCAATCAGCCTGACAGGACTGGGGAGAAGTGCTGGGAAAAAAAGAAATAATAGTGCAGTAGGCAGGGTCTGCTTATTCCCACTGAACACAAAGACCTTTCAAAATATACAGCAATGGGGAATATGTAGGACTGAAACTTGAGTGCTAAGTAGGTGATTGTTTCATAAAACGGGTGAGTCCTTGGTTCAAACGGTGGGCAAAGTAACATTGAAATCTTCATCTGTCTCAATGCCAACTTCCTCCTGCATAAAGGATAACACATACCCCTTAAGATGCAGGGCAGCAAAATAGGAGCATCCTACACCCCATCTCTGTGCAGTGGCTGAACTGACGCACTGTGAGAGCTGACCAAGAAAGCCTGTTTAACCCACTCTATGTGATCATGTCACTCAATGCCAGATGGGGTGGGTCTGTAGTACTCACAAAGAACTGCTTCTTGCTTTTGGGGTAGCCTTCCAGGATTGCATCAAGTAGCTCTGTTGCCTGTTGAGACAGAGTCAAAACACATATTTAGCTGCCTGCCCCTTCAGTCAAGACAGAATACCATAATAGTCCCAGGGTGGTTGTAGACAAAAACAAAAATTGCACTGTTGGTATACAGGGAGGAAAAACTACCTACCACAAAAATATGAACTAGACTAACTATACCAAGAGGTGTGGTTGAGGGTTTTTTTTACATATTGTGGCTGGTAAGAACAGTGGCAGCAAGCTTTTCCCCATTTCTTAATTTCTTGAAGAGTGGGCTCTTCAGAATAAGTAATAATGCAGAACACACTGATAAATACAAAGGGGCAGACTCCACTTCAGCTCAAATTCGCCAAGTCTTAACATTTAATTGTGTAATTGTCATCTCTAAACCTCATACTGGCCTTAAGATGCCAGGACATTATGTTTTTAAATACAATGAATTTTGTGCACAGACAGTAGTGACTAACCTAGAGTTGAGATTTAACTCAAAATATGAAAGAGAGAAGAGTCAAATGGGCTGTGTCAGGCACAATGCTTGTAGCTGAACCTCAAAAGAATTAATAAGGAAGTGAGCCAACCAGAGCCATCAGTAGGTAAGTAACTATTTGCATATATGGGCAAAATCCCCAGAAAGGAAAATGTGGTGCAAAAAGCCCACATAACCCCCAGCACAGGTTAGCAAGTGTTCAATAGAGCAAATTCCCAGGCACAGTTAATATAATGAGCTAGAATCTAGAGGAGATTCAAACTTTTAAAGGCGGGATTGTGAAGATTCTGGTTCTGAATTGAGAGACATAACTTTTGGGGTTTGGGGGTTCTGGTCTGTATTTCAAGAAGCATCTGGCAACAAGGGACATAATATCACACACAAGCCATTGTCACCGCTGTAGAGATGAACTCCATAAGTCCCATAGTAACCAGGAAATCTGGATTCTTGTGCTTAAAATCCTTCTTCTACTCTGCAACCAGGTTAAACTGTGCATACAAAGTTTGTCTGTATTTGAACATCGCAAGCCATTAGCAGAACCTTGTTCCCCCCCCCCAAGCTTGTGCAGCACCTAGAGAAACAATCAATTTATGTTTACTGTGTATTCTATTGGTTTCATTATTAGCATGTTTATACACAGCTGGATGGAATAAGTGACATCTCTAAACATGGCACTAAAAATCACCCTTGGGACTATGCACACCATTCATTCTTTCCAGTCTTATGTGGTTAAGAAGCTGCCTTACCATTCTCTTCCGCCGGCGCCATTCCCTGCAATACAACTTCTTCTCGTTGTACACCTGAAACCAGAAAAAGCAAGCAGTTCTTACACTCTCAGCCCCCAACAGAATGGTTAGCAGTGCAGCCAGCTATGATGTGGTGACCAAAACAACACCGATATGTTGGACTGAATGTTCACAAGCTGTCTGCATAGGGAAGAGCCTCAGAAATGGAAATCAGTCATGCTTTTATAAAAGGGCCTCTTCACTAAGTGAATAAGGCATCTTCCATCAACTCCAGAACACATTTATCTTCATTTTGATTTTTTTTTTTTAAATCCAATTAGAGTAACACAGACTTTGAATGCTCTTGCTACAGGTTGGCTGTGGGGGTGAAAATGACAGTGTGTGTGTTTTGGAATTTCAGGATGGAAGACGCTTGAGGTTAACTTTGGAACATTCAGGACCGCTAGGGCCCCTACACACAGCTGGCAAAGAATGGCAGGATACCCAGAAGGGACAAACTACCATGCCAGTCTCTGCCACTGGACCCTTCTTTGGCAGTTCTGTTACCTTTTCTTTCTCTTCAGGGGTCACATGATTGGCAGCAGATTTAATTCGCTCCAGTTTCTCTGTATAATTGGCACAATCTTTTTTTAACTCTTCAATCTCCTTAACCATTTCTGGTGTTGTCATAGAGCCCTTCAGTTCTTTCAGTTCTGGAATGGAATTGCTAGTTACAACAGCTGAGATGACACGGGTCAGTGGGAAGGATTGAAGGCATTCTGTGTACTACAGCTCAGATTCAAACACTCCATAAAGCTCCATACAATTCAAGTGCTCCATCGCACATGCATTCACTCTGCACAAGACTAGCTCAGCAGACTGACGTAACCTGCCTAAACACACCTGACTCCATATGACGACAGTTCTGCTGGAGAGTCTGCACTTTGCAGGACAGTTCCGAAATCTCATTGTCCAAGCCTTTAAGTTCCGAGTCACTCACGTTACCAAACCGATCCTGGATGACCAAAGACATGAGGAAGAGTTACTTATCTAACAAGACCAATGCAGAAACCAGGTAAAATGCTGCTATTGTATCTCAAACTCTGCTCTCCTGGCCAGCAACTAGTTTTTCTGGTGGTATGGAGGTGGACAGTCAAACACCTCACCCTCAAACTGTTCTGCTGCACACCGCTCTCCTAATACAATTAATGTTAACTTACAGAGAAATAAAATCCCATAGGGAATCAATTTGTCTATTTAAGAAAGCTCTACAAAGAGCCCCTCTATTAAGTCTACTTCTGGTCATTAAAAAAAAAAAAAAAAAGGTGGAGCAGTACAAAAATTATTTGCTTTGTATCAAGAAGCTTTTAACTATATTGTTAAACTACAACTCTGTAGCAGCTCATTCTTTTCTCTACTAATGTTATTTCACTCAAGTCACAGAATTTGGGTTTGCAATACATTTGTGTAAAAAAATTAATAATTTTGGTTCACATCAGTAACTTAAGTAAACATTTGATTCCCATAGAAATTGAAATGTATCTCCCTCACCTGGTCTGGAAAATAAATTTTTTGCTTCCCATACACCTTCTCTTTGATCTTCCCTTGTTGAGCCAACTGTTCTAGAGCCTTCACTACAGCCTAAAACAAAGGCAAATAAGGAGCAGGTTGAGACAAATTAATTTTCCTGAGATCAGTGAGATGAAATAGAGGCTAATCATCTGCACACACATCTAAGTATCTTTGTCAAGAACCCCCCCCCCCTGAAATTCAAAACTTTGGGACTCCCAAGATGCTTGTGCATTAAAGGAGACTTTATAATAAACTCGAAAGTCTATTTCAATACAGCCCACCTTGCTATCTACTAGTAGCCAGGGAAAAACCAGCTAGTTGCGAGGGAGAGGATAGCTGTACAGCAGCAGTGGGCAGACTTCAGGCTTACAGGACCTACTCTGAGTTTTGTTTTTTTCTAGAGCTCCAACATCCACCATCTGGGGCCAGGTACAAAAGATACATACTTAGCAATAAAGAAATCTGAGCCCACGAATTTGTTACCGAGTTCCAAAACTGAAAAGAAGTCAGTCATTCCAAATAAAAATCTACTCCTGGTTGCCACAAGCTTTCTTCATTTCAGCAGTATAATTTAGGGTGGGTGGGGAGTCATTTTGTTGCTGCTATTGTTTAATAAGGAGTTAGAAATCCTTGCTGACTACCCAGACTACCACTAGATCCAGAACTACCTTCTGCACACTCCTGCCGTAGAGTCCAGTATCTAAGGTAGCTTCATATGAGCTTTGCTATAGCCTGCCTGCTATGCTGCAACATCACTGCATCACATACTGTAGTCAGAAATTGCTGCTGTAAGCAGAGGGGGCTGACTTAAAATCACAATTTGCACAGAGAAGCAAGTATATATCTAAAGCAATCAGTTGCCTCTGAGATGTTTCACACCATTGAGTGTCTAGCATTGTGAAGAACACACAATATTGCTGGGTTTCTTTTTAAATCAGAATTGTGTCCAATTAAGAATGTCCAACATAATCTGGGGCATTTGAAAGGTATATAAGTACACATTCATGTTTTGGAAAGTGGAGTGCGTGACTATTTTGACTCTTGATAGTCTTTGGGGGTCACTGTGCCCTTTGTTAATGTGGGATGATATGGCTCCCACACCTTCACCTCCAAGGCCTTCTCTCACCGTCTTGCCCAGGCCATGCTCTCGTTGTAAGTTGCCAAAGGCATCCTGAGCGCTGTGAGGCCGGTTCTGCTCCTGAAGGTAACGCAGCAAGATGGCAGCTGCACCTTCTCCAGCTCCTCAGAAAGAGAAAGAAGCGATGCATATCATAAAGATGAGAATAAGATGACACGGGAGGCAATCCTGTCAAGGGTACAGGAAGTAGGGGCTTCTACTACTGATTATAGCAAACTTGAAGGAAGAATTGTAGAAGGAATAATTAAAGGGATTCTAAGAATATGAGAGAATACACATACAGAAAAATACTGCAGAAAATACCACAGTGTTGGGGAACAAATGGACAGACACAGGCTTTAAGCAGAGAGGCCTATGGCTTAACTACTGGGTTAACTGTTTGCTTACTCTGTGGCCTGCCCAGGGCCTACATAACGCCACGCAGCTTCGTTGACTTTCTGCAAAATATCAAGGGCCACTGGGGCTGCACAGATCTGGCACTTGCAGGGGGCAAGAACAAGGAAGCGACGCCTGCCCTCCCCCCTCGCACTGCAAAATGCAGCCTCTTGACAAACAACTGGCTGGGATTCCCCGCGCTGGAAATTCAAGGTTTAGTTTGCGTTTATCAGAAGGCGGTTTTCTACTCTGGCAAGAGAGATGCGCACGAGGATACGTTGCCTAGCAACGGGGAAGGCCGGGGCCAGGGAAACCGATCCGCGGCCTGACGGCGGCGTAGCTCTCTTTCCCTCGGTTCTCGATGCCTTACCCGCGGATGCCTCCCGAATTTTTCCTCCTCCGCTCATCCTGCCTACGGCGGAGTCTCCAGCCGGAAAAACCCGGAAGCGGAAGCCTGCTGCCAAAAGAAAAAAGAGAGTACTTTGAAACATAGATATATACGAATAAGATTGACAAGTACTGTCCAACTTCCGGGTTGACACTTTACGTCTTTTGTGTGTGTCCTCGGAACGAAACTGGCTGTAGAAAACAGCTGAACTCCAGAATTTTAGTATAGACATAGAGTGATTGGGCAGCAGCCCCCGCCCCCAGAGAAGCAAGAAAGGCAGGAGTTTACGATCTTTCTAAATTTATTTCGTGTTGTTTTAGTTCCTAACCAGTGCGGTGCAGTGGGCTCGGGAGACCAAAGTTCTAGCTCCCACTCCAGCCATGAAGCTGGGTGACTTTATGCCAGTCACTGACTCTCAGCCTAACCTACCTCACAGGTTTGTTGTGAGAAAAATTATTAAAAGATTTTTTTTATAAAAAAGGGGGGGGGAGAAGGGAAAAATTATATACATACATAGGTTTGTATATATTCATATCAATAAATACATATGAAATGCATATATATGAAAATAGAACTTTCTAGTAATTATACATAAGCTTCAACAAAAGAGGACCAGATATCCAAATAAGTATCCATTCAAAGGTGGTGTCTATACACCGCCCGTTCAAATATTGAAAGCGTTATAAGGGCCTCAATCCATTGCATTATAGGAGGTGAGCGTTTACCCTTCCAATGGTGTAATATCATTCTTTTAGGGCGCAATCCTATGGCCCTCTGACCTTGCCTGGGGGGCCATAGGATAGGTCAGACTCCCTGCTGTGACCTTGGAAGTCCCTTCCAGGGTCACAGCAGGGACTCTACCTACAGAGCATACTCTCCCCCACCTCAGAGCCGGTGTGGTGCTTTCCAGGTCAGCTGGGAACTGAAGACGGAAGACCCTCTTTGGTTCCAGCTGGGGAGGCATTCCCAGGGGCTTGAAGGGGAGGAGCGGCCGTCTTCAGCTGAATCCAGGTGGTGCCTCAGCCTCTCCTCCATGTGAGGAGAGATAAAACATTTAGATGGCCGAAATCCGCCATCTAAATGTTTTGGAGGGGGAGTGCAGCAGCAATCCTAGCCGCCGTGCTCCTCCCGCCTTCAATTGGATGCCCGTAATCCTCCCAAGTTCGGTGGGTTACGGGCACCCACATAGGATGGGGCTGTAAGCTGTCAAAAGAGCACAGAAAATCCATTTACGCTGACCATTCAGTTAATTTCCAAGAAGCAGGTCGATAATTTAAAAGAGCATGTACATCAGCGAATATTAAAGATTGTTCCAGTGCAAAATTTATCCATATAATAACCTCCTCCCCAAAAGAAGCAACTACTGGACATTGGCAAAACATATGTTTAAAAGCAGCATTAGCTGCATTGCACCGCCAGCAATCAGTTGAATTAGACAAACCCTTATTAAAGAGACGTTGCAGCATCCAATAGGCACAAAAGTTTTTGCTGAATAAGACGCAATCTAAGAGCCAAAGACACATCAGGAATAGATGCCAAAGTGGTGATAATTGATTAGGCAAAATGGGACAATCCAGTTCCCTATTCCATTCCTGCTTAGATGCCTGTGTATCATATTTATTCACTAATAACAAGTATTTATAGAATGTAAGCCACCTTGGGCTCCTTGCAAGAGGAAAAATGGCGGTATATAAATGCAATAAATAAGAATAATTTAAAAGTATAGTGCAGCTTCTGTGCACAAATTGAGTGCTATTTGGACTAGGAGGGGATCTAAAAGGGCAATTTAAGTAGACTGACCTTTGCTGCAATCTAGAGGGAGTCTTCCCATTTTTTTTTTCTTCCTGGAAATCCAAACCAGCCACTGACAGAAATTGACCAAATAATCCCCCTATTGTTTGTCCTTGTCCTTGAATCTTTTGCTGTTGCCTTGAGAAACAACTCTCCAATTAAAGGGTTCAATATAGGAGACATTAAATCCAGGCTCCATCTAGACATAGACGGCATGCTCTTCCTGCATTGACAGCTGCATTTTTCCAATTTGTTAGTGTTTTTGGTTAAAAGATAAACATTAGTAAATCAGCCATAATTAATGTGACCATTTCAAAAGCAGTACAGATTTATTTTATTTTTTTTAATTATTACATTTATTGTATTTGCAAGGGCTGTACCCTTTTCCTTGGCCTGATTAATCCTGACAATATCTGAGCATGTACATTTCTTCTAACTCACAATAATGTAGCCAGTTGAAGGTAACCTAGGTTAGACAGGGATTTCAAGGACTGATCTTTGAAAAACCTCTCTTGACTCACATGTGTTGAATGTGATACCAAGGGTTGTATTCTCAATCAAAGCCATTCTGACTAAACTTGTCAGAAAAAGATGTAAACAGCTGGCAGCACTTGGTTAACAATTTCATGTGGACCAATGCAGATGTATATTCCAAAAGGCATACCCTCCAACATTTCACAGATTAAAATAAATTACATGTGAATTTGTAGTATGGTTAAGCAACATGAAGGTGTGATGAAGAGGGCATGGGCAAGGGTATAGCCACCCACCCCAGGATGCTCTAAGTCTAACCATTTAAGGGCTCTCACCACTCTGAAACCACTTTGATCTCCAGACGCATGATGATGATGATGATTGCTGTTGTTGTTATTATTATAGCACTATTAATGTGCATGGTGCTTGAGTATAAGAGAACAGTTCCCTGCCCCAAAGAGCTTACAATCTAAAATGTAATATAGAGGCGACAATAAATGGTAGGAAGGGGTAAACCGGGGAGGAATATGCCATTATTTCAGTCAAACAAAACTTTCAGCCTACTTTCCTCACATTGTGCAGGAAACTCCTTCTTTTAAAGATTCATAGATCATAGAGTTGGAAGGAGCCTACAAGGCTATCGAGTCCAACCCCTCCCACTTTAAAAATGGATCCCTCCATGGTGGCTTTGTTCTCATTAGTAGTTTGCCAAAGAAATAATAATATTTAACATTTACCTGGGAGAAAGTGAGCTAGGATCAAAGAACAGGCCAGTCAGAGGGAGTGTGCAAAGTCAGAGGGATATCTCTGAGTGTGCAAAGTGGTCCACAAGCCCACCCTGCAAGCTCCTATTTTATCCACTCAGAAAAAAGCATGTGGGCTCTATTGTACTCTATTTTAAAAAAAACAACAAGAACAACAACACTGTGATTGAACAATAATGCCAAAATGGAATGATGATGTTTGTTGCTGCTATTTGAGGTAGTTGGGATTTCTTTCTTTCTTTCTGTTGAGGAGGGTGTGTTTTCTGCTAAAATTTTGATTTTTAAAATTTTCTAATGCATTTTTTAAAAAAAAACCCATCCAAAATCCCTGCAGAATAATCATAATAATTACTGTAGAGAGCTTTCTACATGGGGCACACAGGTAGAGCCAAGTAACGGGACTTACTCACAGGAAAGTGTGTATACATAGGGCGGTGGTCAGTGCTTGCAGGGCAATACCTTTCTTTTTGTTTTAAAATAGTCAGGATTGGCACAAATTCAACAGGTGAAGCTTACCCACCCACCCAACCCCAAACACAGAACTTCAGAGATAAGAGAAACTTTCTTGCATTTCCTTCTGACACTGTAAACTTACCTGTTAGAGGCAACAATGCCGCCTCCTTTTCTTTTCTGGTGTGGGTGCACACACACACACACACACACACACACATCCTAGCCTCTGTTCCCTCCCTGCTTACTGTTTCTTAAAGAGGCCATCTGCAAAATTGCAGCTAAGCTAAAAGTTTAAAGCAGGCACGGGAAATTCGGGACTTTGCATGACAAAGGGAGAAGCCATGATGACTTAAGGGTATTCGTGAAGGTCCCTGGATATGGAATAATTGGGGCAGTTGGAGGGTATGCTATTTATCTACCTCCCATCCCTCTAGTACAGGGACCCTTTAGTATGAGTAGCAGAGCCCTTCAACTTGTGCCTCAGCCACACAGGTCCACAATGTCAGTGAGGAGCAGAGGGAGGCCTGCCCAGTCACCGTCACCGTCACCGTCACCCTGGCTTCATAGCATTGGGTTGGTGAATGGTGCAGGCCCCAAGAGGAGCTCTTGTCCCAGTTCCCTCAAGCCTCACCTCACCTCGTGGCCTTGAGGGGCAGGTCTGAGGAAGGCCTCACCAAACCTCTTTCTTCTTCCCTCCTTCTACCAGCACTATTCCTGCCATAGAGGGAGGGGACTAGCCTCTGCTTAGCCTCCCTCCCCCTCTAGCTAGGAATACACTCCCTCTGACTGGCCTGTTCTTTGATCCTAGCTCACTTTCTCCCAGGTGACTCAGGATGACTGGAAGCAGTGGACTGCCATGCAGCCCACGCAGAAGGACTGGGAGCAGCTAGCTCCTGAGCATACCACACCTCTATGCCATTCTGGCAACCCCGCAAAGGCAATCTGCATTTCCCTGCTGGAGCCAGTGGCCCTCCGTTGTTGCAAAAATATGCTCTGAGTCCTCTCCCTAGAGAACCCAATCGCTCAGAGAAAGGGAAGCAGCACAACCCAGCAGTGAGTTTTCCAAAGTTTTATTTCTGCGCAAAAAGGACCAGCAGGGGTGCGCATGTGCCCAAATCAAAGCTGGACAAAGAACAGTGGGGCATACAAGCCTTCTTATACTTTTCTACAGTCAGGGGTGTATTTACTCTCAGCAAATTGAATACATTCGTTTAACTGTGCCAACCTATTGAATACATTTCCCCGTATATGACGGCAACCAATACATTTCTCTTGACATGGCAAATCTTAATCTCTAAGATGTTGTTTCTTATGACCTCTTAGGTTACTTGAGGTACTCGATGTCCCATGTGCCTGCAACATTTGCGTTGGCATTGGGAAATGGGCTTTTGGGACCAAATAGCAACTTAATGCGAAAATATGATTATGAAGCATTTCAGAACAATGAAATATCATAACTAAAGCAGAATGCAACATAGCTCTCTAAGGTTCTTTGTCCGGAACAACAAAAGCAGTTAAGCAAAGTAAAGTACAACAGGAGGTGGTATATGGGCAGAAATCTAGGTCATTCAACGAGGGTTCAACAGAGTTCATCAGGGCTTTTCTGGACCTTTACTGACAGCAGGGTGATCTTTTGCGGTTTCAGCCCTTGTGGGCTGCTCCTCAAATTGCTATCCTTTCCTGGCCAGGGAATGCTGGGATTTGCAGAAGCTCTGTCTGTTCAAGCATGTATAGGATTTGGCCTTTACATAGCTTTAACCCAAGACAGGTCAGCACAAGGTTTCAGATTCAGGAGCCTCTCCTAGCTTCCATGCAGAGCAGGTTCTCTGTTACTCTTTTATGTGGCCTATGTGAATATTTTCAGCTTAGGACAATGTCTTTCTCACCTGGGGTCCCAAATATGTAATTAGGGAACTATGGTTAAGAGATGGATTTCTCAGAACCAATCTCTGCCTTTCTGTTGCTCAAAGCAGGCAGGGATGGGGGGCTTTCTTTGCTTGCTTGAGATGCCTTTTGTTCTCCTTCAAGGATGCTTCCTTGGCAGGAAACATAGACAGACATTCCTACGGGGAACATAGTCTGGGCGTGTCGCCAACTGATAGCACTTTTGCAGGCATCTGACTAAGGGTGTGTGGAGCAGTGGAATAGTTCATTTTAAATGCATGCTATGTACCTGGGCCTGTTTACACGTGTCTGCACCGTGCCCATTTCTCCAACACCGTGACGCCCAAAACTTGATACAGAAGAATCCATGTGGGATCTCCCCTGCTGCTGGCACCTGTGGAAGGAACATGTACCGTAAGTGCAACATCCAAGTGTCATGCCTACTACAACCTTGCTAGCCAAGCCCCTTCCTTTTCACATCCTATGCTGCCTGTGACCGGGAACCTCCAGGAATGCCCCAGCCCCACCCCGGCTGCCAAGCAATTGCTACCACCATAGATTGCAGATGGAGTGAGGGAGTTGGAGATAGAGTTAAAGAAAGGGGGGGGGGGAGAAAGAGAAATGGAGTTAGTGACATGTCTGGTGGCAGGGTGACCCGCGGGAGAGCTTCTGACATAGACCTAGGAGCAAATCAGCAGGAACCGTAACCCTAAGGATATTTTTGGCAACAGCCTTGCAGCTCTGCAAAAGGAGTTTGTTGGGATCCGTGCTAATTTTCAGCAAAAGGAGGAGGCAGCAGCAGACAGACCAAAAATAAGGAGTAACCGAAGGAGGTGGCATCTCAGCCAGGAGGGTCTTGTGCTAGGCATGGCACAACAAGAAAAAGGAAGTGTGGTCTGCGACAAAGCTGCCAATGGCAAAATGCAACCTGAGAAGAAACAGAACGGAGCCAGGGTTCATCTGCTCGAGAATGAAATCTCAAGACTTCAACTAATGCCTTTGAGACAGGAAGGCGAGTGTCCAGGGCATCTCAGAGACAAATGTTCCATTGCAATTCTTCCAAGAGCTCAAAGAATAGCCCAAAGAAAGCTTCTCAGAACAGGGCTTCCTTGGAAAAATGAAATGGCCACTGCTTCAATTATCTTCCCTCCCCCTCAAGTATTTCTCCTTACCCCCACAATATATCTGAAACAGCTGAGGAATGCCCCTTTTCAATTTGGTACAGCCTTAGTTCAGACACATTAAAGCAGCTTTATTCTAACCTGCTAAAGCAGTGCTCGCCAACCTTGGGTCCCCAGATGTTTTTGGCCTACTGGGGACCCAAGGTTGGAGAACACTGTGCTAAAGGAAGGTTATTGTGCTGTGGTATATATACAAGACACACATAGGTAATATTGCATGGATACTTTTATCTCTACACTAAGAAGGTGACCTCCAGTGATAGATTGCAAAGAGGCAAAGGCTTTTGAACTGCAGTATGAAATGTGTGATTTTGATCCATTTCCTCTACTCTTTCTATTCCAAAGGTGTTCTCATAATCAGTCATTAAAGAATTAGGAGGCTTCACAGACTTATCCCGGAAGTCTTAATTAGGCTCGCAATCAAAACTGTAATCAATGAATGAACTAAATCAGGCAGCAGGATTATTTTTCTCTTACATATCCAGACCTACTCCCAAGGCTGAAAAGCACTGTCTCTCTGATAACCCTTGAGAGGGAGTTCTTCTATGTGTATATTCCATACCATGGAATGGTGGAATCTGATCATAATTGTAGACAATCTAATGATGCTGGACATATCGGAGAACTAGGTAAATCACCTTGACGTTCTGTGCTGTGAAATAAGCAACTGAGATGTTCTGTGACTGTGTGAAGCATATTGTTATGTGCATGCACCCCACTTCCGAGTAGTGAGAAGTTCCAGGCTCACCCAGGGTTCGTTTTCCGTGGAGGGAAGTCACAGGAGACTTTTGAGGGAGTACATGTTATTGTTTTTGTTTTTATTGTTTTTGTTTGATATTGGTTTTTTTTTTTTAAATTCAAGTATTCCAATAAAAATGTCCACATCATATAACATTTAAATTACATTACATGTGCTTTAATTCCCCCCCCTCAAATTCTTCAGGTCAAATACTTGTATTTAGTAAACATGCTAAATTAGATTACTCTCTAATAACTAGAGTAAAATTTTGTAAATTTTTAAAGACACTAGCATGTACCATTCTTCCCTTATTGTTTAAATGCAAGAAAGAAACAAAGGTACTGGAAGAAACTGTTGAGTTCTGTGAAGGTTTAGCTTTGCATGGGCAAATTAAATTTGCTTGTGGTCATTTGCATCGGAAACATTTTCCATTTGCATGGGAAATGTTTCATTTTGCATTAGAAAATCACTAAACAGTTTTCATTAACTTTGTTTCTAGAGTAAAATTTTGTAACATTTTAAAGACAATAGCATGTGCTTTGCCTCAAGCAGCAGAACGTCTTGGCTGGCCCTTTTGGAGGAACCACAGTTCACAGTCAATTTTCCACAGTTTCAGAAACAAAGTTACTGAAAACTGTTTAGAGATTTTCTAAAAATGAAACATTTCCCATGCAAATGGAAAATTTTGCGAGCCAGTGTGGCGTAGTGGTGAGAGTGTTGGACTGGGACTTGGGAGATCCGAGTTCTAGTCCCCGCTCGGCCATGAAACTCACTGGGTGACTTTGGGCCAGTCACTGACTCTCAGCCTAACCAACTCACAGGGTTGTTGTGAGGAGAAAATGGAGAGGAGGAGGTGGATTATGTAAGCCGCCTTGGGTTCCTTGCAGGAAAAAAGGCGGGGTATAAATATAATAAATAAATAAACCACCAGCCTAGCATCAAGCCAGCCAAAATTATTTACTGTCTCATCCTGTGATTTTGAATTCAGGTTTGTAAGCTGCCTTGCAGGCAGGCTGTTTCAGTGGGGAGTGGGATATACTGTACCTTCAAGATGAAGGAATGCATAATACCTCTGAGGCCACAGAGGTGCTGACTCAACAATACTCTATGTTCCCAACTGATGTCATCACCTCAGTTGTGTCTTTTCGCATCTAACAGCAGTTAGTACAGTTGAGGAGGAGGGTGGGATCCAGGATCTGCCTTCTGCTCGTGGAAAGACCCTCTGCCCAATTTTGGGAGATCCCTCACCCCCAGATCACAACTCACCTCATTCAGCAGGGTCTCTCAAGTCTCTGTGTAGTATTTTCAGGAGGCTGTGAGAAGGAGGGGGGATGGAGATCCCATGGAGATCCACTTCCGTCAGCGCAGCTGATTCAGTGTGAATCTGGATCCAACCCAGAGATGGATTTTGAAATATTTACAAAATCGCTTAATCTGTGTCTATATTTGAATGTGTTAGCTACTTAGATTCATAGTTGGTTTAGCTAAGCATTATATTTACAGACAGGATTTTCTTTATGTGACATTTATATATTGATAATGCTATTAAAGAGTATTAGTAATTTAGGTAGAGAGGTTGGGTAGGTTAACATATTACATTTGACTTCGGTGTTCCTTCATGTAGGCAAAGCCATTCAGCAACTAGGAGACCAAATCTAATTATGTGTTATTGTAGCTTTTCTGTAAAGATGATAAATGAAAGCTTTTGGGGGAATTGGCTTCTCAACCCACCCACTCCAGCTTACTGTGCCATTTTGGGGTTTCCTTGACATTTATCTAGGAAGGCTTATTTGATCTGTTAAGAGATCCCTCCTCCCACCTGTCTTCCCCTGCCACCACCTCCCCTAGAGGCAAGCAGTATAGATCTCCCACATGGGGCACCATACATTTGGGCAGGGAGATGAGACCAACCTTTCTCTGGGTGTAGGAATTTCAGAGCATAAACTGATGTGAGCAACAGACATCTTAATGTTCCTAAGAACAAAGAGGCGAGATGCTTGCACAGCAATTAGGTTAACTGGGATTACTAAGTGTCAGTTGTCTCTGGGTTGTGACAGTCCAGCTTTGATCAAGATGTGGTCCCCATGTGAGGATGCCTTTGTGTGTGAAGATTGCCTCTTCCTAACAACTCTATTGTACTGTGGGTAAGGGCATGGACAGGTTGCTTACCTGTAATTGTAGTTCTTCGAGTGGTCATCTGTGCATTCACACACATATGTGTTCCCTGCGCCTGCGCTGAGACCGTTTCGGGTAAAATTCTATAGCTGAGGCGAATCAGGCGGGAGCCCCTCCCCTGTCGCGTGTGCTCCTTAGTGTGGCTCCCGCCCGCCTCCTCAGTTCCCTGAGACCGCCTATTGCGACCTTCGGTACCAAGGATAATATTTACAATTTTGATGTTACTGTCTCAATCCCGATGTCCATTCCGAGACCGAGAGAAAAAAATTAATTCCCAACCCTTTTCCACCTGGATATCCATTGAACTCGATGTAGACACCGAGAGGGGAAGGAGGACGGGTTGTGTGAATGCACAGATGACCACTCGAAGAACTACAGTTACAGGTATGCAACCTGTCCTTCTTCTTCGTGGTCTCTGTGCATCACACACATATGGGTAGAGTAGCAAGGTGACTTACCGGAGGTGGGTCGGTGTCAGTAGTCAATGAGTAATCGATGAGAGGACCGCCCTTCTGAATGCGTTCTGCGCCCGGGCTCGAACGTTGAGACAGTAGTGCCGGATAAACGTCGAGGGGGAAGACCAAGTCACCACCCTGCATAAGTCCGGCAAAGAGACTCCCTTTCCGAATGCAGTTGATGTTGAGAGAGCTCTGGTAGAATGAGCCCTCACGGACCCTGGTAAATTGCGGTCAGCAAGATGGTATGCAAGTTTAATCATCTCTACTATCCAGGAGGATAGTCTCTGCTTGGACACCAGACAGCCCAACTTGGGAGGACCATAGCATACAAAAAGTTGCTGTGTTTTTCTAATCGATTCCGTGCATGCTTTGTAGAAGGCAAGTGCTCGACACACATCGAGGCCGTGCAGCATTCTTTCGATAGGCGATGATGGAGATGGAAAGAAAGCAGGAAGAACAATGTCCTGTCCTAAATGAAAATCGGAAACCACCTTGGGCAAAAAACTTATGTCTGGCCTCAGAACAACTTTGTCTCTGTGGAAAGTTGTATAAGGAGGATCGATCCTCAGAGCACACAGCTCACTGACTCTCCTTGCTGATGTTATTGCTGTTAGGTTTTGCATGGTGGGCAAAACGAGATTGTCACCTGACATGCACAAAGTCTCCTGACATGGAGTACACAAAGTCTCCTGATAGTCACAAGGAGTCTATGAGTCAGAATCATGGGAGAAGTTGGAGACAACATGTTATGTACAACAGGTTATATAATTGGTGAGTAATATCCTATTTATAGGTACAGGGTCTTGCTATAAATAGAGGTAGACACTTGTTGACTGGCTCTTCCCACTTCATCTGAAGCATCTTCATTCACACATCTTCTCACTTGAGACCACTTGGGTCTTGGACTTGGGAGCTTTACTGGACTACTTTGTATCTGCAATGATGTAGTGAGACAGAGTCATCTCTTCTGCGTAAGAGAAGCCTGCATTGATTGCCTTAATCCCATGTACAAATGGGTCTTACAAATAAACTCTTTAATCTTTATAATCTACTGTTATTTCCTGTTTCCGTCTGTGGGACTGGGAGTCCCTTGCTGGGTAAGCTTTGGAACCCCAGCCAAATTCTCACAATTGCTACTAGAAATATTGTTTTAAATGATAGCAACTGTAAATTCGCCGTTGCCATAGGCTCGAATGGCGCTTTTGTGAGGGTTTTCAAGACCAACAGAAGGTCCCATCCAGTTATCAGGTTCCGAACTGGAGGCCGTAAATTCTTGAGACCTTTCAAGAACTGTTTCACTAATGGGTGCGTAAATAAAGATGTTCCAGATGAAGTCGTGCGATACGCTGTTATTGCAGCCAGATACACTTTGATGGAAGAGAATTGCAGCCCACGAACCATTAGCGAGTGCAAAAAGTCAAGGATTATCGAGATTGGGCATACATTTGGATCTTTGTGTAGGGCAGACACAAAAGCAGTGAAGGCCGCCCATTTCCTAGCGTAAGAGATTCTCGTCAAAGGTTTCCGCGCTGCTAACAGAACTTCCCTAACAGCAGAAGATAGGTCTGTATCCTGGGTTATCTGATCCTCCAAACCATTAGGCTTAAGGAGTGTAGATTTGGATGCATCACCTTGCCTCGATGTTGAGTCAGTAGATTGTCTTTGTGGAGGGGGGGGGGGCTGGCTGACCCGCCACAACCCACCCTTTCCTACCCCAAAGGACTTAAGACCCCCCGAGATCTCAAGGTACTAGACTGCCAGCCTCTGCTGTCTGCAATCTTACTTGAATCTCTGTTCAGGGACTTGCCTTTATGACTGTAACCTGGATTTAGTTGCTAGAACCACAGAGCAATCCACAAACACCATGTGGGGTAAAAAAGACCAAAAGAAGGTTTATTTCAGGTAGCATTTTACAACAAAAATAGGGAAATAAGGGAAGCACACGAAAATGGAGAGAAACGCTTTGGTACAAACTAAGTAATAGAGCTGCAAAATAACAAAACCTACTGATTCCTTATATCTCTCAGGCACACAAGTAGTTACCTGGGGGTCAGTTCTCTTCCAGGGTTGGATTTAGCACAGCCTTGCCGCCCGGGAAGACTACACACCTACCCGAAGGTCTGAGATGGGTAGCCCTCCACAAGGCTTGCCTTGCCAAAGCCCTCATTCAGCTAATTTCACTAGGAGCTACCTGGGGTCGGATCCTGAGGCCACCCGAAGGCTTGGGCCTCTGCTTGGCTTGCTGCCATTGCTCCAACAGCCAGCAACCACGCGATGACCAAGACAAAGAACAAAAACCCACACTTTGGAAAATATACCTTCCCTCCCTTTGCTGCTTCTAGCCAATCAGGATGAACTTCACCTGGCCAGGCAGGGGAGGGAGACTCATGAGTCATGACTCATGACATTTGCATCTGAAAAGCCGTAGACCGGCTTTTCAGGACTTTCAGGCGCCATGTCCCATCCGATACTTTATGCACATTTCGCCTCCTCCCAGCCCCCAACCGGCCTTACTTGGTTTACACATGAGGAGGCGTGTGCGTGTGTGTGTGTGCAGGCGTGTGAGTGTGTGTGTAGGAACCCTCAGAGGCTCTTTTTCTCCACATGCTCCCTTTAAAAAAAGAAAGAAACCTGAGAGGTCAACCCTCTCATTTCATTTTAAACTAACTTAAAAGAAAAAACCTTTGCTAGCCTTCTACCACTAGCACACCTCTTCTCATTCATACACACACAAAAACAAAACAAAACTAAAAACATCAAAACACATTAACTACAATCTTAACACAGCTCTTTAAACATCAAAACAGCAAAACAACAATCAATAACCATCAATCAGAAGTTTACAGGTTTACATTACATCATTTTGCATACACAAGAGACATCATATACAATTCAAATGGGAACCCCAACCCTTCTGTTGCCTGACTGGCACTCTGTCTAAAAACTTCCTAGGGTTGCTGCTTCTCCCACAAGCCTGTAGGGGGCAGATTGCTGCCTGAAATGTGACTCTTCAATTCGCCTTTAATTTTGCTTCTAAAGGCTTGTTTCTGCCACTCTCCGCCTAACAACATGAATACACCTCCCCTTTTTCCAAAGGCTTGCTGGTGGCACCCACCACCCAATGACATGAATACACCACCCCTTTTTTCCAAAGGCTTGCTTGTAGCACCTTCTACTCAATGACATGAATGGGATGACTGTTTCCCTCAGAATTACATGCTGAGCCATGGAGGCTCTACTCAGGCGGCTAGAACACCAGCCTGGCAATCTTTCAGCCGTTAGAGGGCTTCTCGCCTCTAACATTCCTTTTAACTTTCTGCATTGTTCTCTCGCCTCTGACTGATTCTTCTCTGGCAACTCTTCCCTGCCCTGAGGCACTTTGAACACATGTAGACATCATACATACAATTTCAAATTGACATGATACAGTTTGGACTAATTTTTGCATTTGGGGACAAGACAACACAAATAGTTCTATTGCTTACACTTGGATCACCCATCCCCTCCCCTCCAGCAACAATTTAACAGTTTTCATTGGCTTTAATCAACCCCCAATCTCAGTCTTCTTTTCTTCTCGCTGGAGACACCTGGAGGGAAATTCTTTTGTCCTTCTGCTTCTTTCAGCCCTCCACTTTGGCAGCACAGGGACAAAGTCTCTTTTTCTGGGGGGGGGGGTTCTGATGTCTGCCCCCCCCTCTGCTTGCTGCTGCTTAGCCTGGTCACTCACCATGCCCCCCCCCAAGAGCAACTGGACAGTCCAAGTTCAAAATCTGAGTCCTTCTCCCATGGGAGAGATGTAGGGCAGAACTGTGCCTTCCCTCCCCAAAGTCTGGACGACTCCTCTGGGGCACATAGCACAATAAAAATCACTCACCAAACGCTGTCTCAAAATTCAACGTTTTGCTCACCAGTCTCTTAAGAGAGGTTTTCTGGTCTTCTCTCCTTCTCCTGAAACACACGCGCACTGCACACACACTATTTCTTCTCTTTGCCCCGGTTCTTTGGGATCACACAGCCGCCATCTGCTCACCCGCTTCTTGCACTCGATGGGTAGGATCCTCCTCCGCTTACTCATTGGCAACTGCTGCTCCCAGCCTCTGGGACACGCACATGCAGCCTATTTCTTGCCTTGCCAGGGCTCCCCCGGCTCTGGTTTTCTTGGATCACACAGCCACCTTCCCCCAGCCACAGACTTCTTGCACTCGATGGGGATGGTAGGATCCGCCTCCGCTTACTCACTCTACAGTTGAGATTTCTTGCCTTCAACGCTCCCCGCTGGCAGCTAGGCTTCCACAGACTGCCAAGCAATCTGAACGTTTTCCCTGAGGCTCAATCTCACACTTCAATCTCTAAAAAATAACAAACCTCTACCCATGTGCCAAAGTCTCTCCAAGCTTCCCTATTTGCCCACGTGCACCCACTCTGTGGTCCAGTTTCGAATCCCACCTCTGCCACCATGTGGAAGAAGGGGAGGCTGGCTGACCCGCCACGAATTGGTAATTGAAGATAATCCCCTTGAGAGAGACTGAGGAGGTGAGAGAACCAAGGAGGACGAGGCCACCATGGAGAGATTAGAATGCAGTTTGTCCCATCTAGAGTTATCTTTGCCAGGACTCAAGTTAGAACTGGAATTGGCGGAAACAGATAGAAGAAGTCCCCGCTCCAATTCATCAGGAATGCATCAGTCATCGACTTTGGGTCCAAAGCTGCTCTGCTGCAAAATAGTGGGCAGGCCGCATTCTTGCTGGTGGCGAACAAGTCTATGTTCGGTCGACCCCAACGCTGGAATAGTGAACTGAGAACTTTCCGGTTCAGCTTTCATTCATGTGACTGCATCGATACTCTGCTCAATGTGTCCACTAGCACATTGAATTTCCCTGCGATGTGGATTGCTACGAAAGATATCCTTCGAGGTAGGGCCCATTCGTAGATTTGCAGTGTCAGATGTGTGAGCCGTGTCGATCTCGTGCCTCCCTCTTCATTTAGATAAGCGACGACTGTCGTGTTGTCGGTCACAACTTGGATGTGGCAGCCTAAGAGATGGTGCACTAAGGCTATTAGTGTTTTCCATACTGCCATCAGCTCCAGCCAGTTGATATGCATGGAGCTTTCCGTCGATGTCCACGTGCCCTGCACGATGTGGTCGTTGGAGTGGGGGCCCCCATCCCAACAGCGACGCATCCGTCGTCAGCACGTGGGTCAGTACCGGAGGATGAAACGGCATGCCCTCGGTCAAGTCTTTCTCTTGTATCCACCACCTCAACTATTCTCTTACGGCTCGAGGGATCTTTAGTCGAACGGAAGGCTTGTCTCTCTCTAGTTTGAAGTTGTGGATGAACCAGGTTTGCAGCGGTTGCATGTGAAGCCTCACATACTGCACGACCGTGATCGTCGAGGCCATGTGCCCTAGAAGGCGTTGAACCATGTGAGCTGAACAGACCCTCAGGTTGAAGATTTTCTTCGCAAAGGTACGAATATTTGACACTCTGTCCTTTGGTAGATATGCCCGACCATCTAACACTCTTAGTCTTGCTCCTATATACTGAATTTCCTTTACAGGTTGAAGTACCAACTTTTCTGCATTCAAGCAAAGTCCCAAGTCGTCTAGGAAGTAGAGGGTTTCTCCCAGTGCCTGCTGGATCTCGAGCTTCGACGCCACCACCAGCAACCAGTCGTCGAGATACGGGAAGATGGTAATGACTCTTGCCCGGAGACTTGCGCACACAACAGCCATGCACTTTGTGAATACCCTCGGCACGGTGGAGAGACCGAATGGAAGAACTACGAATTGGTAAGTATCTTCTCCCACTCGAAACCGAAGGTATTTTCGACTGTCCTCGTGGATGGTGATGTGGAAGTACACGTCCTTGGATGCGTCGATGGATGCAAACCAATCGGTCCTGCGAAGTAGAGGCAAGATCAATTGGAGTGTGACCATGCGGAATCACTTTGGTGGAATGAAGAGATTTACAGTCCGAAGGTCCAGGATCGGCCTGAGTCCTCCTCCCTTTTTCTTTACGGTGAAATACCTGGAGTAAAGACCGTCTTCCAGGCTTTCCGTGGGAACTGGTTGTATCGCCCCTTTCTGGAGGAAGGTTGACACTTCCTCCAAGAGCACTTGAGTTGGACGGGTGGTCTTGATGCCGAGAAAGGGGGGGAGGACTCGAAACTCGATCTGGTAGCTGTGCTCGATTATGCTTAACACCCACCGATCTGTTGTGATGTTTCTCCAGGATCGGTGGTGTTGACAAAGCCGGGAGCTGAAGATGGTCGTCTGAGGTGGTGGAACTAAGGCAGTCAGGCGAATGAGGAAGTCAAAGACAACGTCTGCCGAAGTCGCCTCCTCTCCTGGAGCCCCTGGACCGCTGCTGAATGAATGAGTGCTGCGGTGCCTGGGGCTGTGGGGCACAAGGTCGACGGTTTCCACCTCGATATTGACCAGTAGGTTGGAACTGTGCAGTTGAATATGGAAACCTGGTCCAATGCCGTGGTTTGTACGATTGCTGTTGGACATGAGCCAGTCCCATCTTCTTGGCATTTGCTAATGCCTTCTGCGCTGAATCAAGCGAATCGTCGGTTGATGTGTTGAATAGACCTTCCCCGTTGAAGGGAAGGTCCTCGATCTTCGCTCTAGCATCGGGAGTCAGGTTGGTAGAGCGAAGCCAGGCGAAGCCTTAGTGCTACGGCCCTGATCATAGACCTGGCATGACTGTCCGCTTGATGTCGAGCAGTATTCATTTGGAGCGCAGCTATGTTGATAGCCTCCTTCTGAATATTCTAGCCTGTTCTTTCTTGTCGTCCGGCAGATAGTCACAGAGGTCTCCCAACTTCTCTGTGATTAACATCTGATATCGAGCCATCATCGCCTCATAGTTCGATATCTTCAGTCCCAGGGAAGATGAAGAAGAGATTCTACGGCCGTAAGAATCTAAAGTCTTCCCTTCCTTATCCGCCGGCGTGGTATGCTGTTTCCCCCCACGAGATTGGGCTGATTTCACTATAAGAGAGTTTAGAGCCGGATGCGAAAACAAAAACTTGGCTCCTTCCTCTTGCACCTTATACATGGATTTGAGCCTCCGAGCTGTCGGTTTCGTAGAAGCTGGGGCTTTCCATGTTTCCTGTACTGTCTCCAAAAGTGTTGGTATGAATGGTATTGAGGTCTGCACCGATTGAGATGTTTTTAAAATATCATAAATCAGATCCTGCACCCTTGGCTTGATGGTCTTGGCTTCTACTCCCAGGGCCGTCACCATTCTGTTGACGTGCTCCGCAAAACTCCCCAGGTCTTCAGAGGGGGAGATCACTGCCTTCGACTCCACTTGTGCATCTGGAGACGTGGAGTGAGTGGAGGAGACAACCAAGTCCGTGTCTGAGATGTATAGTGACCCAGACGAGGACCGTACATCAGCTGCAGCCGCAGTAGGCACCGGCACCAATGCTTGCGCCGCGACCGTCGAAGCAGAAGTTTCGGGTTGGACTGAGTCATCTTGGTCTCGGCGGGAAACAACCGAATCCTGAATAGCTCGTGCCGCAGGAGACCTTTGCTCATGGCGTCGAGCTCGAGAGGGCAACTCCAGTCGAGGCCGAGGAGAATAGCGATCCCCTCTCCGACGTCTTGGGGACCCTCGAGATCGTGACCAGTAACTATGAGATGGAGACCTCAAGTAGTATGAAGACCAGCTATGTGGTCTTTCATACCGATAGTAGGAGGAGTACGACCGAGACGTCGAAGCCATGGACAGTGTGGAGTGGTCTCGGTATCGTGGAGATCGAGATCGGTGATCAAGTTCCCTCCTCTCCCTCTGATGATATGCTGGAGAGGAGGATAGTCGGAGAGGAGATTCTCTCGATCTCGAGCGCAACGGGGCCAGTGGAACCAGCTGCCCAGGTTGCGTTGGTGATGCCACAATCTCTCCCTCCAATAGAGATGTGGCCGCCGTCGAAGCTGGCACCCTGACTGGGGTTTTCGAACGCGTCTCTCGATCTCAATGAGATGACGTCGATGGCAGAGGAGACTGGCGGGCAACCGACTCCGCTGCACGAACTGGAGTCCCAGTCAGGGCTGCTGCCAATAAGGCCGTTCGCTCCGAGACAACTATGGTTGTCGACGTCGAAGGCTCCTTGCCCTTCTCCCTTTTAGCTGCCTTTTCCTTTTTGATGCGTTCCTCTTTGGCCTTGCGGGCCTTTTTTGCCAGTTTCTCTGTACAAATTTTTTTGGGGGGATTTTGTTTTGATATAAGAGTGTTTTGGATTACAAGCATGTTTCTGGAACGAATTATGCTCTCAATCCAAGGTATGACTGTATGTTACACTTAACCCTGTTCCTTCAAGCAGGCAAAGCCATCAAACAGGTAAGAGACCAAAATTAATCCTTTTTTAAAATTGTAAATCAGTGCATTCTGTACTGGGCAGATTAACAAACCTTTAAAGAGCCACCCACCCAGTTAACATCCTCCCCCCAGTCCCCTGTCCTGAGCCATCAGAGAAGGAAACTGGAAAAAGCAAATTCCTTTAAGCTCTGCCATGTCCAAACAGTTCTTTTCATTGTAAACATTGGTTGACTTCCTTCATGCAGGCCAAGCCACTTACCAGGTAAGAGATCAAAAATAATCCCATTTTTATTCTGTTCTGCATGAAAGATAAGTACATGCATTTTGGGCAAACAGGATTTGGGCATCCTGTCCAGCTATGGCAAATTAGCGTTGCCTCCAGCTCCAGGACATCAGGGAAGAAAACGGGAATACAAACACAGCCAAGGTCCCTCTCTATTTTCCTACCATTCTTTTCTCTCTCAGCCTAATCTAACTCCTCTTCCCTGCCTCTCCTAACTGACTCCCAATTGCCTTAGATTGCTCCTGTCCCTCACATGCTGCTCCTGACCCACGTTCGAGAAGAGCTGGGCTTTACCCCTCTCCCCAGCCTCATAATGATGCATTTCCCCATACATGTAATGTTCACAATACATTCAGGGCTGTCAAGGTTCCACTACTGCAGGGACCCCTTAACCTTCCTTTGGGAGATCTATGCCTCTCCTCAAAGCCCCTCCCGTTCCAGGAGATCAAGTCCTTTTACAGCTTCTAATAGCATGGGTGTAGGCTGTAGACGTGGTGAATAAGTCCAGGGTAAACAACACTTTACTAATAATATTAGGGTATTTACTTAATAGAGTGGTTATAATTCAAAAGCAAGTATGATAAAATAAAACAAACAAACAAACAATCCAATGTTCTCTAGTTAACTTCAGACTACCTATATCTGCTATGCAGCCAGTTTCTCTTTCTCTCTCTCTGCTGTTTCTGTGCTTCTGCTTCTAGCTCTCTCCCAGCACGCACTGACTGCTAGCTGACCACACCCCACATATATAGCCTTCCCAGGAATGGAAGGTTATAATCATGTAATACAGGCCTGTGGCTTATGCTGGCTCAGCTTGTCTGAGCGTGGAAAGCTAAGCAGGGTCAAGCCTGGTTGTTACTTGGATGGGAGACCCCCTCCTCTAGTTTCCTGCATTGAGCAGGGGGTTGGACTCGATAGCCTTGTAGGCTCCTTCCAACTCTATAATCTATGAATCTATGAATCTATGTGACCTTGAATAGGATATCTAATTCTTAACTTCTATTGGGTAACTTAAAACTCTCAAACTCCCCCTCCCATCCAAGTGTTTGGGCCTTCAGGCTTCACTACTCGAGGGAAGTGTTTGGGCCTTCAGGCTTCAACAAACTCAAGCCTGAGTAGGCCTCAATCCCTCACAAGGGCATCCTGAAGTTTCTTAGTGCCTAGGTGCATTTCGGAGCCTCTGTTCTTTGGCATCTCTGATCTTTCCAATGGGGGCTCCCTTTCCAATGCCACTGTTGTTCTTGGGCTCCACATTTGAACTTGCAGCTGGTGGTCCCAGCCCCTTGCCTTCTTTCTCCATCGGAGACAAAGGTTGCTTGGTGCTGATGCACTTCTGAACAGCATATTTGCTTCTCCCCCAGACCTTCATTTGTGGTTTCAGAAAGATGTCTGTCTGCCTCCCTGAGTTCTGCTTGCCACTTTAGTAGTCTTTTTGGTCTGTGTGTTCAATTGAATCTGCAGGGCCTTTGCAACATTGCGGAGATTTCTCCAACTCTAAGTCTCTGTCATGAGTTCATGTGTCCATTTACTTTGCTTTTGGGCTATTCTTTGCAGCTCAGCTCTTGTGCTCCAGCAATTCCCTTTGAGCTCTTGGAAGAATTGCAATGGAACATTTGTCTCTGAGAGGCCCTGGACACTCGCCTTCCTGTTCAAAGGCATCAGTTGAAGCCTGTTGAGATTTCATTCTCGAGCAGATAAACCCTGGCTCCGTTCTGTTTCTTCTCAGGTTGCATTTTGCCATTGGATTTGGCAGCTTTGTCGCAGACCACACTTCCTTTTTCTTGTTGTGCTATGCTTAGCACAAGACCCTCCTGGCTGAGATGCCACCTCCTTCGGTTACTCCTTATTTTTGGTCTGTCTGCTGCTGCCTCCTCCTTTTGCTGAAAATTAGCACGGATCTCAACAAACTCCTTTTGCAGAGCTGCAAGGCTGTTGCCAAAAATATCCTTAGGGTTATGGTTCCTGATTTCTTCCTAGGTCTATGTCAGAAGCTCTCCCGCGGGTCACCCTGCCACCAGACATGTCACTAACTCCATTTCTCTTTCTCCCCCCCCCCCCCTTTCTTTAACTCTATCTCCAACTCCCTCACTCCATCTGCAATCTATGGTGGTAGCAATTGCTTGGCAGCCGGGGTGGGGCTGGGGCATTCCTGGAGGTTCCCGGTCACAGTCAGCATAGGATGTGAAAAGGAAGGGGCTTGGCTAGCAAGGTTGTAGTAGGCATGGCACTTGGATGTTGCACTTACATGTTCCTTCCACAGGTGCCAGCAGCAGGGGAGATCCCACGTGGATCCTTCTGTATCAAGTTTTGGGCGTCACGGAGGGCCACTGGTTCCAGCAGGGAAATGCAGATTGCCTTTGCTGGATTGCCAGAATGGTGTGCAGGTATTGTAATTTAGGTAGAGAGGCTGGGTGGGTAGATTAACATATTACCGTACATTTGATTGTGTTCCTTCATGTAGGCTAAGCCATTTACCAGCTAGTAGACCAAATATGTGTTATTGTAGCTTTTGTGTAAAGTTGATAAATAAAAGCTTTTGGGGGACTTGGATTCTCAGCCCACCCACCCCAGCTTACTTGGCCTTTCGCGGTTTTCCTTGACCTTATTTGATCTGATAAGAGATCTCCACCCCCACCGCTACCACTGCCCCTAGAGTTACCCTTCCCAGGAAAGAGGCAAATATTGCACACCTGGTCCTATATAGTCTGGTTCTATATTTTGAATGAGTTAGATTGATAGTTAGTTCACTACTAATTATATTTACAGGTACAATCACTTTTCCTTTTGTGTCGTGTCTTTTAGATTTCCAGAGGGTTAGCCATGTTATTCTATTGCAGTAACAACAACAACAACCCCCCAAAGCATCGTGTGGCACCTTAAAGTTCAAGGGTTGGACTTGGATCCCAATAAATTTTAGGCATGTTCAACTGGGCTGATGGAAGCAGACTCCCCCATCCACTCCTCCCCACAGCAGCCCCTCCATCCCCCTGAAAATGCTACACAGAGGGCCAGGGGGCCCTGCTCAGTGGGGTGATATGGTGCAGCGTGGGAGGGGGGACCCAGCCTACTCACCTTTTTGTGTCTTCTTTGCAGAATCCTTGAGATTCCTCAGGGCAGGAATGAGAAAAGGGAATGCCACAGACTCCCTTTGTTGTGAAAATTCAGTAACTAATAGGTTACAGGAAGGAGATGCTTTTCTTCTGTTATTTGCTACTGTTTAGACCAGGGCTCTCCAACCTTGGGTCCCCAGATGTTGCTGGCCTACAGCTCCCAGAATCCCTTGCCATTAGCCATGCTGGCTGGTTATGCTGGGAGCTGTAGGCCAGCAACATCTGGGGACCCAAGGTTGGAGAGCCCTTGTTTAGACTGACCATGAGACAGAGAAGTAGCACTGATTTGAGCTGGGTACAATAGGATCTAGCATGAAGAACTCGTACACCACGTCGGAGGCTGCCATGGCCTGCCGCATGGCCTCCGTCGCGGTGCTGTCGTGCTGGGTGTTGGCAGCCTAGAGGGCTAGCAGCTGGTCCTCCTCCTGGCACTGATCCTCCTGCTCATCCATTTGCTCCCCGGCCGCGAGGCAGTGCTCCTCGGCTTCCTCGGTGGCCGCCACAAGCTCCCTGGCGAGCTGCACCCTATCCTCTCTGTGCCTGCAGTGCAGACGCGCTGTGCGCTCCGCATTGGTGAGGGGCCCGTGCCCTGGCCCTAGCTCCCCCTGCCCTTCACCCTCCTCCAGGGCCGGGTCAGTGACCTCAGCATGCGTGAGCTCCTCCCCCTCCTCCATGCTGCCCCCCAGTGCCCCTCCCTGCTCCATCCCGCAGCCGGCCCGCCACCCATCCCAGTGGCCACCCCCTCCGGTGATGGAGGCCATGCCTCTGTGGGTGCCAGTGGGGGCGGACCACCAACCCTCTTGGTGGCATCGGGGGCCCTGGCCCCACCCCGCCCCATGTGGCCTCCACTTGCGTGCCCAGGGCATCCTCCATGTCCGATGCCAGGTTGTCTGGCGGCTGCCCCGTGTCACGTATGGCACGCACCACCAGCTGGTCCAGCTCCTGGGTGGAGCAGCGCTTATGCAGCCATACCCCCATGGCAACCTCTTCGGGCGTCGGCGCCTTGCGTCTGGTGCTGGCAGGGGCACTGCTGGGCCTGGCCTCCACACTGTGGGCATCATGGGCGGGGGTGCCAGCCCAGTTGTGGGGTGGCCGACTGCCGCACTGGGCCAGCGCTGCGGGCGGGTGGGCTGGGTCCATGGCACCCTGCTCCTGGCGGTGTGGCCTGGTACCACATCATGCCTGTCGTCAAGGGTGCCCTCGAGCTGCTCATAATGGGGCATTGTCCTGGGCGCCACCCCAGAGTGCTAGTTGTGGCTTGCCACCTCCTTGTACCGCTTCTACAGGGAATGCAGTTTGTCCTTGCACTGGGCGGCGGTGCACTTGTGGCCCCTGTGGCCGAGGCCCCGGGCGAGCCAGGGGTAGATCGTGTCGTGCCTTGGGCATGCCAGGGGGGGCTCGGCCTCCGGGCTGGCCCACAGCTCTATCAACACAGCTGTCTCCTCCTCACTTCAGTACTGTGAACGCTGCCTCTGCGTGGCCATAGCACACACCTCCCCAGGGTCCCAGCTTCTGCTGCAGTCCCCTCCTTGGGGGCTATCCTGCATTCTGGGGGACCCCTCTGATGGGCTCCTGGAACTCCCCTCATCCGCTGTGTCCATGGGGGGCATGGCATTCCGAGGCTGGGTGCACTCCTGCCAGGGGAAGACTGCCTTGGCCCACTGACAGTGCAGCATGCACCACGCCTGCTGCTCCTGTGGGTGCCCCCGGGCGTGCCTGGCTGCCGCTTCTGGGGTGAGCAGGCCCTCCGCAGCGCGCACCCGCTCGCGGTGGCCAGCCCTGGCCGGTGGTGGTGCCTTGCCCTCTCCCCTGTCCCCCCATTGGCCTTGGCCCCCCTTTGGCAGGTCTAGAGGTGTACCGTATCACCTCGCGGGGCATAGCAGGCCAAAATCACCCCCCCCCCCGTGAGGCTCGCGCGGGCCTACCTGGCTCCGACGATGGCTCGCCTCTCCGCAACGAGCCACCTGTGCCACCCATGCTGGTCCCGTCGCGTCACTTCAGGCACGCTGGAACTGATGTGACAGGACCCTGCGCTGGCGTGCTGGACCCCCGCACTATGTTTTTGGCGGGGAAACCAGGGCAACAGGGCTTAAACAGCCCTGTTGCCCTGGTTTCCCTGCAAAAAACATAGTGCAGGGGTCCAGCACGCCAGCACAGGGTCCTGTCGTGTCACTTCCGGTAGGCCTACCGGAAGTGACACGCCGGGACCAGTGCGGCTGGTGCCGGCAGTTCGAGTGGCGCAGAGAACAGCTCCGCGCCGCTTAGAAGAACGAGGCGGGGGGCTGCTGCCGCAGAAAGACAAGGCAGGGGGCCGCGGCGGCGGAGAGGAGGTGGTGAGGCAGCCCCCCGGACAGGTTCGTGACCACCTCTAGGCAGGTCCCCCCATTTCCCACCACAATTGGGGCCTGCCTCACCCTCTGCCCTGCCCCATCTCTCCCCGCCCGGTATCCAGGAGGGCAGGGGCAGCCACATTGGCCTGCATTGCAGGGTACAGTCCCTTTAAATGTGTGCCGTTCTGCCCTGCGGGCTGGAGCAGCCTCAGCTCCGGCTGCTCTGGGTTGCCATCTCTGTGCAGCAAGGGGCAGCCCTCGCCGGGGGGGGGCACCCACTGTCCGCACGACACAGCGGCCACGCACGGAGAGGGCTTACCCTTCTACCGCCCAGGGTGAGTTTGGGCACTTCCTGTGCATGGCCATCCCATGGAGGCACCCCGGGTCGGCATCCGCATGACAGAGGAACCATGGGGGACTTCCGCTCCAACGCGGTTCCTGTGTCGTATGAACCGGCCCTCAGTTGAAGTGGCCACAAGTCCTCCCCATAGCTTTAGCTAGGATCCGGTGTCAGCCAAGGGGAGGGTTGAAATTGTCATCTTTTGAGTTACTTTATGGGAGACACCCTAGAATTTTGCCCATGACCATTGCTCAAAATGTAAATGTTGAGATGGGAAATAATGAAGTTAAAGAATATGTTATATTGCCTTGCAGTCTGTTTTGTCTTCTCTTTCCAGATATGCTGCTCCTGTGCAACGGCTGCCATTGGATGTTGCACTCCACAACTTCCAACTGGGATATTGGGTGCTGATCAAGTCCTGGAAGGACACCCCCCTCGAGGAGAAGTGGAAAGGACCAACGCAAATCGTGTTAGTGACGCATGCAGCAGTAAAAGCTGCGGGCGAAAGCAAGTGGATTCACTACACCAGGCTGAAGAGGGTGCCAACCCCTCCAACCGCAGAGAGTGGAGGACTGAGGAACTGGACTGTGCAAAAAGGAGACTCTGATCTGAAACTGTTGTTCAAAAGAGAATAAAAATGAAAGGGCTCCTGTTTTTGGGACTGTGTCTCCTTACTAACCCAGAAGGGGAGGGGAACACGTTTATTAAATTTAATGAGATTATCATTAAGAAAAAGGTTAAACATAGTGAATTGTTGGGTTTGTACTAAAATGCTTTTGCAGGCACAAGCAGGGATACCCATGATTCCTGTGTTGCTAGGTAGTGCTGACTTACGAATTCCAGCATGGAGTCCAACAAGGAGAGTGAGAAATTACACTTGGTGGGACACAACCTATGATTTAGGATTTTTGCAGGTGCACCCCAGGGAGGGAAATTGGTGTTGGATATGTAATGGTACAATAAAGGTGGGAGTAGGTAAGTGTGAATGGTCAATAGTCATAGATGGAGTTTGGTATCAAGAATCTGATGTTAGTAAGATGTGGAAGCGTGATGTGGAGATTTATAACTTATATTATACTCAATGGACAATGAGCACTTCCTGTAAGAAAAGGATGCCAGCCCTGACTGGGCATTATTTCATCTGTGGCTCCAGGGCTTACAAAGTGTTACCAGCCAATTGGGGAGGGACTTGTTGTTAGTGGATTGGTTCCAGCATTCACAGTGCATAAAGAACTTCCTTTAAGGAAGTGGGGATACAGAAGGGATGTGGCAAAGACTGCAAGTATTTTTTGGAAATGTTGCCTAGGTTGCGAGTGGTTTTTGCTATGCGAGAAACAAGCAGATTGACAGTGGTGTTGGAACAAGTAGCAAATAGCACAATAGATGCCTTAGGAGGTTTGAACACAGAAGTTAGTTCCTTAAGACAAATGACAATACAGAAGAGATTGGCTTTAGATATGTTGCTTGCAGATAGAGGTGGAGTTTGTACATTGCTAAATGCCTCATGCTGTGTTTATATTCCAAATGAAAATGAGAAAGTAAACCCATGACATGAGCCAGTTACACGCAGCAGTCGCAGCAGTCCGACAATTATATGAAACACCTCGTTGGAGTTTTTGGGACCTGTTTTCTTCATGGTTCATAAATCTGTCATGGTTATGGAAAGGACTGGGAATATTATGTGACATAATAGCTGGAATATACTTATGCTGTTGTATTCAATGTATCCCTTCATTATTCCAAGTGCTGACTAGATACAGATATGGTTTGTAAGAAGGAAAGCCTTTTGAGGGGGGAGTGTTGTGAAAATTCAGTAACTAATAGGTTACACTAACAAGATGCTTTTCTTCTGTTATTTGCTACTGTTTAGACCAGTGTTCTCCAACCTTGGGTCCCCAGATGTTTTTGGGGCATGCTGGGAGTTGTAGCCCAAAAACATCTGGGGACCCAAGGTTGGAGAACACTGGTTTAGACTGACCATGAGACAGAGAAGTAACACTGAGGAATGTGCCTCCTCACTTATCTGCTCTTCTAGCCAAGGACAGTGAAGATAGGCCTAGCAACCCTTCATGGTCCTAGAGCCCTTCTTTCTTACTTCACTTTATGGGTTAACCCTTCATTCCCCGAGGCACCTGAATGGAAGGGAAGCGAGCGAACCCACGGCTGGGGAGTGGGCGTGGCACCTCAGGGGTATTTGGGAGTCAGTGGGACAGGGGAGAGAAGCTGAGATGGCTAGTTTTCCTGGGACTGTCCCGGCAAAACCAGGGCACTTGGAGGGTATGAAATCAACGGTTGCACAATGTAATTAGTGGAATGGGGGAAGGCAGTGATTTGCTGCCAAAATTCAATGATGCAGTGGTAAAAGGGGGGCAATTTTTCTTGTGTTGAAGAAAAATTGCTTTTTTGCCTCAAATTTCAGTGGCAAATCACCATACTTGCACATCATTAGCACCAGTGCCAGGACATGGGTTATGGTCCCCAAATCTCCCCTGGTGTGCTCTAAGCATGCATGGCTTGAGGCCAGAGAGATGTAGCCCTGAGTCATGACGTAGCATTTGAGTTATGGGCTCCCTAGTAGTTCATATCCTAACGTAGATATATTGTGATGGAACACAGTCACAATTGCTGAGCATGTTAAGCCAGCCTGTGTTCACTTCAGCACTTCTGCTGGTGATTTATTGCCAAGATCCACCAGTGCAAGGGGCTTACTCCAAATCCTAGAGCTCTCCTGCCAACATTATTTGAGCATAGAATTGTACCCTTAAGCTTATTTACCCTTATGAGTTATGACTTATGAGTTGCATTTGGTCTAAGTTAATACTTGTTTTGCTAAGCAGATATTATATCTTGATATAAAATCTCACATCTTGAGAAGTACCTGTTTCGGATAATTGTCATAAGTTTGTTATATGCTGATAGTTATTTCATTTGCTGTTATTCCTGTTCTCCCCTCCCCACCCCATCATTTTGTGATATAGAACAAAGGATTCTATAGAACTAGTGAATTACGCTGCAAATAGTGAATTATCCTTACCTTATACAACATTTTATACTAAAGATTTTCAAAACATATCCAATAATCATCAAGCAACCTGTTGGTGAATTATAAATTTTCCAAGGGCACAATCCAATGGGGATGCCCTAGCCGCCACCACCACCCCTGAACGTGGAGGGTTACAGGCATCCTAAGCTAGACAGCTGATTTCGGACATCTAACTGCAGTGCTTCAGAGGGAAAGGAGGTTGAGGATCCACCAGGATAAGTTAAATCTTGGCAGCACCGGCCACCTCCCCCCCCCCCGAACACCTCCCAAACCCCTATCAAAGGGTGTTAGCATGGAAAACAAAAAGAAAGCAGTAGCAGACGTATGCATTTTATACATTTTATCATATTTAGAATTTTCTTATATTAGCTATCTGTTCAGGTTCAAGGGATAAAGTCAGTTTGATCAGTATACATTCTCTCTCTCTCTCTCTCTCTCTCTCTCTCCATTATGATTTTATTTTTTAAAAATAAAGCAATTATTTAGTAACAATTAACTGCCTTTATTGTTTTTTTGAGTAAAACAGTTATACAAAATGGGAAAATATCATCACAGAAGTATGCTTATATAATACAAAGAGAGAAAAGGAAATTGGAAAGAATATAAATAAAAGCAAACCCAGAAAAACAAAGCAACAGAAATCTATCATAAATTAGCATCTGAAATCTAACATAGGTGTGTTTGTGCCTATTAGGTTGGTTCTTCTTATTTTTGCTAGCTTATTTGCTAAGAGCTTTCCTGGGTCTTCACCCCCATTTAAAAAAATATATCTCATTTTGTGTAAAATATTTTTAAATGAAATTTGTAGATAATGAATTTACTTCTAGCCATAGTAAGTTCATGTAATCCTGTAGCCAACTTTTTTGTTCATTTTTTAAAAAATCACTTAATTTCTTTCAAGTATTGTTTTCTGTGGAGGAAGGGGGGGCTGGCTGGCCCACCACACCCCCACCCTTTCCTACTCCAAAGGAACCAAGACCCCCAGAGATCTCAAGGTACCAGATTGCCAGCCTCAGCTGTCTGCAACCCTACTTGAATCTCTGTTCAGGGACTCGCCTTTAATTCTGTAACTTGGATTTAGATACTGAACCAAGCAGAGCAATCCACAAACACCATGTGGGGTAAAACCAGGACAAGGTTTATTCTGGTAGCATTTTACAACAAGATTAGGGAAATGAGAGAAGCACACAAAACAGAGAGACACTTTAGTACACAGTAAAGCTGCAAAACAATAAAACCTGATTCCTTAATATCTCTCAGGCACACACCTGTTACCTGAGGGTGTTCTCTTCAAGGGTTAAATCCAGCACAGCCTCGCTGCCTGAGGGAGATTACCACACCTACCCGAAGGTCCAAGATGGGTAAAACTCCCACAAGGCTTGCCTTTACTAGAGCCCTCGATCCAGCTAATTTCACCAGGAGCTGCCTGGGGTCCTTGGCTTACCGCCATTACCACAGCCGGGTAGAACAAAGACCAAAACCCACGCTTTGGGAAATATACCTTTCCCCCCCTCCCCTCCTCCCTGTAGCTCTGCTGCCTCTTAGCCAATCATAATGCACTTCACCTGGCCAGGCAGGGGGAAGGGAACTCATGACTCATGGCTTACTGGGCCTGAACTATTTACATATGAAAGCCCTAGGCCAACTTCTCTAGGCATCTAGGCGGCGCCATTCATTCCATCCGATGCTTTATGTACCTTTCGTTTCCTCCCAGCCCCCTCAACTGGCCCCCACTTGGTTTACACATGAGGAGGTGTGTGTGTGTGTGTGTGTGTGAGAACCCCCAAAGGCTCTTTTCTTCACATCCCTTCCCTTGGGAAAAGATGAAAAAAGGGGTTAACCCTCTCCTTTCATCTATACTAACTAAAAAACAACAACAACAAAGAAAAGAGCTTGCGCTAGCATTCTACCACTAGTACACCTTTTCTCATTCACACACACACAAAACAGAAAAAAGAACAAAAAAGCAAGCATCAAAACATCAAACACATTAACTATAGTCTTAAACATCTTAAAGCTTAAATCTCTTTAAACATCAAAACAGCAAAATAACAATAACCAGCAATTAGCAGTTCACATCTACAAGAACATCATATGTATTTCAAAAAAATTTTTAGGGTTGCTGTTTCTCACACAGCCTGTAGGGGGCAGATTATGGACTGAAATGTGACTCTTCAATTCGCCTTTGTTTGCTTTTAAAGGCTTGCCCCTGCCACTCTGTACTCAACAACATGAATACCATCACCCCCCCCCTCCAAAGGCCCGATGGGATGGCTTCCCACCCACCCCTCCAAAGGCCCGCCGGTGGCTTCCCACCACCCACTTTTCCCAAAGGTTTGCTTCTAGAACACACAGCCTGGCAATCTTCCTTTCTGCCGCTAGAGGGCTTTCTGCCTCTAACTTCTTTGTTCTCTGGCCTCTGACTAATTTTTCTCTGGCAACTCTTCCCTGCCCCCTTGAGACCCTTTGAACAAATGCATCCATCATGATTATTATCACCAACCATCATTATTGAGTTGGGACTAACTTTTTCATTTGGGGACAAGACAACATAGTTAAACTTCTTACACTGGGATCACCCGTCCCCCGGGGCCCCCCAGCAACAATCCAGATAACACAAATACACTTGGATCACCCGCCCCCTCCCTTCGAGGAACAACCCATCAACTTTTATTGGCTTTTTTTTTTTTTAATATTTTATTTATTTTTCAAAACAAATTATAACACAGAAAATATATTTAGCAAAATACAAAATTATCACACAAATATAACATAATCAACATACAATAAATCATAAAGTGCTCCCCCCCACCCTCCAAGGGACCAATTAATATACTTCTATCCTCTTGATCAAATAAAGTCTAAATTCCAAAAATATAACATATCCTGACAAGGCATGTTACCCTTCCCCTTTATTAATACATAGTCTAGTAATTGATTCCATATCTCCATAAAATTATTCTTCTTTAGCAATCCTTTTTTGCATTTGATACTACTAGTTAGTTTATCATTTAGGGCTATGTTCCAAACTTCCTTATACCAGTCTGTTATTAGGAAAACATGTTGTACTTTCCAATTTCTCGCTATCATTAACCTGGCCGCAGTTAACAAGTTTACAATTAACTCCTTCGTATTTTGATCACAAATAAGCTTCTCAGTTATTGATAACAATGCTAATTTTGGACAGACCTCTAAATTAGTACCAATAATTTTTGATATTTCTGTAAAAACCTCTCGCCAAAACACCAATACATTTTTACACTTGGATCACCCGCCCCCTCCCTTCGAGGAACAACCCATCAACTTTTATTGGCTTTAATCAACAATCAACCACCAATCTCAGTCTTCTTTTCTTCTGGCTGGAGACACCTGAAGGGGAAATTCTTCTGTCCGTGCTTCTCCGCCAGCTAGGAGGGAAATCCCCTTCTCTCTCCGCTCTTTTCAGCTCTTTATTGCGTACACTGGGGTCGCCCGCCCAGCAACAAGACAACACAAAAACAACACAATTACACCTGAATCCCTGTTCCCTCCCTTTTCCCAGGAACAAGTCATCAACATGTGTTGGCTTTAATCAAACAAACACTTAATCTCAGTCCGTTGTCTTCAGGTGGCAGCAGAAAAACGCCTGAAGGGAAATTCCTTTTTCCGTTTCTCTTCGCTGGCTAGGAGAGAAATTCCCTTTTTCTTCTGCACAGGGACAAAGTCTCTTTTTCTGGGGAGCAGTCTCCTTTCAAAGCTCGAAACCATGCCTCCCCCCTTTGCTTGCTGCTGCCCAGCCTGGGCATTCACCATGCCCCTCCCAAGAGCAAATGGACAGTCTTCTTAAGTTCAAAATCTGAGTCCTTCTCCTGTGGGAGAGATGTAGGGCAGGACTGTGCCCTCCCTCCCCAAAGTCTCGACAATTTCTCTGGGGCACACAGCACAACTAAAATCACTCATCAAACGCTGTTCCAAAACTCAACGTTTTGCTCACCATTCTCTTAGGAGAGGTTTTCTGGTCTTCTCCCTCCTCCTGGAACACACGCGCGTGCGCACACACCACATCTTCCTCTCTTCCCGGGCTCCCCCAGCCCTCCAAACTTTGGGATCACGCAGCCGCCTTCCCCCAGCCACAGACTTCTTGCACTCGATGGGGATGGTAGGATCTGGCTCTGCTTACTCACTGGCAACTGCTACTCCCAGCCTCTGTTGTACTCGATGGGTAGTTTCTTTTACTTGTCCCCTTGGCCTCTCCACGCCTGGAAAAGGGAACTAGCCCTGCCTTTTCTGCCGGTACAACCCCATCCTGTTGTCTAGCATGGCAGTTTGCTTCTCCGCCGCACCCTGGCACTTTGAGATTTCTTGCCTTCAACGCTCTCTCTCCGCTGGCAGCTAAGACAGACTGCCAGCAATCTGAACATTTTTTCTAAGGCTCAATCTCACACTTGCTGCGCCCACTGGCTGACGGGAACTCACTCCATAGTTGAGATTTCTTGCCTTCAATGCTCTTCGCTGGCGCTAGGCTTCTACCGACTGCCAGCAATCTGAACGTTTTCCCTGAGGCTCAATCTCACACTTAAATTTCTAAAAAATAACTAAACCTCTATTTATGCACCAAAGTCTCTCTAATTTCTCTCATTTGCCCACGTGCACACACTCTGTGGTTCAGCTTCGAATCCCACCTCTGCCACCATGTGGAGGAAGGGGGGGCTGGCTGGCCCGCCACGCCCCCACCCTTTCCTACTCCAAAGGAACCAAGACCCCCAGAGCTCTCAAGGTACCAGATTGCCAGCCTCAGCTGTCTGCAACCCTACTTGAATCTCTGTTCAGGGACTTCGCCTTTAATTCTGTAACTTGGATTTAGATACTGAACCAAGCAGAGCAAACACCATGTGGGGTAAAACCAGGACGGCGTGTGCGTGTGTGTATGTGAACCCCCAAAGGCTCTTTTCTTCACATTTTCCTTGTCTACATTTTTTCCATATAGACACTAGGCTGCTATACTTGTAAACAGACCTCTTAACTTGCTAGTTTCCCATATTGTCATTTAAAAAACCTTCTTTATTGCATTTATCTGATAAAAAGCTTCCAAGCTGTTTGTTTTTTTTTTTAAAAAAACCACAGTCCTAGGATTATATTACATGGTTATATTGCTGACCTATTGTAGGATGGGATGAGGACTGATGCACAGTGGATCGACAGGGAACTTCTGGGTTTACATTGGAAGCCATTTTTAAATCCTCCCCAGGGCGGAAGTGAGCAGCCAATAGAAATCAATGGAGAAATCTATTTTAGTGTGATTGTGATTGGGCAGTATGTCCTGAGCCAAAGAAAATGGTAAAAGTCAACTAGTCGTGTATTGTGTACAAAGGCTCCCCCCCCCCCAACAGTCCTGCTCCAGTTTAGCCCAGCCACTTGCATACTGGCACATTGTGGTCTTACTATTGTAATGGATCAATGCAAATTCCAGATGCTACCAGAAACCAGCTGAATTGTAGTTTGTCTATCTCAATGGCTATTAAAGTCAGATACCAAAAGGTTATAATTATCTCACAGATTGATATGAAAAGAATATGAAAAACACTTCTACATCATTCCTAATAGTGAACTGAGGTGGTGCCAACAGGATTATAGCCAAAATGGGGCCACTGAGAAACAAGAGGGAGGTATCAGCATGCTCTGGAGCAATGTTCTCCAACCTACGCTACGCTGGCTGGGGCATGCTGGGAGTTGTAGGCCAAAAACATCTGGGGACCCAAGGTTGGAGAACACTGCTCTGGAGAAAGAACCCTGAGGTTTGTAAACAGTACCAAAACCAAACACCTAAAAGGGGCATAAGCCCCCAAACAGCTCAATGAGGGCTGTGTGTGTTCAGTAGGCACAAGTTGTTGAGTGTCAGTTGAAAAAGAAAAACGGAAAGTGGGGGAGGGGGGTGAGAAAATAGAATACCCTGTTCGAGCTCCTTACAGCTCACTGTATCCTGGAGGAAGACACAGGTAGTTAGGAGGGGAGCAGACACTGCAGAGTTTGTTGCAGGTGTCACCCAGAAATTTTAAAATTTCTGTAACTTTAAAATAACTGAGGGATTGAAAGCATTACATTTTTTTTTTCAAGTATACCTTGAGCCTCCCTGGGATGGGATACAGCAATTATTTAATGTTTAATGTTCAGGCCTTGTGGTTTTATACTCACCAACTTCTCACTTTTGCTTACAAAAACTATACCACAATAAAATTAGGTGCTATTTCTTTTAAAAAATGAAGTACGCTGCCTAAAATATTTTTAGTACAAAAATGCCGGAACATTGTTATGTTTAAGCACAGCAGCTGGCAAAGAGCACAATTAAAATATACCCTGCAGTAGAGGATAGCAACTGTCCCAACACCAGTTAGGATACATAATACAAGCTACCTCCCTCGATCTGATGTCTCAAACGTGAAATAACTGGGCTAGAAACTGACCCACTCTTATAAAGCAATCCTATACATGTCCACTCAGAAGTAAGCCTCATTGAGTTCCAGGCAAGCGAGTATATGATTGCAGCCTTATTTTTTACATGTGAGGTTAATAGTTGTCTTATTCTCTCCTCTCCCACAGTAGAAATCAACTTCAGCACATACAGCCTTTACCATCCCCATAAAGGATTTTTATGCCTAGATTTTTGCAAAAGCTTCAGCACTGTAGTACAATTTTATTTATTATATGTACCGGTATATCCCACCTTTTTTCCTTCAAGAAACTCAAGGTGGCTTACATAATCCTCCTCCTCCTCTCCATTTTATCCTCAGAACAGGTAGGTTAGGCTGAGAGTCAGTGACTGGCCCAAAGTCACCCAGTAAGCTTCATGGCTGAGTGGGGACTAGAACCCAGATCTCCCGAGTCCCAGTCCAACACTAACCACTATGTCACACTGGCTCTCAGCAACTGAGTCGAGTGAAGAACTATGGCCAGTGTAAGACAGGCTTGTGACTTACGCTGGCTCAGCTTGTCTGAGTGTGGAAAGCTAAGCAGGGTCAGGCCTGGTTATTACTTGGATGGGAGACCCCTCCTCTAGTTTTCTGCATTGAGCAGGGGGTTGGACTGGATAGCCTTGTAGGCTCCTTCCAACTCTATAATCTATGAAATCTATGAATAAGCAACTGCTCCCTATAGCAGGGCTACTTTATCTTGCAAGCAAAATGGGGGCGGGACGGCCAGGAGGGGAGACCATGTGTGCCTCCCTGAGCTCCTTGGAGAAAGGGTGGGGGGAAAAACATAATAAATATTTGAAAAACTCCACAAAACAAATTTCTGCAACAAATGGCTGTTTTTCTGCATTTGCTATGAATCGTTAGCTGTCCTTTCTGGTTAGTTCCCCACTTGCAACTCCTTATCAAATAAAAGAAAATAAGTTGTAGGCCACAAGCCATGACAATTCTATGTTTTGTATAGTAACTAGGACATTGTTACCACTACCATAAATATTAGGAACATGCAACATGCATAACATTTGGAGATCAAGAGACTTGAGAGCACTACTGGCTCAAACTAGAACAAACAGAAGCAGGGCTCAAGCCAGTTTTAGAAATACCACTTATTTGACAACAAAAAGCACTCCAGTGTCTCTATATGTGATGTATCAACTCTAGTTTCCTGCAGTGAGCAGGGGGTTGGACTCGATGGCCTTGTAGGCCCCTTCCAACTCTATGATCTATGAATCTATGAACACTGAATTTGGAAATTTCTTTGTTTGAAAATCTCCTTCCTCTACTTCATCTTGCTTGAGGGCACAATGGCACAGGGCTAATACTTTTTTATACAATAGCAACAGTGTAAGCATGGACCCCGAGCCAACAGGCAATCTATTACAATGTGTGTCAGTATCAACATTCTTCAAAGAAGTCTTTCAGTATTCTAATTGCAGCAATGAGGAAACGAAGGAGTTGGGCGTGTCTCAAATTCTTTATTTTGCACCAGTTAGGGCAGAAAGGAACATTTGACAAAAACCAAATAAGTTGTTTCACTACTGATACAGTGAAGATTTGGTTGGTTGTCTTATTGCACTGAAGTTTAGTTTAGAACTCTTGTTTTAGTTTAGAACTACATAAGACAAATTCTAATGAAATAAAGTTTCCTGCCTCAAAAGTTATCAGCATCTTATTTTTAAAAATTCTGCAAGATGACAAGTTACTCTATAAACCTCCACAATATTGGCTGATTTGTAAACACTAAAAAAGGCAGTTAAACACCATATTGCCACACGCAAATGCTACCAAAACCAAGCTGTTTCAAATTTACAAAGCACCACCCTCTTGAGTCTCTTCTCCAAGAATGTGCTATTAGGCATATAACATCTATATCACATTACTGCTTGGCCAAGAACACAATAGCCAGTGTGTCACAAAGATCTTCAAATGTGAAGTCAGGAAAATCTGGAAATTGCTAAGCTACCAAACCTGAAAGATGGCACATGTTGAGTTGGAACTAGAGGAACCTAGAGCAAGGCTCTGACTGGATATGCAGATGTTCAAAATGGTTCAGTTCAGCAGATTCACAAGTTGCTATAGGACGTTGTAAACTATCTAAAGAAAACTTTATGATGAAAAAGCATAGCATTTATTCAAGTCTCTGTTCGGTCCACAGAGGGTCACCAAGATGGCTTTATACCAAGCAGAATTACTTCTAGGTTACAATCTTCCTAGTCTTGCATACAAAACTAATTTAGATATGGAGTTCTGTACGGGAAGATATGGAGCACCAGAATCAAACTCACTAGCTGTAGCACATACATAAACTCCTCATAGTATGTGCAGTCCTATGAAGGCCTCAGTTCTTTGCAGGTCTGAGATGTTGGTTAAGATCATGCAGCAGTTAAACACCCCATGCTGCTTTTACTCAAACAAGGAGAAACAGATGTCAGTGGTATTGTGAACAACAGGCCCAGCACCAAATATTAGTAACATCCAGATACCACTTCTAAATGTTTTATTCTTGAGGAACCATCTTCACAGCAATGCAGACAGTGCAATCAAGATATTAGGACACGTATCCCCAAACCTGTCATTAAAGCATTCTAAATTTAAATAACTTTAAATAGTCAAAACATTGCTGCTGTACTAAGGTTATAGAGATCCCCCAAAATGATGCACTTCCCCCATGTTGTATTCCCAGGGGTTTTTTTTCCTGAGGGAATATTCTTAAACAGCAAACCACGCTTTTAAGCAACATTTGGCAAATCCTGGGGAAGCAGTCCCTGGCTTTGCTACCAGATTTCATCTGTAATATTAGTCAACTAGCTTTCTATAGTAGTTGTACAGCTTTCTTCAAATAGAGCAGGGCCTCTGAGAACAGAACATCCATGGATTCAGAAATGAGTGGTAAGTCACCAATAGCTAGATGGAGACAAGGCATTTTTAAAATGAGGATGCATGTTTTTGGTGACTGTTATAGGGGGACTAAGGGCCAATTCTTTCATGTTGCTTGTGCCTGAACCTTCATGGGACTAGTACTGGCATACTCTTTTAAAAAATAGTGATGTATATGTGTGTGACAGGGATTCTAACCCACTAAAAATTATTGCCATCATGATGTGCGAAAAGAGCCCAATTACAGCTCCAGGGTTTCAAAAGGTATAATTCTGGGGTTGTTTTGTGCAAACATTTACTGGGGATAACGGTGATTTCCAATACCTCAAGGGTGTCAGAGGCAAATACACATACACAACAGAGGTACACTTTATTGGACAAGGATTTAAATCCTAAATCAGCAGCTGGGTACAACAGTCACCTCCATTGCTCAAGAGATTTTATCTGGCTTTTTATCCAACTTTTAAATTAAAGACAATTCCTGCTGCCTAACTTCTGTTGCATTAAGCAGGAGCTACGATCTGTTTTTGATGCCTGTTTAACAAGGACAGCAGCAGGAATAGGATATTTTGGCTTTGAACAAGGAGTGCAACACACAGCAAGCTAGAAAGGTACCAGGCAATCTTGTCTGATTTTGCCCCAGGAGGAGTTTGTTCTAAAATTCACACCATCTTCCAAATTTGCCCAGCTAGGTCATACACCAAACAGTGGGATACTATCTTATTCTTGCACAGGGCTCTTCCATCTCTTCTCTGTGAGACAAAAGAGCAACGAAAGGAAAGGGAAGACAATTGTTTATTGGCCACGGGAACTGGAAGGATCCATCTGATTCAACTCTGACTGATCCAACAGTTCAAAGTCATCCCCTTCAGCATCTGTGTCCAGCTCCGAGCTGGAGGTCCGGAGGAAGGCCTTGGCATTTTGCTGCCGTCTGGTGCCACGCATGGAGCCGGACTGGGAGGCTCCTGACAAGGCCAGTTGGATCATTCCCCTGGTCACAAAGCCAGCTACGTCATCTGTAAGGTTGTGCATCAATGGCAGCTCACCCAGGAGGAGCTCAGAGGTCACTTCCTCCTGGTCATGAGAAAGCCGTTTATCTTCCTGGCCCTGTATACGGGAGGAAAGGCTTGGGATGCCTATGCTGGTGTCATCCTCATCATCTATGCCTGTCATCTCAGGGTTGATGGAAGGGAAATCTGGAAGATCTCGGGCAAAGGATTCCTCAGGGTCACTGTGGCCATCGAAGTCTAAGGAGAGAAAATCAGTTTGGCAGTTAAAACCATGCACAATTTAACGTCATTTTAGAGAACAATTCCTTTTATGCTATAGTGCCTCCCGCAAGAATCCATGATCTGGGCAGTAACATTTATCAGCATGAAAGGGAATATATAAAACCCACCTACTTGCACATACTTAACCAGGCTGACCCTTCTGCATGAGAAAGAGAAAAATCAAGGCTTCTGTACTATAACAGACACTAACAATTGAATCTGAGGGACAAAACCTAACTATTGTTATTTAATAGCAACTATATCCTGCCCCTTCTTTGCCCACCCAGTAACAGCTGTCCTTACCTTCAGACCCCTCTGTCAACGGGGTTTGGCCTCTTGACAGATTGAATGTTCCGTTTTCAGTATAGGATACTTCTGCATCAGAATGCTCCGAATCAGAGATAGCCAGCTCTTTGGCAACTACTGCATCATCCAACTTGGAAGAAAACAGGTAACAAAGCTCTTAGCAAGGTTATTTTCGGTTACCAGACCGGAGCATATGCACACACAAAGACTTAGGAAAGGAAAGGAAATTTTATGGAAAAACCTCAAAGAAATTGCAAAGAAAAATAAGTGATTTTTCATACTCAGAAAGGTATCCCAATCAACATATCCAAAGTCTACCAAAATCAAAGTAGGCAAAGGCCAAAGTTGATTTGGTCTGTTTCACTTAAAACTAATGGTGGGCTGAAGTTCCTGTCATATAAAATCATATAATCGACCCATTTGAAAGGGTTCCTGAGGTGTGAATGGAGGAAAGTTACCAGAATGAAAGGCTGAAGAATCGGAAGAACAGGTGTGTGTACATGCAAAGCTGACTGTGGAATGTGAACAACAAGATGCAGTTAATTAGTTGAGCTTGAGGAGAAAAACACTGGACCGAGAAACTTCCAAGATAAATACCAACGCTGAGGCAATGGCTGTATACTTAACAGGTGGAAGTAACAGTCCAGGCTTCTGAGGGAAAGGTGATGTCCTTTAACTTTGGAAAAAGGAATTTCCAAAGGAGATGAGTCCAATTAATGTACAACCAGGCCACACAGTCAAAGGACATGTTTCTCCACATCATGCAAATTCTTGGGGAAAAGAGTATTTACTAAGCTGCAAGGAAATCAGCAGAACTCTGGGGAAGACATGGACACCAAAGAAGCAGCTAGCAAGCCAGCACGCCTCCTGCTTCTAGTTATACGACCTGGGTTGGCCACCAGATTCTGTTGCTCTAACACTGGTAACTATCTGAGTGAATGTGGGAAGTGTGAATGGACTGAATTTAACTGCATTTTATCTAAATAAAGGTGTTCTAGAAATTTTAGGTTTTGACCCTCAGTCTGTGGTGATCTATTCCTCCACCCACTAAAGTGTGGCCTATGGTGCTTAAGAACTATGTCACCGCTCCATAGGGGTCAGAAGCAGAGTCTGCTTCTGAGAATGTAAGACATAGTGCTCACAAAGCACATCCACTGACACTATAAAAACAATTTCCTATTCAAATTAAGACGACGAATAGAGCTGCCAGAAGATACTACAATTCAGTGTTCTCCAACCTTGTGTCCCCAGATGTTTTTGGCCTACAACTCCCAGCATGCTGGCATGCTGGGAGTTGTAGGCCAAAAACATCTGGGGACACAAGGTTGGAGAACACGGTCATGCTTCAAATCAGGAAAATATAAACAAACTCACAGGCTACCCTGTTGCCACTCCCTCCAATCTCAGCAGCATCCCACACTTTAGCAAGATCTGTGCTATATTTACCTTGGGACAGAAAGCAGCAAGCTCTTCTTCACTGTCACTCCCATCAGAACTAGCAGGATGCTGCCTCAGCATCTGGTGTCGCACTGCAGTGAAACCGGAGCCCAGAGTAGCAGTTATAGATTGGAACAAAACACCTCAGCATGTCCACAAAGAAGCCAAGCAGAAGAAAAAAGGGCTGGACTAAAACAAGGTCACTGAGAAATAAGACACTTGAACACACCAGAGCTGGAATGACAACTGACCTCTGTGCCCTAATTAGGATTACAACCATCCTAACAATGATTTATCTATCTGTGGTTTTGTGGAATAATAAGATGAACTGACAATAGGGGGGAAAAGAATAATAAGATCAATTTGTGACAATAGAAAAGAGAGCTTTTCTTTTTTTGATTATCGAGTAGAGAAATTATTTGTTACCTATATTTGCTGTAGAAAAATTCGGAAGTCCATTTTAGTTTTGTTAATGGTTAATTATTGTTATATGTTTTGTGTTTTTAAAAAAAATAGAAATAAAAAAAGTAAAAATAAAAAAGGATTACAACAATCCTGATCCCATATTTTTGATGATCAATTGTTCCCTGACCGCAAGAAGTGCCAATTTCCAAGAAATTGTGGTTAGGTGAGGAGGAACGTTCTGAAGCATCCACTGGCTCATTCAGTACTTTCATCCAAACCACTAAGGTGCCAAGTTTCTCATGTCACCAGCAATAAAGGGTAGCTGAAAAGAATGTAATATACAAAAAAAAAGTCCACACCCCTTAACAGGTCAAAGTTAATACCAGCTGTGTACCAGACTCACATTGTCTCTCCTTATGCTTGGACATCATGTAGCCACGAACACTGAAGTCCAATCGCTGCAGAGCTGGCTCCAATTTCGTGTACAGGCGCTGACCCAGATGGTGGTACACAGCAAGCGGCCACAAGAGGAGGGAAAGCACTGGAGGAAGAGGATGATTAGAGGGCTGGTGCTCAATTGCTCAAGAAGCATTTTGGGACAGAAGGGAAAATCCTAAGGGTGGCACAATAAGTACACACAGTTTACAACAGGGGTGGACAACTTGTGGCCCTCCAGATGTTTTGGCCTACAACTCCAATTAGCTCTAGCCAGCATAGCCAATGGTGAGGGATCATGGGCATTGCAGTCCAACATCTGGAGGGCCACAAGTTGCCCACCCTGATTTACAATAAAAGCAAAGTAACTTGGAACTGGCTTTGGATGTACCCAGCTGTCAGCTCACAGTTCGGCACTGTATTTACAAATGCTCTGCCCTTTCAAGTGAAGGGCACTCCATTGTCCAGTCCTCCCCTTGACACACAGCTACTCACTTGTTAGATAGGCAAGACAGACACCTGGAATGTACTGGCCCAACACAGCCAAAAACGTGAGGACACCACATGCTAGAAGGCAGAACTGGAGAAACAAAATGCAAAGTTAGTTTCTACCAAATTAAGGAAAGCGAGCAAGCTGGCTCTTATGGCTCAAGACCATACAAGCACATTTTGATTGCTGCCAGTAAGTTGATCCCTTGGGAACTGAGACCAAAACAGAGATTCTGCTTCAGAAGCCTTGCATAAGCAGGGGGAAGGGTAGAAGACTCATGAACTGCAGCTGTCTTAGGGTCCTGGGTGGAGTGGTATCAGGGCAAAATCTCTAGAATGTAGGTAGAAGCAGGCCTAGCCTGTTGAAAGTTCCATTGTATAGGATGGCTGCAGCATTTTCTGTCTGCCCTTTTCTACACTGTCCCCTTTGTAACTGCCTCTCAATCCTCCAGTGCCCTCCTCCTGAAACAGAAAGTATACCTGTACATGCATTTTGTGTACACAGTTACAGATGTAGTATGCACAGTCTTCCTTGTACTTAATGGGTAATTCAAACAGGTGCTATTCCCAGGTCTTTGTTTTAGATTAACCCTCCCCCTTCCCCATTACCAGATGGCTGGTACCAGTGGGGGCTGCTTTTCACCTTGCCCGGATTTTGCCTTTTGAAGCCCAACAGGTTCCGCATGAAGCTGTCTCCTGTGACCCATCCTTCTGCCAAATAGTGACACAGTTCAGGCACACTCAGCAGTTGGGGGTGGACGTAACCCCAGCTGGAGGGACAAAGATGACATCTTACCTTCCTAATAAAGTATCAATAAACGGATCCTACTGCAGTTTTAAAATGGCCCTCCTCTCATTCATTCTCATTACACCTCTATGAAGCAACTTAATCTTCGTGTTTTACAAATGAGAAACCAAAACTAAAGAAGTGACTTGTCCTGGTTATGTCCATAGCAGAAGTGGAACTTGAAACTACATCTCTTACTTACTGCACCCTGCTGGCTCCCTGACACAAAGAGGCAGTGCCTTGCAGCCTGCCTCTGCATTTCAAATTCATACTTGCTTAATCTGAAGGGATGCTTTCCCAACCACCAGCAACCCTGCCTGTGAAATCAGTTTTCCTGCCACTAGTAACACCGGAGAAACAGCTATCTCACTGGAAAGGCGAAAGCATCGCCCAGTCCTCAGTATCCCATCTGTGAGATGGGTTTCCTGTCACTACAAGTGGTGGAGAAACCGGAATCTCTAGGGGCGTGTTCGCATGACACGGAAACCGCGGGGGAGCAGAAGCCTCCCGCGGTTCCCGTGTCGTGTGAACGCCGGCTGGGGGCACCCCCGCGGGACGGCTGCACGCGGGATGCATGCAAAGTGACCATGGCTGGTAGAGGGGTAAGCCCCTACCGCACGTGGCCATCCTGCCGTGCGAACATCAGGCAGCCGTCCCGCGGGAGCCGCATAGAGGCGGCAGCTCAGAGCGGCAAGAGCTGCGGCCGCTCTGGCTTGTAGGGGAAACAGCCCCTCTGGGCCGCCGCCGCCCCCCCCCAGCGCCACGAGGCCCGCACTGCGGTGCGGGGACTGCTGGCTCCACCAGGGTCCACGCACGGGGCGCAGGTAGTCTGTGGCGCCCCGCTGGACCCCGCAGACGGCCCTGTGGTGCCTCCCCTGCTCGCAGCCTGGGTCGTGCGAACCGGCCCTTGATCTCAGTGGGCTGGAAGGGTAGGTTTAAACCCCCCCCATCCCTGTGTGCTGAGCGGTGTGTGTGAGTGAATGAATGAGAGTGTAAATGTGCATGTATGTGTGGAACCCCCCCCCCCCCAATTTGATACCAGATGTGGCCCTTGGGGCTGTAAAGGCTGTTCACCTCTGCTCTAACACAAAGAGTCTATAATAAACTTCTGCATACAAATCCCACAGAAGTAAATGAGATTTTTCTCATTTTAACTGGGACATGAACTGAAGAAACTGTTATGGCAGGCAGCCTGCTGAAGTTCAGACAAACCACTCTTATGTATTCACAATTAGATTGCTTAAAGACATTTAAGGGGTAATTAAATTCCATTAAATGTCCTTGATTGTGCACTTAAAAAGAACAGCAAAATGAGTGGATTTTTCCATCCTTTCAATTCATGCTTCCAGGAAAACTGGGGATTCCACAGAACTATGTGAATGTAGAGTTCAAGGTTTATGTGACTTACAGCCAAATCCTAATGATGTTTTACTCTGGGACTTGCTTTGGGGTAGTAGTCTTACTTCCAAGCAGGCAGAGGATTGCAGCCTTACTTGCAAAATATCAGGAGAGACAGGTGAGCAACAATATTTAGAAGGAGCATTTCTTTCCTTCAGTCCACCCATTTAAGGCCATTTGCTGCCAGTAAGGTTTAAATGAACAAAAGCTGTAACAGCTAAGCCACACAAGCACAGATAACCTGAAACGTGCAACAAAGAAAAGGGAACTGAATTTTCCATACCTTTCATTTTCTAATTCATCATGTCGTGTTACTAGAATATTAAAGACACATCAAGATTAGTTGTAAAAAAAATGCCCGGGAAAACACTTTGCTGCATCATTAAAACATGCAGATGAGTTGTGAATCATGTATGCATTTTTATTACTGACAGCCAGTAACTGAAATCATGAGTTACATATCTGAAGTACTTTGTCACAACCTGTGCCTCCACTTTTATGAACTCAGTTACACTCTCATCTTATTAATTCATTTTATTTAAAAGATTAATACCCTTCATTGGAGGTTCCAGTAAACTTACACAGCAATGCCAACTCTGTTATCGAACATCACTACATCAGTTTGATGTGGGGGTCTTGCAACCAATATTGGAGCTTGTGCAAATACAGTTTTGAGTTCTAATCTAAGACAATGGTTCTCAAAATATACTCAGGCCTTCTTAGGGAGAAGTGGACAGTTACCACGAGATGCATGAGCACTTCTTCATTGGATGTTTGAGCTAAGTCCCAATCCAAGCACACTGCCTTTCTGCCAACACAATGCCAAGGTGGCTGTGTAGTCTGACCTGTATCAATTGTTAGTGAGGCAATTTAAGATTTGGAAAACTCTTTTCCAGGCACCATTGAAGCATGCCCTGGGCCTAGAACAAGGTCCTTCTCTTCTTTATTCTCTCTGCCGAGACAAGAGCAGAGAGTGACTTGGCAAGTTGACTGACTTTGTGGCATTTTAGGCCAGGATTACAGTTAACAAGTCCTTTACACACAAATTCCTCTCTCATTAGTAACAGGACTTAAAAGTGAAGGAGCAGCATGAATCCAGGCTCTTCTGACTTCTACTGTGTGTCTATAGAGCTCAGTAGAGCCCATAAGTGAAGAACTCAGATGGCTTCCTTCAACATGACCTTGCTTGTGGGAGAAAGTGAGGAATTGTGTGTAAATAGCATAAAAGGCATACCTTCCTGAATGACCCTATAGGAATTTCTTATGCTGCTTGCTGCTATTGGTGTGAAAGCAGTCAGAAAAGGCTAAGGAGGCTCACTAAGACATCAACAGTGCAATTTTACACATGTCTACGTCAGAAATAAGCCCCACTGAGTTCAATGAGACTTGCTCCAGATATGAGTGTATAGAATTACAGCCTTATACCCTCTGCTCTAGGATTAGAAAATCATCCCTCTTTTAATTTTTGTCTTTAGGAAATTATCATTTCTTACACTTGTTATCTTTCTAAGGAGCTCAGAAGCATTTTATCTAGAAACATAAAATTTCCAGAAATTGCAAGCCACAGGGAAAAATGAGTGTGTGTGTGTGTGTGTGTGTGTGGGGGGGGGTTGGTTGGTTGGAAAAAATGGAAGTTTTAGGGAAAACAGAAAACTATGCAATACTTATTTTTAAAGCATTTTTACAGATCTAAAGTACCTTTGTTATTACGTATAACTTAGTTTGCTCATGAAATTATTATTAAAATTTAAAATATTTAAAAGTAAACTCAGTAAGGGTGCAATCCAATGGGGATGCCCATAAGCCTCTGAACTCAGAAGATTTCAGCCATCCTACGCAAGGCGGGAGGAGCAGGAAGGTGATGTTTGCCTCCCTGCGCCTCCCGCCCTGCAAGTCAGCTAGATAGCCGATTTCGGCCATCTAGTTGTGGTGTTTCGGACAAAGAGGGAAGGAGGTTGGATACAGCCCGCCCCCCAGAACGCACCCTTTAGTCCTTCTCTGAGGTTGCTCTTATGACCTCAGAGAAGCAGCCGGCATGGTTCTCTCCGTGCAGGCTGCGAGGCGGGGTGGGGGGAGGAAGGGTGATCTGAGCACCCTTAATCTCTTAATCTGTAATTATTGTGTGAATAAACTATGCTTTTCAACAATATATCAAACATGATAATTTTATGAGCAAACCAAATTATACATAATACATTTTAGATTCCTATTTTATGTCTGAGCAGAGGGAATTTTAGTAAGTAGTCCCTGAAACATCTGAATCATCCTAGAAGCCAGAAGCAGGAAGAGCTGGAGGCAGAGGAAGACTGGTATGCATCCTTCTGTTGGTGAAAAATGAGTTGGGTTGGGGTTTGGGGAAATCTGGTCTGAAGGAGAAGCTATTGAGTGCTTATTTAGCTGGGGAAGACTCTCTTACCTATTAGGATTGATAACCAATTATTTTAAGAACCTTCAAGCAATCTGAATCTGTGACAGTTTATTCCCTTTTCTAAATAATAAAGTGGGGAAACTTTTTTACAGGGTGATGATACATCTGGCCATGTATCAGTACATCAGTAGATTGAGCATTGAGCCAACCAGCATCTAAATTTCCCTTAATAAATAGCTTAATTTTGTTTATTTTGAAAGGGTGTCTCTACTGATAGTGTTAGTCCCATTCCTACACCATAGGAACCAGGCTACTGAGTTTCTTTTGGGTACAGAGGTTTTATTTTGGTCAAAGTTAAGGTTTTATAGTTGAAACAGCATTACCTAATGGTGAGGTCTAATTGGGAACTTTATGAAAAACTGTGGCTGTGAGTTCCATAGAGCAAAGCCTCAAGAGTGGCTCACGCTGGCTCAGCTTGTCTGAGCGTGGAAAGCTAAGCAGTGTCAAGCCTGGTTGTTACTTGGATGGGAGACCCCTCCTCTAGTTTCCTGCACTGAGCAGGGGGTTGGACTTGATAGCCTTGCAGGCTCCTTCCAACTCTATGATCTATGAAATCTAAGATTTTTATTTTTATTTATTTTATTTTATTAAAAATTTGTTAATTTTTGGTTTAGAAAAAGAAACACAGGTGGGATAACCCACACATTGTTCTATCACATATGGCGGGAGTGGCAGGATAACCTATAGTGTTATTCTCACCTGTCAGTTTTAGAACTACATTCATTGACTGCTACAGCACCTAACCAGAACAATCCCAGAAACACAGGACTTTACAGAACAAAACCCAAATTGTCAAGAATGCAAAACTTCTTCACATTATATGATGCCTTTAGTCACATCTTGGGAAATTGAGCATGACTTGGATCATCTCTAAATGTCTATCAGAAAAAAGACACTTTAGATCAATATTTTTAAATAAGGAATGAAGAAATAACTAGACTGGTACGGGAATATTACAGAGAGGATAAAAAAATTTTTTTTCCTCTATGACTTCAAAATTTGGAAACTTCAATGGAAATTTTACAACTCTAGCTTTCTTAGCTTTTGGGGGAGTAAAGGCTGGGTAGCAATATATGAACAACTCATCTTAAACATTTTATTCATTATTCTAAAAGAAAATATTTCATAATATTGCAGCAGGCTGTACTCAGGAAAATGAGAGGGGGAAGAAGGGCCGTTCCACCAGCCCTGCTGAAAGAATCATTTCCCCCCCCCTTTCCATCCCCATTTCTCCTTGTGTGTTGTCTTTTTAGAATTAGATTGTAAACCTGTGGGTAGGGACTGCCTTGTTTGATTGATTACATGTTAGCAGCTCTTTTTGGCTGAGGAAAGGCATAAAAATAATTCAAACAAACAAATAATCTAAAATTGATCAATTTTTCCAGGAAAAAACACAGAAAAGGTCCTTGAACAAAAAAACATGTTTTCCCCACATATTTTTTGTTTTTTTCTGGGTCTTCACATCTCTAATTATATATTTATGATAATCCTGTGATATTTTTTGCCCCATTTAAAATAAATGGGGCAAAGAATAAAACAAACGTGGTGGTTGGAGTCTACTACCGACTAGCCAATCAATGAGAAGATGAGGATGAAACTTTTGAAAAGCAAATTGCCAATTTTTCAAGGAGGCATGTGTGGCAGAGTGACAGGCAGAAGCCCAGGGAGGGGCCAACCTGAACATTCCAGAGGCTCTGATTGGTTGAAGGAGAGCATAGAACCCCAGGGAGTTGACAGTTAAGGGTGGTTGGTTGTCAGTTGGGGAAGAGAGTGGGTTGGAGTGAGAGAGGGAGCGGAAGGTTAATAGAGTAGGTAGGGAAAGATGGTACTGAAGAGAAGAGTTCAGACAGGAAATCTAGTAACTAAGTTGTGAGAAAGCAAACGTGAAGGTGTTAGTATAGAACAATTCACAGGAGTCTCCACTTAGGGAGTGAAGGACCTTCTGTCTGAGGAAGAAGGTGAAACTCTGGACTAGTGTGAGGGACAGTTAAGTTCCCTGGTCTGATACTGTAACTTTCAAGTAACCAAGCCAAATTGATACAAAGAGCACTGTATAACATCTGCCTGCCTTTAACCTGAATCTAAGCAAAGAACAAGTTTGAATTAACTGTTGAAAATCCAAGTTACGGTATCTGTGCCTGAGCTGAATATCAGTTCTGAGACTTTGTTAGAACAATAAATCAATATTTTTATTCAAAGTTCTAATTCTCTAATTTCCTGTCTGACTGGTGACAGGAAAGTAAGAAGTGAATTAACGGAGGGGCACCCTGCTTCAAATAATCAAATAAAACAAACTGCTCTTAATAAGGACAAACAAACATGGGTGAACAGCTACATATAAGACCTAAGACACATACGGTAATTGGTTAAGAAGACAGCTTCAAGTCTGAAGTGACCCATACAAGGGGGCACTTGGTGAGAGCGAAGTACACATTGAGGGAGTAAGGGGTCCCGTCCGCTACAGCATGATGTAGTAGTGATGGGGGACTTCAATTTCCCCAATACTTGTTGGGAGACAAATTCTGCCAAACATGGCCCCTCCAAGAAATTCCTGACTTGTGTTGCTGATAACTTCCTCCTACAGAAGGAACTAAAGGATCGGCTATCCTTGATTTGATTCTAACCAACAGAGATGAGTTAGCAGTTACGGGAACTCTGGAGGAAAGTGACCATGTTATACTTGAGTTCTTGATTCTAAAGGAAGCACAAGCTGAGTGTAGCCAAACGCGTACTCTGGATTTTACGAAAGCCATTTTTAAGAAACTCAGAACAATGATAAGTAAGGTCCCATGGCAAGCGACTCTAATGAGAAAAGGAGTCCAAGATGGTTGGGAGTTTTTAAAAAAGGAAATTCTAAAGGCACAATTGCAAACAATTCCCACAAGGAAAAAAGGCAGAGGGCAACAGAAGAAGCCAATGACTTGGATGAGGAGGTGCAGGGAATGCTTATCAAATTTGCAGATGACACAAAATTGGGTAGAATAGCCAATATTCTGGAAGACAGAAACAAAATTCAAAGTGATCTCGATAGGCTAGAGCACTGGGCTGAAAACAACAGAAAGAAATTTAATAGGGATAAATGCCAAGTGCTGCACCTAGGAAAAAGAAACCAAATGCACAATTACAGGAGGGGGGATACTTGGCCCAACAATACTACAAGTGAGAAGGATCTTGGAATTGTTGTAGATCACAAGCTGAATATGAACCAGCAATGGGATGTGGCTGCAAAAAAGGCAAATGCTATTTTGGGCTGCGTTGATAGAAGTATCGCTTCCAAATTGCAGGAAGTACTAGTTCCCCTCTACTCGGCACTGGTTAGGCCTCATCTTGAGTACTGCGTCCAGTTCTGGGCACCACACTTTAAGAAGGATGCAGACAAACTGGAAAAGGTTCAGAGAAGGGCAACAAAGATGATCAGGTGACTGGAAACAAAGCCCTACGAGGAGAGACTGAAAGAGCTGGGCATGTTTAGCCTTCAGAAGAGAAGACTGAGGGAAGATATGATAGCACTTCTCGATCATGCTGGATATCAGGAAAAAAAGCAATCAGAGCAATAAGACAATGGAATCAACTACCTAGGGAGGTGGTGGGCTCTCTAACACTGGAGGCAATCAAGGTGCAGCTGGACAGCCATCTGTCAGTGATGTTTTGACTTGGATTCCTGCATTGAGCAGGGGTTGGACTCAATGGCCTTATAGGCCCCTTCCAACTCTACTATTCTATGATTCTATGAGAGACAGTGATTTGCCCAAGTTCACCTAGAGTGTTTCCCAGGTGGGCAAGGATTTTAATCTTGATTTCCTATATCCAAGCCAATACTCCAGTCACTTCATCATGCAGGCTGTCAAACTGAGATTTCATAGATTTCATAGATCATAGAGTTGGAAGGAGCCTACAAGGCTATCGAGTCCAACCCCCTGCTCTAGCAGCTCTGGTACATTCAAGATAGAAAACCTATGTGGTGGGAATGTAGGCAGGTAAACAGGTTCTGGTGTAAGATATTTAAAGAAATAGAAAAAATTACTGGACAAGAGATATGTAAAATACCAGAACTGGCTTTGTTGAATATGTTTGTGAATGAAAATAGAGATGTAAAAGAGAAAACGTTAATTGGCTATTTGTTGACAGCTGCAAGGCAATTAATAGCAAACAACTGGAAGACAGCTCGAATGCTGACATTATCTAGTTGGAAAAAGAAAATATGGGATATGGCAATCAATGAAAAGTTGACACAAAAGATTGTATAGAGGAACAAAGAAAAAAGATACTTTTAAGAAGGATTGGCGACAGTACATAGAGTATATGAAAAAAGATTCAAATAGATCAATGTTGATGGAAGCGTATAAAAAATTGTGGGATTCATGAAAAGTAGTTTATAAAGAAGTAGTTTATAAAGAAGTGAAATATAATAATCTAATGTGGATTGAGTGGGGTGGATTTATGTATTAATATTGTTAAGTTTTATTTGTTGTTGCTGTTGTTGTATGTATTTTGTTTTTGTTTTTTTTGGAAATGTAATAAAAATTGAATTAAAAAAAAAAGATAGAAAACCCATCATATCCCAAGCTGGGCTAGTCTTTGAATTTTCTTCAACTAGAAGCTTGATATTGCAAATTATCTTCCTTCTGTACATAGGCAATCCCCTCCATGATGCAGGCATTTAAAAACTGTTGCTATAACTTCCTGCATCCATGATGAGTATGCCTTTCCAGAGTATAAGCTATTACTACTATTACTATATTCATTTGTTAACTATGGCTACCTCCCTAAGAAATTGCACTATTCACTTGACCTTGTTGCATGCAGACAAAAGGATAATTTAAGATGTATACCAATATGCTGGTTGGCTCAATGGCCAGATGTATCTTTACCCGGTAAAAAAGTTTCCCCACTTGCAACATTTGATGTTAACAGTGACATACAAAGGCCTTCTCTGGATCCAGAAGACAAAAAGAGAGCTTCAGAACACCTAAGATCTGGGTATACTCCCAAGCCCTTCTACACCTAAACTTCTTTCAGTTAGCAAGAAACCCACCTGGGTACAGAGCCCAATTATTAAGTGCTGGGGGGAGTGAGCCACAACTGAAATTCAGGGAAATAGAACCTACCTTTTATTTCAGGCCAGATTTTATTCTTCCACTGATCTAAACATACTATTAGTATCAGGGTAAATGCAATCAAGAATATCAGATGGAGAGATGTCAGAGCAAAAAACCTGAGGAAAAATGACTCAGTCAGTACATTGTTGCTCCTGGAACTGTTTACATGAAAAGCAGAAGACAATCCATTTAGACTATGAAGCAGCAGAAGCCCAGAATAAATAATGATGATCTTAGGACCAACACTAGCAGGTTAGAGAGCAAAACTAGCAGGTTAGAGAGCAAAAACTATTACCCCAAGGGCTCAAAACACAACTCTCCTACAGCATTCACTAAACCACATTCTCCTGACAAATGTTTAAACAATCCTGTTTTAAGAGTTTTTGACACTATGACAGGGAATTCTAGTTACTGCTAAAAACCTGCTAAAATATTTCTCCCAATTTTTGAAAATGTGAGTTTGCTGAAGAGGGGCATGGCCACTTAGCACCTTTCATCCTTGTGTAGCATCTTTTTCATCTTGCCTAACAAGATCTTTTGCCACCCCCTTCTACCTACTTTTTCATTTTTATGCTTAACATCCAGCCTGATTATGGGCTTTAATAAGCAAAAATATTTCACACACAGAAGACCTCAGACACTCATCTGTAACAATGCCAATCTGCTGTTTGTATCCTCCTAATGGAATGAACACACTTCAGGATTGTTTTCCATCATGCAAATTACTTGGTTAATAGATACAACAAAAAGCCACATAAAAAAGCAATACTGCTGCTGAAGATGATGGAAGAGCAAACGTCGGAGACTTTTCTCAAGGGACAAGGGCTCCCCAGCCTCCACCACATGATCCATACCCTGGCATTTGTAGTGTGTGGTTTCCTAGCCCCATCCTTTGGGGGAGGGAAATTATTCCAAAAGTAGTTCAGCAATTCAGCAGGTAGATGCTGCAGCTACCTGAAGGCAGCACAGGGGCTGAACTGGACACTTCCCATTGTTCCCTGGAAGGCATCCTTGCAGCCAAGGCAGCTTGGTGCTGAAATAAGGAGGCTGTCATAACAAGACACCAAGGTTTTCTAAAGTGGAATCCGTCATGACTCTTTAAAAAGGGGGGAAAGAAGCCGGCAATCTGGTCATCCAGAAGCACAGGCAGTGACAGCACAGAGGCAGATCTTGGCTGGGCAAGTAGAAGGCTTTGTTGAGTGGGGAAATGAGAATCAGTCCCACCCCAAACAGAAGGGGCACTTGAGCCTCAAGGGACTCACTTGCCAAAAATAATTGGGAATCCCTACATTACACTAGATCTGCCTATCAATGCTGGCTACACTGAAAAGCTTAAGGCCAGAACTTCCCCATCAAACATCCAAGCGGCACCATCGAGCCCACAAGGGTGTCCCGTGATGTCCCCACACATCAGCAAATGCAGGGTGGGCAGGCACACCCCACATCAGCCCTCATTATTCATTATAGTGAATGATGAAACTTTTGAAGTACAGCATGCTCCAACCTGTCTAACAAAACAGAACTTTTATTGGCCCCCTTTCTCTTGGTAAAAATACACATGAACTTTCTGAGTAACAAAATTCAAGCAAAAATGGAGATGTAACTCAAATCTCATATCTAGTCACAAGAAAGTACAAATACTTTTATTCACTTCAGAGAGATACTGCCGATCTCAAAATAGTAGATATGAACAAACAAGAAAGGAGTTTTCTACACAGTGGGGCAAGTTTTCCTATGTCAGTTCGTTTTAACTTCCTATTCAAAGCTAAATACAGTCATGCCTTGGATTGAGAGCATAATTCGTTCCAGAAACATGCTTGTAATCCAAAACACTCTTATAGCAAAACGAAATCCCCCCCCAAAAAATTGTACAGATTTTTAATTTAAGCCGTACTACAGTACTTGTATTGCAAGACGTCGCTTGTATATCAAGTCAAAAAAATTTAAATAAATATTTTAAAAATTGCTTGTCTTGCAAAACGCTCTCAAACCAAGTTACTCTCAAACCAAGGTATTACTGTACAGATATGGGACCTGGAGGAATAAGCGTTCGCACTTGTGTGCCAGTTCCGAATCAGAAGGGCCTGGAAGGACCCAGCAGGTCACGGAATCCAAATACTTCCCTAGAAGAGGGCACCCAGCACCCAAAAGCACCTCCAAGAGAGGCCAGGCTTGCATTTTTCCTGAAAGGAGGAGCATTACCAGCGTCTCTAATTCCTTCTGCATTACCTTACTTCAAATTGCACTAAGCAGGTACAAGAAAGAAAGAAAGAAAGCACCCCCCCCCCGAAAAATCTGTTTCCAGTCCAGAGAAAGACGTCCACCCTCAGCCCCCAACCCCGTCGCCAAAGCTGCGCACCCGAACGCCGCGTGGGCGACAGCCCAGCCGAGCGCGCTCCTCGCCGGCCTCTCCCAGAGGAGCGTGGCCTGCACAGCACTCAGCGCCGGTTCGTAAGGCCCGAGACGGGCCCTCAGGAAGGCGCTCAGCGCGCGCACCCGCCGCTCCCGCTCCGATGAGGGGACCTGAGCGTCGCTACGGGAACCTCCACCGCCGCCGGCGGTGCTACTCCCACTGCTACCGCCAGTCCATCCCGCTACCGCCTCCATTCTTCTCATGCCCAGCGTCACCGGGAAACCGGTAGGAGAGAAGAGAAGATCATCATTCTCCGTCACCAACGGCTGCAGTAACAGCAGCAGCACTACCTCACGCACTGCCCAATGGCCGCCCCCATGCCAGTGAGAGCAGAGGAAGCAACAATATTGGACGCGCCATCTTGTTGTACGGAAGACTCGTCCAGAATACGCGCGCACAACTGCGCGCTCCAGTTTCGGCGCATGCGCGCTGCCAAGACAAAGCAGGATTATAGGCCGCAGCGGGAAGAGGGAAAGAAGAAGCAAAGCCAACAACGGACTTTATTTCCATGCGGGAAGGGGCAGAGCTGCAGGAAGAAGCCGCAACTACCTTGGGAGAATTAGGAGCCTGACCCGCTATGCCGCGAGAAATCATCACGCTGCAGCTGGGACAGTGCGGCAACCAAAGTAAAGCCGAGAGGAGAGGTCTATGGGGACTCGTGTGGTGGGGGCTTGGAGGAGGGGAGTTCTTCCAAGTAGCTGGAGCCAGCGGCAGCCGTGGCCTTGCTTTGCGTGGGTGTATCTAGAAAGAAGGGGGGGGGGGTTGGATTCTGAATGAGGGGGAAATGGAGAAGGTGGGGTTTGCTCACTGGTTGGGCGGGGCAAATCAAACGGCAGAGTCTTAATCTTGGGTTCTGACTTTCCTGGGCTGCTAGTCCCTGTGGAATTAGGATAAAGATGGCAATATGTCGAATTAATAGGGACCTGCCTGAGCACCACTTGTAATGCCCAAGATAACATTCTAATATCAAAATAACCATGGGGCAGAACTACCTTCCCCAATTTCTTCTTATATACAGGCCTGTGGCTTACGCTGGCTCAGCTTGTCTGAGCGTGGAAAGCTAAGCAGGGTAAAGCCTGGTTATTACTTGGATGGGAGACCCCCTCGTCTGGTTTCCTGCATTGAGCAGGGGGTTGGACTCGATAGCCTTGTAGGCTCCTTCCAACTCAATGAAATCTATGAAATTAATGCATTTACCTTCTTCTCTACCTGATAACGGGGCAGAGACAGAGGCCCTCTTTTTTCTTTTTTACCGTTGCAGTTGGGTTTGAATTCTGGAAACAGCTCTGTGCAGAACATGGCATTAGCCCTGAGGGTATTGTGGAGGATTTTGCCACTGAGGGCACTGACCGCAAAGATGTCTTTTTCTATCAGGTAGTACAGTAGTTTCCCCTCTGTCTTGTAGGTCTTGCAATGGGTTCTGTGTGTGGTCTGGTCTGTCTGAGTCTGCGAAGGACTGAATGTGCACTTCTTGTGAAAGCATAATGTTCAGTCATGCCTTGGATTGAGAGCATAATTCGTTCCGGAAACGTGCTTGTAATCCAAAACACTCTTATATCAAAACGAAATCCCCCCCCCCCCAAATTTGTACAGAGATTTTTAATTTAAGCCGTACTACAGTACTTATATTGCAAGACGTCGCTTGTATATCAAGTAAAAAATAAATATTTAAAAATTTGCTTGTCTTGCAAAACGCTCTCAAACCAAGTTACTTGCAATCCAAGGTATTACTGTATTTGTTCAGTAATTGATCACCTCATATTCCGTTTTTCCTCCTCCTCTGCTTAGGCTTGCTCTCCTCTAATGATATTTAGAAATATGTTTTATTTGCTCTTCTGTGAAAACAATTGAGTAAATATTTTTTTGTGGATCAAAAAGCCTTCAGATTTACCTGACAGTCAGGGTTCTTACAAATTCAACCAGGAAGCATGACTATTGTATGTGTGTTATTTATTAAAAGTATTTTTAATTGGCCCTTTATCCTAAAACAAGAGTCTCCAACCTTCTTGGGTCGGTAGGCACATTTGGAATTTTGAGTGTGTGTTGTGGGTACTCACAAAATAGCTGTCATATTTTACATTTATATCCCACCTTCTTTTCTCTTGCAAGGAACCCAAGGTGGCTTACATGATCCTACTCCTTTCCATGTGAATCCATGTGAATCCTCAACATTCAAATGTTTTCCTTTCATTCCACATTTCTCATTTCCATATTTGATTTCCCCATTACACCTGAGAACAAATGCTTGGAAACAAACTGGTTGTAATTCCTTCCCCTTCCCTATCAAGCCACACATTTGTACAGTAAAGATGCTTTAGGAATATGTAATGGAGATCTTTAAATGGTTTCCATCTCCTTTTGCTGCAGTAGTAGCCTAGCCCCTTTTTCATTTAAAACCCTTCTAGGTGTTCACAGTGGCACTCAGGCACTCCCCCACCTCTAATGATGTGCCTTTCCCTGATCTTCCCCCAACTCTGCCCTCAATAGTTGTTCTAGAGCCCTGGCTGCTGCTGTCAGTGGAATCCCAAAGTGGAGAGGGAAACTGTGCAAGTCTGCCTCCCCCCTCCCCCCTCCCCCAGCCCAGCCCTCTTCACATGCCAGCTCCAGCCAGCCAACCTTTGGCCATGTTGCCTCCCACTGCCTGCCAGGCAGAGATGAGAAAAGGGGCCAGGGAAAACTTGAAATCTGCTGCTGTTGAACTGCCATCTGCTAGCACTCTGGAATCCATGTTGGCTTCATCAGTACTGCATTGAGTGTGCTCAAAGCACTGGCTCTCTTTAATGTTTATAAAAAATATTGCTGAGGTACAAGAAAATTGGGAGATTTGGGGAGAGCCAGAGAGGATGAGAAGCAGCTACTATGCCCCCTAGTGGCAGTTGCTACTGTCAGTGTATAGCATGCTTAAAGTTGCAGGTATGCAGTTAGATAATTGATGGGAGGGACAGAGCAATCTCTGAACTGCTGTCCTTTCTGTAGGTTGCTTAGGGTGTTTGCATTTCTTGTTTGACAGGCAGATGATGAGCACTATATCCCACGAGCTGTCCTCCTCGACCTGGAGCCGCGAGTGATCCATTCCATTCTGAACTCTCCTTATGCCAACCTCTACAACCCAGAAAATATATACCTGTCTGAGCATGGTGGTGGAGCTGGGAACAACTGGGCCAGTGGCTTTTCACAGGTAGAGAGTCAAGAAGCAAGGAGTAAACATGGCTTGATTCCTTATAGTTGGACACTGCTACCTCCCTCAAAACATAATTTTGTCTGGTAGTTTTTATTTGCTTGAACGAAAGAATGTGACTTCAACAATGGACCAGTTTGCACAATCACTGCAGCCCAGTGTGGCTTATTTGGTTGCGTGCCAGTGGCCATTTTAAATATTTAACCCCTGACAGGTGGTTGCCATGGTTTGTTAAACAATCCTCAAACAACCCATGGTCTGTTCAGATGACACAACAAATCATGGCATTCAAAATGGCCACCAGCACACAGCACAACCCACTGTGGCTTAAATAAACCACGGAGATTGTGTGAACCTGGTCATTGTCTAGTTTGTAGAAAATCATAAAACTGTGGGACTTACAGTTAAATATACAATACATTTTTGGATATCTCTTGTAATTTGCTTTCCAGGGAGAAAAGATCCATGAAGACATCTTTGACATCATAGACAGAGAAGCTGATGGCAGTGACAGCTTAGAGGTAAGGGAAAACAAGAAGCTAGTTGGCATGGAGACACGGGGGGGATGAATTGACTCCAGGACTGACCCAGACTCCCCTAGGTACACAGAATTATCTATCTATCTATCTTACTATCAGTACGTCTGTACATTAAAAGATTAAAAAACCCAGCTTGACAATTAACTATCTGTGGTGATTTTAATGAACTATGGAATGTTGAGGGTCTCCATTTGCGGGGCAAAAAAGATGGAGACCCTAACAGCTTGGGGGAACCTGGGTTGGATGTATGCCATTAGGCTACAACTTAATATATGGGGAAAATCCTGAATCCCCCCTGCCCGGTGAGCCTGAAGAAGTGCTTCAAGGCTCCTGTTCCAGATTGGGGATACGCCAACAATTTGTTGTGGCCCCCACTTGTCCCTTCTAATAACAGTCTTGGAACCATCCAAGTTACCGTAATCAGTTCAGTTGTGAAATGGGCTACCCTAAACTAAGGTAGTGAGTTCTACATACTCATGGAAAATCCCCAGGTTTTAGTTCAGGGGTGGGGAGCCTCAGGCCCAAGGTCCAAATCTGGCCCTCCTGCCTTCTCAATCATGCCCTATAGGGTTTCTCAGATGGCCACATCCCTTTCCCCCCCAACCACCTATCATTTGGTGGTTTCCTGGCTTTTGTGCAGTTTTTTCCCATTCTAAAAGGTTGAAATTCCTCTCCTAAGGCTTAGTTACTGGTAGTAACGGCTTTAAGCTACAACATGCTGGGTTTTTTTGTATTTTTGGCCCCACCCCTTTTGCCTTCGGCCTTGCCCACCACTGGAATGCAGCTCCTGAGAGTTTGGAAATTGAATTTGGCCCTTGGGTTGAAAGTGGTTCCCTGGCCCTCTTTTAGTTGGTAAATTAAATATTAGGTAGTAAATTAAAAGAAAACAATTCTTTAAAACCCCCAAACATCCTGACCAGTACTGGGCTGAAAACAACAGAATGAAATTTAATAGGGATAAATGCCAAGTGCTGCACCTAGGGAAAGGAAACCAAATGCAGAGTTACAGAATGGGGGACACTTGGCTCAACAATACTACAAGTGAGAAGGATCTTGGAATTGTTGTAGATCACAAACTGAATATGAGCCAGCAATGTGATGTGGCTGCAAAGGAGGCAAGTGCTATTTTGGGCTGCATTAATAGAAGTATAGCGTCCAAATAGCGTGAAGTGATAATTCCCCTTTACTCTGCACTGGTTAGGCCTCATCTTGAGTACTGCGTCCAGTTCTGGGCACCACACTTTAAGAAGGATGCAGACAAACTGGAGAGGGTTCAGAGGAGGGCAACAAAGATGATCAAGGGACTGGAAACAAGGCCCTATGAGGAGAGACTGAATGAACTGGGCATGTTTAGCCTTCAGAAGAGGAGACTGAGGGGCGATATGATCGCACTCTTCCAGTACTTGAAGGGTTGTCACACAGAGGAGGGCCAGGATCTCTTCTCGATCATCCCAGTTTGCAGGACACGGAATAATGGGTTCAAGTTACAGGAACCCAGATTCCACCTAAACATCAGGAAAAATTTCCTGACTGTTAGAGCAATAAGACAATGGAACCAACTACCTAGGGAGGTGGTGGGCTCTCGGTGCAGCTGGACAGCCATCTGTCAGGGATGCTTTGACCTGGATTCTTGCATTGAGCAGGGGGTTGGACTCGATGGCCTTGTAGGCCCCTTCCAACTCTACTTTTCTATGATTCTGTGTTCAGTGGCTTCAGGACCTAAGGGCTCAATATATCATAACAGTTTATACCATTCTGGAAGTGGGATTAGTTTTGCATGTATGTGCATCAGGAGGTTAAAACCTGCCCAGTCCTTGCTATAAGGACAGGTTTTAGGAGGAAAGAAAGGGGGGAAAGATAGCAGCAGCTAGTACCATACCTGAACCCTTTAGCACTAAATAACATAATGAGGGAAGGCTTTAGGAGGGTGGGAGAGTAGTCTTTTTCCCTGTGAGCCACAGACAGCACTGCAAGCTTCCTTGACTGAAACTCTGCACAGACGCAGCCCTGTTAGGGGGCTGGGAATACACTGCAACATTTTGTAGAAGGTCCCCACTTTTAACAATACTAGTTTGCAAAGTGGGGGACGGGTGTAGCAAATATTTGGGGCCTTTGCACTGTAGGAAGAAATGTGTCAAATGCAGATTATGGCTACGTTACTTTGGTGTCCACTAGCTTTATTTTTGGCCTAGCTGTTGTAATGTGCACTGACCGGACCTCCCACAGGAATATGGTGTGTGTGTGCATGCGTGCATGCACACATACCTCTCTCAATCTCTCACACACTTTCTGTCATATGTTGTTCTTCCCTCCAGGGTTTTGTGCTGTGCCATTCCATTGCAGGTGGGACTGGCTCTGGTTTGGGCTCTTACCTCCTGGAGAGATTAAATGACAGGTGAGTGATGGCACCAAATACACGTACAGTATATGCTCACAGATCCACACACTCTGCGGGGCAGGTAGGCGATAAAGCCAGTCAGGCTACTTTGGGGAACCAGTGGACTGACATGTGTTGGACACAAAACTCAGAGTAAATCTTTTCCATCCAAACACCAGCTTGGGCAAACCTTGTAGTTGGTGGAGTTGTGACTTGAAACAGGAAAGAGTGGTGGAGTTGTGACTTGAAACAGGAAAGAGACTGAAATAATCAGTTCTGCCCCCTCAGGCAAGGAATGTTCTTTAGCCTCTGCTAAAGTAAATCATAATTGTTTTAGATAAGTACTGCAGTGGTTTAAGAATCACATTTATTTTGAATGAATCCCATAGTGGTTTGAGAATCGTATCCTCTCAAGAGTTCCCAAAAAACGTGAGAAGGGAGAAACGACATTTAGTTACAATTCAAATATCTGAAGCATTTACTTGACTATTTGTATGATGTGTGGCTTTCATCGTTCAGGCTCAGAAATAATGCACCAAATAAATACTACTTGAACACGATCAGTTTTCATTGTAAAGTTGTTTTAGAGAGTGGCATCTTCTCTTCCCCACCACCACCACCACCCAGCCACAGTTGGTGATTGCCATTGACCCCTGCCCTCCTCCAGGTCTTCTGCACATGCTGGGGAACTTTGGGGAGGGTGTCTCATATTGCGCTGAGCCAGGGGGCAACGCAGTTTCTCAGATTGCTGAGCTTGAACAGCACGCTGTACTTACTATGAAAGTTTCTTCTGTCAAACAAATGTGGGCATCCAGTGATGGACAAGTGTTCCCATCCACCAAAGACAGAGGCATAAAACTTATCCTGGGGGAGTTACCACCACCACCACCACCACCCGTTTTCTCCTGGGATGCTTCTAGGCCAGTGTTCTCCAACCTTGGGTCCCCAGATGTTTTTGGCCTACAGCTCCCAGCATGCCCCAGCCAGTGTAGCTGGGAGTTGTAGGTCAAAAACATCTGGGGACCCAAGGTTGGAGAACACTGTTCTACGCTGTTTAACACTGCCTAATACAGTGATGGCGAACCTATGGCACACGTGCCGCAGCTGGCACGCAGGGACCTCTCTGTGGGCACTCGAGCCATTGGTCGCCAGATCATGAAAAGACCGTCCCCCTCTGCATTCAGCATCGGGTTTCCATAATAACTCCTCTCCACTCATTTCTCGCTGGCCTCCACAGGCAGGCACACTCCAACATCTCCACCCCCAGAAGCGGACTGCGCTGGCACCCAGCCCTCCTTCTAACTGAACAGACAGCTCAGAAGCACAGCGCGCGCACTTCCGAATCTTTGCGCGCCCGGTGAAGAGCCATGCCCTGAGACAGAGCGGAGTGTGATTAGCTAGTGCCCCCTCCTCCTTCCTGCCAAATTTAAGGCACTTTGAAATAAATAAGTTGGTTTTGTGTTGCAGTTTGGGCACTTGGGATCAAAAAGGTTCGCCATCACTGGCCTAATATTTTCCCACTGTAATCTACAAGCATAATTGCAATTGACTTTCCATGCTGTTGGGGGTATCACATTCTTAATGTGTAAATCTTGCTATGTTCTGCTGATGTGACAGAGCTGCCTGTGACCCCGAGTTCTATGTTTAGAGCAGGGGAAAGGAACTTCTTAAAGTTAGGGGGCTGAATTGCCGTCTGTTGGGCCCTCTGTCAGTGGCTATGGAAAATTGCGTAGAAGTGAGCCTCTGAGAAGATGTCCAGTACTTCTTTCTACCAGAGCACTGAGCAAGTGACCATCTTCCTTCCCAACAGATATCCCAAGAAGCTGGTGCAGACGTACTCCGTCTTCCCCAACCAGGATGAGATGAGCGATGTGGTGGTGCAGCCATACAACTCTCTCTTAACGCTCAAGCGGCTGACACAGAATGCTGATTGTGTGGTATGGGGTGCTGATTGGAGAACACTAGCTCCTCCCTCTGAGAGTAATGGAGTGAAACTCTCCCCACCCTTTCAAGTCTCCTTTTCCGATGACACAACAACCCATCATAGGTCAAACAGCCCCTAGAACAAGCCATGGGTTGTCAGGGTGGCTTGTTGCCCCCAAATAAGCCACCCTGTGGGAAGCAGTCTGGGTTTGGATGACATGACAACCCACAGTGGGCTAGTTACCCACAATGGGCTGTTGTGTTGTGCGAACCCAGTCATAGATAGATGTACAGTCAGGCCTTGGATTGAGAGCATAATTCGTTCCGGAAACGTGCTTGTAATCCAAAACACTCTTATATCAAAACGAAATCCCTCAAAAAAAATTTGTACAGAGATTTTTAATTTTTAATTTAAGCCGTACTACAGTACTTGTATTGCAAGACGTCGCTTGTATATCAAGTAAAAAATAAATAAATAAATATTTAAAAATTTGCTTGTCTTGCAAAACGCTCTCAAACCAAGTTACTTGCAATCCAAGGTATTACTGTATAATGGAACTATTTTTAAAAGGGTTGATTTGTTTGGTTTTTGTAGTCCTATGGCAACATGCTTAGAGTTGGTGCGGGGTTTTTGCTCCCCATGGTCCCATTGGTAATTGTTGTGCCATCCCCCATCCAATTCCATATCAGATGTCCTGTAATATGTAGAAATACAGACAGGAGTGGCTCAGAAATAAATGGGGTGTTGCATGGAGCTTGAACCCTATGCACCCATTTAGCAGGGCTGTGGGATGCCCCCCCCAACCCTATACTGCTTAACACGAGATTCCCATTCAACAGGTGGTTTTAGACAACACGGCTCTGAATCGCATCGCCACCGACAGACTGCACATCCAAAACCCCACCTTTTCCCAAATCAACCAGCTGGTGAGTGAGCAAGGATGTATTGAAGAGGCTTCCCCAAGCCCCTGAAGAATGAAGGGTGGGGTTTGATACTGATGATCCATGGGGGTATGTCTTGGTGAGAGGCAGTTGGGATTCAGCAGAGGGGTTAAGATGATGGTAGAGATCCAGGGTTGGACATTATTTAAGTGTTGATGACAAAGCCTTTGGTTTTGTATGTATTTTTAAATTGTAATACAGTATTGTACACCACTTTGAAGAAAAATATTTTTGAAAAGCGGTATATAATTAAAAATAAATAAAAAACAGGGTGGGTCTTGAAGTGTCTACTTATATTTCAAAATTAAGATTTTTTTCCCTGTTTACTAGCTGTTGGTTTTTCCACTCCCTTTACTTTGTTGAGTATAATGTTCGGATATCTTTTTGGCTTGCTGGGCTGTGTGTAGTTAGGGGGAGTGAATACTTGAAGCTTCCTAGAGAGCTGTGTAAGTGATCAGAGAATTGAACTTGGTTCTATTCCAATTATCTATCAAGCATCACATGAAGGGCTACTGACTGCACATTGTTTGCATTAATATTTTGTGTAGAAAATTCTTAACACTTGAAGTATTTGCTATAAATGTTTAGCTTCTGAACACTCCCCTTTGACTAGGTTTGAAGGCTTTGTGGCCTACATCTTCCAGGATCTCAGGAGGAAGTGAGACGAGGGATCCTGGGAAATAGTCCTCTTTTTTTTTTTTTATCTCTGGTGAGGTTGTGGGTCTTGCCATAATTTTTGCCTTGTTTTCTTGCTAGGTCTCCACTATAATGTCTGCCAGCACCACCACATTGCGCTACCCAGGCTACATGAATAATGACTTGATAGGACTGATTGCCTCCCTTATCCCTACTCCCAGGTTGCACTTCCTCATCACAGGCTACACACCTCTAACCACAGATCAAGCTGTAAGTGCTTTCCCCCCCTCTCTGCCTAAACCAAGCTCTGGGAGTTATTGTGTTTCATTATTGCCTCTTGTTGCATTATTGCTTCTCAGCCTTCTACATCCTCCTTGATATATACTCAACTGAGAAACAATAATGCAAGAGGCAGTCTGGGTCTTCTGGCCTCTGGTTTAGTGGTCAGCCATTGCACATCATAGTAGATACTCAGTCAGAGTGACCTATCACAGTGTTAAAGGCCAGGAGGTGTGCAGAAACAAAAGCAAGGGCAATTTCTGAGGCAGACTTCCCACCCTGCAAAAACATAGCTGTCTTCTCCCCTTTTATCCCCCTCCACAAGCAACAGGACAAGATGCGGAGGGACAGATTACAGAAGCCGACGATTCACAAGAGGGTATCAAATGCATGGGGGTGGGTTGACTTTGTGTGTGCATGTGCTCTCTTCTTTTCAGTAGATCAGCTGTCTCTTAATTTCGTCTTTATCTTTACCTATAAATACAGCTATTTGCGCCAACAAGCCAGTCAGTCAGTATTTCTTTCTCTCCATTAATCTACCTATCATTTAGAGCAGTGTTCTCCAACCTAGGGTCCCCGTATGTTTTTGGCTGGCTGGGGCATGCTGGGAGTTGTAGGCCAAAAACATCTGGGGACCCAAGGTTGGAGAACACTGAAAATTTTAGAGAAAACAGAATGGTCCAAGAAGTTTGAACCCTCCTTCCCCAGATCTCAAAAGAGAGATGTTGTATGAGGTGTGTGTGTGTGCTTCATTTAGTCTAGCTTGGAAGGCTGCAACACTTTCCTTCTGAGTAGCACTAGAACTAGGGATGCCTCTGGGCTCTGATTCAACAGAACAGTCCCCTAGAAAGACTGTCCTGAAATGGCAAATCCTTCCAAGCTGTGTGAGTGATCCTCTATCTTTGCAGCATGGCAGCTTCATTTCCTCTGCCGAATATGTGCCCATGTTATCGTCTATTGCCCACAGGTGGCCAGTGTGCGCAAAACCACTGTCCTTGATGTGATGCGACGGCTTTTGCAACCCAAGAATGTCATGGTATCTATGGGGCGTGATCGGCAGACAAACCATTGCTACATCGCCATCCTTAATATCATCCAGGGGGAGGTGGACCCCACCCAGGTCAGTGGCTAGAGAAAGTCAAACAGATTTGGTTGTTCTATCTGGAAAACTCCATCAGGGTTTACCTTTGCTCGTGATAGCAGTAAAGGCAGTATAATCACTCTGGAGCTACATTTTTGTGTGCATGTAGAATGCTGCAAATGCCTATACTTCTCAATATGGTGTCTTTGGGTGAACCTCTCTTCCTAGCCATTTTCTTAAAGAGGACGTTACTAGACTACAGGGCCCCCAGTTTGCATAGCTGTATCCACTCACACAAAACATCTGCCTTCCTTCAGGTCCATAAGAGTTTGCAGCGGATCAGGGAGAGGAAACTGGCCAATTTTATTCCTTGGGGCCCAGCCAGCATCCAAGTGGCACTTTCCAGGAAGTCTCCATACTTGCCGTCAGCACACCGAGTCAGTGGTCTGATGATGGCTAATCACACCAACATCTCCTCGGTGAGTCCTTGTGGGAATATGGCTGGGGCAATGTGTTCTTTTTACTGAGGGGCTTCTCAAAACTAATTGGGGTAATAAATATCCTGGCATTTCACTTCCAGCTACACAAAGATGTTTCTGTGCCCCTCTTTAATTATATGCAGGATTTAGTAGGTAATTATTGTTTTCCTCTCACCAGTATTTTTCAGCCAGTATGGATCAATTTTCTATCTGCAGATGTTATGGTAATTACCACAGTCCAGGAACTAATTAAAATTGGATTCAGCTGCCCTTAAGGCTTTTGGTACCGATGTCCCATGTTTTTGGAGAAATAAGAAATGCAAGGTCTGGAAGGATCATAGCTCTTTCAAAGTAATCTAGAATGTTTTGGCGTTAGGCGGTTTCTGGCCTTCCTGCTGAACAGAGAGGCCTCTAGTGGAGCCAGGTAGATGGTTACTGGGGAGCATGGTGCCATAACTGACTCTGTATGAGGCAAGGGGAGCTATGGCAGTGGAGGATGGTTAAAACGGGGAAGGGGGTTTAGACAACTGCAGGCTGCTCCCCTGTCCGGACTTCTCCAATGCTGGAGTTCCTGTTTAGCCTATTAGCAGCCCATCTGGTCTGCAGGTTTTGCTTTTTTAAACCAAGTTAGCAAATGGTAAAACATCAGCTATCCAGAACTTGATCCAACATGAGCATGCAGAATTGGCATGTATCACAGAGACGTGGTTGGTAAAAGAAGGAAGGATTATTTTTTCCCAATTGGGTTCACCAGGCTTCAGAGTGCAGCACCGGCCTTGACTTAGTGGGTGGGGAGGAGATGTTCTGTCCATCATGATTCTATCTGCCTTACCAAATGCCCTGTTCAGCAGTCTACCGGTTTTGAGTGCCTGCAGCTGGTGTTGGCATCTTGCAACAGGACTGGGCTTCTGCTAGTATAGTGCCTGCTCTAGTGCGTAACTCTCCCTGTCTGAGCTGACAGAGGTAACCTCAGCTGTGGGCTTGAAGTCCCTGCAAGTTATGCTGAGACTATTTTGTCTGGGCTTGTCTCAGTTGGTACCTGGTCGGAAACATTCTGTAAGGTACACACTTGATCTAGAGTTTTGCTTGGGTAATGAACTGGGTGGGGGAGTCTGAAATGGTTCCTTTGTCACAGACAGATCAGGATTGGGAGGTCAGAGGTGCTTACTCTCCACATGGGATGGGAACCTATTGGGATAGCCCAGCCTTGGAGGCTAATAGAACATAGCGGTTTCTAGATCTTTTTTTTCCCCTTCAGATTTTAAATTTTATTTAAGAAAAACTAAAGCACTAACAAACATTAGAAAACATACAACAATCCACAAACTAAACTAAAACTAAAATGAACTTCCGAACTTCTCCACAGCAAATTTAAGTAATAGTAATTATTCTTACACTGTAATTACAAAGAATCCTCACTTTTTTCTATTGTCCAACATATTTTCTTCTTATTCATCAAACTCCCAAGTACATCAATCCTTATTTTCATAATTTCTGCAAAAAGTCTATTAGAGGTTTCCCCTCCACCATAAACAAAAATATTAACTTATTTCTAAGTAATGACAAAAGTCTAACCCTCTCAGTCTATTAGGTCTTTCTACTCATATATATTAATAAAGTTCCATGACTGAACTTAATAGTAATTTCAACCCTATTTAACCACATATTATATAACCACATATTTTCCTACTGTTTCATCAAAGCCTCCCCCTCCCCAAATTTAAGCCCAATTTTTCCAGAATCCATTTCACTGTTTTCCCTCAATCTCAACTTTCAAAAATAATCCATACAATAACATAATTACCTTTTAAATTCTAACTTTATAAAAAATATACCAATACGTATATTTCATTCTAACAAGTCCAGCCCCTTCCGTATCCCTTCTCATATTAATATCCTTCATTTACTCATGAATCACCTTCCAGTTCAAACCCACCTCGTTCAAAATCTTTAAGTCTTTCAAACCCATACCATTAACCCATAACCTTTATGGCCTATTTTAACAATAACTTCTCTTATTTTGACCATTATAACAGGGGATTCTCTCTCTCTCTCTCTCTCTCTCTCTCTCTTTCATCCCAAACCAGAGAGATTCTCTTTTCTCTTAAAGGGATCTCTCTCACAAATCCCTTTAGGTTCAAAACCATAATTCTTCTATTGGGATCCCTCTCACCAATCCCTTTCATGTATTCTCCCATTTGGATCTCTCTCACAGATCCATTTGGGGTTCAGAACCAACTTAATTCTTCCATTCGAACCTCTCTCAAAAATCCCTTTTAAGCTCAGCCACTAGCCTCTCTACCTTTATAAAAAACAAATAAACAAAAGAGAAACCACCAACCAACGACCAAACCCCCTCCCTCATCTCCAATAATCCACAAGCATCATAATGTAGATTAAGCCATTTCTGTCCATTCCAATAATCAGCAAGCCATTTCCCAAAGACAAAACAAATCATAGACATAACTGTTCTTTCTTTAATTAATAACGTAGAATTACAGTAAAATAGAGGAGATGGAAATGTCTAGGAAGAAAAGTAATATTAAGATTTAAAATGTAATTAAATATTTAGGAATAGATATTTCAAAAGATATAGATAAATTAGGAGAACAGACTTTTAGAAAATTAAAGAATGAGGTTAAAAATAAATTGGAGGACTATAGAAAAATTGGACTTTCATGGTTTGGTAGAATAGCTTTGATAAAAATGAAAATTTTACCAAAGATAATTTTTTTATTTAGGATGTTGCCAATAAGGATACCAGAAAAAGAACTTAAAGAGTGGCAAGTAATTATGAATACATATTGTAATGGGGGACGACGACAAGGATTACTAAGACAAGATGGTATAAAGCTCAAAAACTAGGCAACCTTGGTCTTCCTGATTTAAAGTGGTATTATATAGCCAACCAGTTGAGACATATATTGGATATTATAGCTCGGCCCAAAGCTGTAATGTGGTTGGAGTTAGAAACACATGAATTAGGAATTACTTTGGAGAATATTTTATTTATAAAAAAAAATAATATGATAAAAAGATTAGAAAACCCTTTTTTAAGAAGTATGTTAGAGATTTGGATTCGTATGAGGAAAATATTTATTCCAGGGATATCCCCATTAACTCCGGTGGTGACTGTGGATGATTTTCCCCGAAAATTTAAGACAGAGTTTGGAGGGTATATTAAGAAAAGAAAAGGCTATTAAATTAATGGATTGGGTAGAAAAGATGGAGACTAGAGAACAAATACTTGAAGGGGCTGGAAGAAGTATTTCATGGTTAAATTTAATGCAGTTATAGCAGTGGTCGAAGAAATGGAAGAGGTGAACTGAATATAAAAGGGATTTAACTAAATTTGAAATGATTATTATGTCTAGAGAAGGTATTGAAGGGGATGCATCAACAAGAGGTATAATAAAGGATCTGTATACAGTAATACCTTGGATTATGAGCATAATTCGTTCCAGAACCATGCTCGTAGTCCAAAATACTCGTACATCAAAGCGAGTTTCCCCATTAGAAATAATGGGAACTCAGACGATTCGTTCCACAACCATTTAATCACTGCTTTGCCCCATGGAGCCCCATGGAGGGAGCCGGCAAAGCAGTGATTAAATGGTTGTGGAACGAATCAGCGGAGTTCCCATTATTTCTAATGGGGAAACTCGCTGATGTGCATCCCTGGAGGCGAGGCGTGACTGGGCTCGGCCGCTGCCTCGCGCTGCTGCTCCCGACGGCCGAGTAGCCAGGAGGTGGGAACTTCCGTGGAGGCGTGGCCGGGCTCGGCCGCTGCCTCGTGCTGCTGCGCTGGCTGGCCAAATAGCCAAGAGGTGGAGGCTTCCGTGGAGGCGAAGCGCCTCGCGCGCTGCCGTGCCTGCTCCCGGGCTCCTGCCGTTTCATACCTTTGAAAGTGAGCCGCCCGCGCCGCTGGCGGTCCCGTCCCATCACATCCGGCTCCCTACCCTTGGGGCTCCCTATCCAGGAGCCAGCAGAAAAGGTTGAGGCAGCGCGAGCCAAAGCCAGCATGGGGCTTCCCTGCCTGGAAGCCAGCAAAGCGGCAGCGCGAGGCACCTCCATTCGGCTCCCTGACAAGGAGCCTGCAAAGCTTTGCAGGCTCCTTGTCAGGGAGCCGAATGGAGGCGTCTGCCTGTGCCTTGCGCTGCCGCTTTGCTGGCTCCCTACTTGGGAGCCGGCAAAGCGGCAGCGCGAGGCGCCTCCATTTGGCTCCCTGACAAGGAGCCGGCAAAGCTTTGCAGGCTCCTTGTCAGGGAGCCCTACATGATTTGCTGACTCCCGGGTAGGGAGCCAGCGCAGCGGCGCAAGGCCCCGCCGCAGGAAGCGGCCTCACCTTGTCTCGCTTCCATGGGCTTCCAGGCAGGGAGCCAGCGCAGCAGCGCGAGGCGCCCACACAGTGAGCGGCTGCGCCTCGCCTCCATGGGGCTCCCTCCCGGCTAGGCAAAGCTGGGCTGCTGGCAAATCACGGACACAGCATGTGGCTCGTGCTGCGAGACACGCTCATCTTCCAAATCGAAATTAATTATAAAATTTTGCTCTTTTTACGAGTTGCTCGCATACCGAGTTACTCGTAATCCGAGGTATTACTGTACAGTATGATGATTCAAAAAGCGGAAGAGCAAAAGGATCATCTTAAGACAGTTTGAGTAATGAATTTGAGGAGATTTCGAAGGAGGGTTGGAAGAGTATTTGGGATAGACGTATTCTGAGAGTTATGTCAATAACGATAAAGGAAAACTTTTATAAATTGATTTGGAGATGGTATTTAATTCCAGTAAGATTAAACCGAATAGACAAGAATTGCTCCGTATTGTATTGGAGAGGATGTCAAGAAATAGGTACAGATGAGCTCATATGTGGTGGAGTTGTAAACACATACTGGAATTTTGGCAAAAGGTTTTTTTTTGGAAATCTCAGAAATTATTGGTATTAATTTGGAGGTCTGTCCAAAATTAGCACTGTTATCAATAACTGAGAAAGTTACGTGTTCTCAAAATATGAAGGAATTAATTGTAAATTTGTTAACAGTGGCTAGGTTAATGATTACGAGAAAATGGAAGGTTCATAATGAATTTCTAATTACTGACTGGTATAAGGAGATATGGGATATAGCTCTTAATGATAAATTGACTTATAGTATTAAATGTAAAAAGGGACAGCTAAAGATAAATAATTTCAAGGCTATTTGGGGTCAGTTCCTACATTATGTGTTAATAAAGGGGAAAAGGAGTATACCTTGTCAGGATATGTTATATTTTTGGAATACGGAATAGTAATTGTTTAATGGGATGGAAGCATATCAATCGGGCCGTAGGAGGGTGGGGGGTGCACTGTATGATTTATCGTATGTTGTTTTAGTTTAAATTTTGTGTTATGGTTGTATTTTGTTATATTTTGTCATATTTTGTTTGGAAAAATTAAATAATTTTTTTTTAAAAAGAGACAGGCAGATACCCAAGACAGGGCCTTTTCAGTGGTGGCACCAAGATTGTGGAATAACCTCCTTGTGGAGATCTAAATAGTTTTAGTCTGCCTTGTGACCTAAACATCCCGCCCACAATGTAGTTTACAAGGAACATAACAGTGAACTAATACAATACAACAATTTCAAAACAATTAAAAACAGAGCTAAAAAATCAGAGCTAACTAAACTACATGTTAACTTTGTTGTAGATCTTTTCATTTTTTCTTTTACTCTGCTGTTTTTAAATGCTTTGATTTAAATTCGTCTGTTTACTGTTTAGTGTTTCATTGTTTTATGTGTTAATCCTTATAAGCCACTTTAGTGTTTACAAAAGAAAAGCAAAATAAAAATGATAGTGCCAAATTTCTTGGAACAGAAGCCTTATTCTCCAAGCAGCGTAATTGCATGGCCTGATTCCAGGGCCATCTAGCTTTGCATGTAGTAACTTCTGCTGGACAAATCCTATCCTACTACCTGCATCTCTCCCCCCACTATTTTAAATGACAATAAAAGCCAGGATTCTCAGAGTGTGTTTATCTCATGGGTAGCTGTGGGCTGGACGAAGAGTGATCCAGTGCTTTGTCGTATTTATGACAGTGAGGGGTACATGGCATCTTATCTAAAGCTCATGCCAGCACCAAGTCACTTTGCTCCTTTTCTGTATACCCTCTCCCCATGCCTTTTCTGAGCATTGCTCTCTTTTGCCTAGCTCTTTGAACGTACCTGCCATCAGTATGACAAACTGCGCAAACGTGAAGCCTTCCTGGAGCAGTTTCGTAAGGAGGACATCTTCAAGGAGAACTTTGATGAACTTGATGACTCCCGCAAGATTGTCCAGGAGCTGATAGACGAATATCATGCTGCCACTCGGCCTGACTATATCTCCTGGGGCACACAAGAGCAATAAGTGGGCTTGCATGTGGCTTATCTGCAGTCTGGCATCTCTTCCTTCTGAAGCAACGAAGTCCTCCAAATACTCCAATCCCTCACTTTCTGTGGCCCATATCTGAGTGTGAGAGGGGCACTTGCAGGCCCCTACCTGGAGAATGGGATTCTGGCTGCTGTTTTGGCCCTGATACTAGGCCCCTCCATCACTTGCTGAACTGCAACCTAATGCTCCTCTCTTATTGGGCCTGACCTCCCCCTGTTCCCTTGAGGAACCTGGTTATATATGGCATCATCCCTTGGACCAGGACTCAGCAGGTCTGGTTAACAGCAAGCAGTACCAGGATAACTTATTTTTCTGTTTGTTCCTTTTTAATAAGCTTGTTCCTCTACTAAGGTATTTGTGTGTTACACTTGTATTTATTTAAATACATTCCTGTTGGAGTAAGTACCAGAGTGGATAATGAAAAGGGATGCCTATAGCAATTTTAGAATGATCCAACAGGGATGTTGAAGAGTCCTTGGTCTCGAGTCATGAGTCGAGTCACGAGTCTTTGGACTCGAGTCCGAGTCCAAGTCCATGGTCCAAAATGGTGACTCCTGAGTCACTCCCAAAACTGACTCCACGAGTCCTTATTAAAATCAATGGGGTTTCCCCCCCAACAAAATAAGGCTACTTCAGATGTGTGGCTTAAATAAATTCTAGGCACGTGTGCCTTTTTATTTCAAAACTCTGCAGCTGATTTTGGCAAGAACAGACCAGGCAGACAAACCCAAAATAACCAGGCAGAGGAGGCAGGGAACCCCAAAGCAGGCAGGCAGTGCCCTTTGTCTTGGACAATTCAAACTGTGGAACTGGTTAAGAAGAGACCAGGCAGGCAGAGGAGGCAGGGAACCTCAAACAGGCAGGCAGGCAGTGCCCTTTGTCTTGGACAATTCAACTGTTGAACTGGTCAAGAAGAGACCAGGCAGGCAGAGGAGGCTGGGAACCCCAAACAGGCAGGCAGAGGCAGCCAAACCCAAAATGTCTGACTCTAACCCTAACCCCCACAACAACACATCAATCAAAATAAATCTCAACACATCGTTGGGGCTGCGCTCCTGGTAGCTGTCCATAGTGGCCGAGCAGTGGCGCACCTTGCTTCCATGCGCTCTTCACCAGTGATCGCGCTCCTTCTGGCACAGCCAGAAGACTCGTCAACAGCCCAGCTCGAGTCCCGAGTCGAGTCTCGAGTCCCATTAAAAATATTGGGACTCGAGTCAGAGGGGGGACTCAGTCCGACTCACGAGTCGAGTCCGAGTCCCCATCCCTGTGATCCAAACCTGTATTTCTGCATAATATACTAACCAGCATTTTGTATTGTTTTGTTTATATGGGACAGTAACTGCTGCAGCTATACTGACAGGTAATGGATGAGGAGATACCAGAACAGTAAGGAGAACATGGCCAACAGGCAAGGTAGAAGAAGTGGCTGTGGAGGCCTGAACCGATCTATGGCAGTCTTGATAGCATTCTTTAGCAAGGAGGTTCATGCCAGTGAAGGGATGGATGGCCTGTGGGGGATACAAGCTAGTTGAGATAAAACAAAGAAACTGTCTGTCTTAAAGCTGCTGGACCAAATAACCCTTTGTCTTCATCCCTTTTCCATCACTCACAGAATTGGTTTTCTACTCTATCACTTCTATCAATCTTCCTATTCTATCACTTCAAACAATCTCCAAACAATTTCTTACCAGGAGGAATCCTCCTCCTTCCTCCTTTTAAGTGTCTACCACTAGGGGAAGCTCTGCACAGTATAATCGCTGCAGGAAATACATGAGTCTTCAAACGTTGTCATGGTAACCAAGAATTCATATCACGTGATCTGAATTGGGTTGCATTATTGAGCCAGGATAAACATGGTATTTTATCCTTCTGTTTTTTAATTGCCTGAATTATCCCTATTAGCAACTAAACTCTGTGTCTGCTGCTATATCGCTAATCCTATTATGCCCCTGCACTCTTCCAGTAGACTGAGCTGGTAGCAGCACTTTTAAACCACCTCCATACTTCCTCTGGCCTGTATTAGTCCCCACTTTCTTCTTGCAGAGTCTTGCTCCAGTCTCTTCCCTGCCCTCCACTCTTCTCCCAGCAAATGGTTTGTAGGTAGGTATTGCCCCTCTCTCTCTTCTACACACTTCCCGAGAAAGGAAGAAGTTTTGCACCAACTCCCTTGCCCTCCCAAAGCTGATTAAAGAACAAAGACTCATCTTGCTTATGAAGGGGCAACTGTAGCAAAGGCAGGTTGACAGAAAAATCTATAAGGAACTCCCGCTTGGTGGCGGGAGTGATTGTGTTCACTAGCCTCTTTAAGCCTGGTGGTGAATACAGGTTGCCGTTGGACTGTGCTCTGGTACAAATGAAGACCTGTGTTGGGATATGTGCAAAGAATTAAGATCATGCCTATGGCAAGGATAGGGCAAGTGCTTTTGAAAAGTTGCTGGATGGAAGCTGGGAAAACCAGGATTTGATTTTGGGGGGGAAGGGAGATTGTGTCCTCTAGTTATGTATTGTGCACTGAGTATGGAGCTAGGGATAGCATTTAATTTCTAAAAAGGGATTTGGACTTGGTGGGAATAATAAATATATCCCTATGTATAAGCCCTTAATTTTTTGTGGGAAAGCATATGGATGTGCTTGCTTAAATAAGGAAAAGCACTGCATGTGCTCAGAAGCATCTAATATATTCCTTCTGCTTAGGAAGGATGTACAGATCCCTGGGGGGGGGCCCTATGGTTCCCCATAGTAGTAGAAATGTAGAAAGTCGATTCTAGCTCTTAATGTTTGTCCAGCATTAGAAGCTGTGGGCTTTAAGGAAAATGTGCTCCTGTCAACCCCTTTCCTCTGGCTTTTGTCAGAGGTTTAAAAACATATTCAGAGTTGAGTAATCCTGTGTTCAAATAAACCTAGATCTACAGGGAATGCTTATCAAATTTGCAGATGACACAAAGTTGGGTGGAACAGCTAATACTCTGGAAGACAGAAACAAAATTCAAAGTGACCTTGATAGGCTGGAACGCTGGGCCGAAAACAACAGAATGAAATTTAATAGGGATAAATGCCAAGTGCTGCACCTAGGGAGAGGAAACCAAATGCAGAGTTACAGAATGGGGGACACTTGGCTCAACAATACTACAAGTGAGAAGGATCTTGGAATTGTGGTAGATCACAAACTGAATATGAGCCAGCAATGCTGCAAAGAAGGCAAATGCTATTTTGAGCTGCGTTAATAGAAGTATAACTTCCAAATCGCGGGAAGTGATAATTCCCCTTTACTCAGCACTGGTTAGGCCTCATCTTGAGTACTGCGTCCAGTTCTGGGCACCACACTTTCAGAAGGACGTAGACAAACTGGAGAGGGTTCAGAGGAGGGCAACAAGGATGATCAAGGGACTGGAAACAAGGCCCTATGAGGAGAGACTGAAAGAACTGGGCATGTTTAGCCTTCAGAAGAGGAGGCTGAGGGGCGATATGATCGCACTCTTCCAGTACTTGAAGGGATGTCACACAGAGGAGGGCCAGGATCTCTTCTCGATCATCCCAGTTTGCAGGACACGGCATAATGGGCTCAAGTTACAGGAACCTAGATTCCACCTAAACATCAGGAAAAATTTCCTGACTGTCAGAGCAATAAGACAATGGAATCAACTACCTAGGGAGGTGGTGGGCTCTCCCACTCTGGAGGCATTCAAGGTGCAGCTGGACAGCCATCTGTCAGGGATGCTTTGACCTGGATTCCTGCATTGAGCAGGGGGTTGGACTCGATGGCCTTGTAGGCCCCTTCCAACTCTTCTAGTTTGGCTCTAACCTTCCATGGATGGTGCAGAGAAGGGATGAAATGAGCAAGCTTACCACTACTGCCACTCAGGGGGTACAGAGATTTTTTTAAAAATCAGCCCCTCCTAGATTCAGTTCAAAAGGGCAAGAGGCCATGTTACTATTGCAACTTGTGGCTCTGATTTTGAGGTGCACTGCTGCCCTGAAGTGTTTTTCATCTTGGCTTTGGTAGTAAGCCTGTGTTGGGTGGGGACAAATTTCCCCCCCTAGTAGCTCAGACCCTTGCTGTACTGACAAAAAGCTCTAGAGAAAAGCTAAGCACCCTTTAGTATGTTTCACAAACACGTGGGATGTGTGAAAATACTGCACTGTGTTTAGAGACTAGGTGTTTTATGAGGTGTAGGCGCTGCAGTAAAGCTGCCTGCAGCTTTGCTGGGCACAATGGGTGCCCCCCCCCTTTTTTTAACAGATCAGAACAAAGACAGCTATTGATATAAATATTTTTTTTTAATACAAGTGTGGGGATGGGGAATCCCTCTGCACAGGAGAGAAGACATAATTACCAGCTCCTTAGGAGCATAAAGTACCACTGGTATCCTTGCTACAAGTGTGTGATGAGAAGGCACTGGTCCTGGATTACAAGGCTGCTCCCAGGGCAAGGACGGGTCAGTCAGCATCCCAATTCTGGCAGTCTGGTGAGTGCAATCCCGGTTTTTGTTAGTGTGGCCATGGGGTGTCTCCTGCTGCAGGGTGGTGCTGAATATGCTTGCCTGTTGGTGTTGCCCAGTACCTGACAAGAAAGCAAAAAGTAGTTGCTAGATCAGACCTCTGCTCGCTCCTGCTATAGTTTGTTGTTCCTTTGATTACAAATTAAATCTCAAGCTGCTGCCACATGTAGGTGGCACCCTAAGCCAGGCCCAAAACCAAAATGGGAGTGGGAGAAGGATGTGGTCTATATCCTTGGGCCAGAGGAAGGAAGGCTTGCATGTATTCGGTAAACAATTCAGCTTTCAAAAAAAACTCTGCTTTCCTTGGAAGGAACAAACAGTTTTTTAGCCATTAAGACTGCTAAGAAGGTTAGATACTGCTTCGTGAAATCAGCCTCCTCCAGTTTAAGGCTAGGCTGCATTTGGGCTGAGGACAAGCCACACTGGCTGGTAGACCCTGCACTAAGGGAGAGGAACAGTGTGTGTGTACAGTAGTATCAATCTTCCAGCAAAAGTCATCCACACACTCCATTGCACAGGTCTCCAGGCAACACACACATACCTTTCTCAAAATGGGGAAAACCTTTTCCCTGATCCTAGCAGGTCATAACTGAGATACTTGAACAATCTTCATCATAAACACATCTAACTATCGATACCAGTTCCATTTCTCCTTCACAAGTCTTGTCCAGATCCTGCCTTGCCCACCACCACCACCACACACACTCCTCACTGTTGGTCTCATGTGCGAGTCGCCTCTCTTGCCCTTCTCCCCAAACCCGTACACTTGACATCTCAAAGTCATGCCTACATATGTAGAAATGCAGGTGGAGAAACTCACCTGATGAGCCTCTAGATCAAAGAGAGCACAGCCAAAGGCCAACCACACGCCCACCAGGTTGAGGTGGGCTGCCATAGCCTCTAGCTATCCCATCCCCTGTAATTGCTACTGTTTGTCTTTGGCCTCCATCACTGAGATGGCCACCTCCTAGAGATGGCTGTGCAGATGTTCCTTCCGCTCCACGTGTTGCTTGGCCAGTGAGGACCGATCGCACAGTCCAGCAGACAATACTCCACTGAGAAATCCCCTGGTGGCAGGAAAGATCTTGGAGTTAGAGGGTGGTGAAGGTAGAGGACTATGGCAGGAATGCAGTAGGCTAATAGGGAAGAGCAGGTCTGAGCAAGTGAAGGGCATGTGGGTATTGGTCACCATTCAGGCTCTGCACTGCAGCCAAAGGCTGAAGTTCCTTTTTAGAGGCAGGCACACAGTTATGGAAGACCAGCTCATGGGCCTTTAGGGAGAGGGCAGAGAAGTGTGTTACTCTTGGAACAACACTACCCACTCTATCAAAATTGACCTCAAGCATGACCCTTACTTGCTTAAACAGCAGTGCAAACTCCTGGCTGTTGCAGGGGACACGGTCCATGTTCAGACACCCATAGTACCTGAACCAGAGACTTCCAGGCAGCTTCCAGTGTGACTCATTTCCAGCTAAGCTAGGACAGATTGACAAGCAAGCAAAGACAGTCCATCAGGGCAGGGGCTCACAAACCATCCTACCCTGATCAAATGTTAGGCAGATGAAAAGGATTGCAATTTGAACAATCCTACTCTTCTACTTCATAGTAAAGCTCAACATCTCTCTTCCCACCACCCCAAAGAAAGTTGTTTACATCCTGCACTTCTCTCAAAATTATATCCTGACTAAATTAAGCAAACTTGCACTTATATGCTTATTTTGCATAGTTCTGCTTCCACTAGCCATAGGGAGGCCCCTATCACTGCAATCACATACTCATTCCTCGTCCAGTAGCCAACATTCCTCAAAGCATGGCTCCCATATTTGCAAGATCACTTCTACAACCATAGGTGCCAGGAACTTGCTTTCTTTTGAATTTAAGGTTAATATACTACCAACTCTTGGACCCCTCCTCCGTTCAGATGTGACAGACACAAGTTCAGTTGTATATTGGGGACATTTACTTCTCAAACCTGGTGAGGACATCTGCCACCAGCACATCCTCTGGAAGGGGGCACTCTTGCTGCCAGCTCTCCTCATAGAGGACAAACGAGTTGGGGCTATAGGCCAGGCCCAGGCGCAACATCAGCTGCTGGGCCACCTGGGACGAGACAAAGGAGGTGACAGGAGGCCCGGCCACGTCCAGCAGTTGGGCACTCAGTGCTGCAAAGGGGACACAGACAGGGTCACGCATGCCAAGGAAAGATAGATGAGGGGAGGGGATGGAGGTCAATTTCTGAATGACTGGCTCTCCTGGTGAAAACCAAAACATCTTCTATCACTTGCTTCCTCTCCAGGTAGGGATGGAAGCAATAACACCCGAGTTCTGTGAGAGCAGCTGTAACCCTCTTTTGTTAACCTTGAAGCCACCCCAAGGAGGGATTTTTCCACAAACTGAAGTCCTGGTTCCCCCCCTGCTCACCTCCTGGACTGTGGTATGGGAGGTGATGGCCACGTGGCAGGCAGCAGTACCAGGGTGGTGTATGGTGCGCACCATTTCCTGGTGTCCCACCAGCCCTGCAATCTCATCCAATGAGGGCACGCACTCCCACCTCTTGGTCTTACGCAGGGCCTCTGTGATGAAGTGTCCATATTGGGCCATCTCTGAGGCTGGAAACCGATTCTCTGTCCTGCTGGGGTCAGGGAAGGGCTGGCATTAAGATAAGTGAAGACATGTAGTCAAACCTCATTAATATGAATGCTGCTCAGTATTCTACTCCACCCACAAAGACACCTACTAAAGAGCCTACTAATGTGTCAGATCACAAGCAGGGCATGATGGAAATATCCATTGCCTATGGTTAAACCTAGCCTCTGGTTATTGGAAGTATTCTGTCTCTGAACACATAAACTGGGGAACAGGGAGGACACCTGTCCTAATCCCCCTATGAATAAGAGTTGTTGTAAAAGCAGAAAGGGAGGATTTTGTAGACAACCGTCCCCACTCTAATCTCCCTCAGGGTGGCTTTGGCCAGCTGATTGCTGGTCTTTCAGCCTTATGGCAGTCAATAAAGCATTAGACCACCAGCACATCTTTTGCCCCAGACTCACCGGTGCAGGTGCAGGTGCAGGTAGCACAGTACAGGCAAGGAAGGCATAAATGTGCAGCTCATGCAAGTGAGCAGCTGCCAGTAGCGCAGGTCTGCGGGCGCACCTGGAACAGGTGGCTCTGTTGTCTGCTTCACCAGTTGGCAGTAGATCTCATCCACTAGGGGTGGGAGGTCATGGCAAGTTTGCAGCACCCCCTGCATGAGGAGTGCTGGCTCTCGCACCCCCTCCAGCTGCTGCAGCGAGTGGAACAGCTTGACAGCCTCGTCACGAAGCCCTGCGTAGCCTTGGCCACCAGGAGCTGTAGAACAAGGCCAGGGATGGGGAGTGAGAGAAATGAGCCATTAGCTAAGGTCCCATGTACCTAAATCTACCCAACTGCTTGTTCCCATTTTCAGCCACAGAGATGAAGCACATATGGCAGCAAAGACTGAAGCTGATCACTCACCAGGAAGAAGCCACTCACCTGCATAAGAGAAGGGTAGCAGTGGTGCGTAGATAGGACCGGCCGTGTAACACAGGATGGGATTATTGTGATAAATTTGATCCAGGATTTCTGGGCTGTTGCGGTTCTCCTGGGATGAGGTGAAAGATAGGAACTGAGGCATTTAGATTCAACCCCCAAGGGGGTGCTCAACATGGAGAGGAACCTTGAGAGCACCCTCCCAGAGTAGGGGATGGCATAAGCCATGTGCACTGCACGCAGGATTCCTAGCACTATTGTGCCATGGCATCCAAAATGGCACCCTCATAGAATAGCCACTCTAGGAAGTCTGTGTACAACGTGAATGCCCGCTGCCATCCCTTGCAGCTGCTGCTGGTTGCTGATCAAGTGCAAATGTGTCTCCCCCAACTTCCATCTGTATTTTACATAGCAAACCCTCAGGGCAGGCTAAGTCACAGATAAATAGAATAGGCCTAGCTCTCCACCCACGCTCCCAAAGAATTAAATATCAGTACTTTTAATTAACGTAGGCTGCACCTCTCTCACTGAAACAAACACACATGGTTAGATCATGACATAAAAATATTTAAAATACATGAAACTCAAACATTTAGACACACTTAAAACAATTCTAAGAATTATATTACAAAAATTAAGAATCAAAGCCACCAATATGGCCATAAAGGACCGCACCCCTAGAAGAAATGCTGTACATAAATGTCTTCCTTTTTTCAGGAATTAAACCACTGTGTGTACATTACCGAGGACTCCCATTCCTAGCTCCATTAGCATGTCCTTGTGCTCACCCCAACCATTCCCTTCCTGCATCCCTCACCTCAATGTCGCACATGAGGAGCTGCGTGGGGGTTTGCACAGGGGCTTTGCTGATGATGACCTTCTGCAGAGCACAAACCCAATGCACAGCCTCATTTAAGTGCTCCGTGTAGAGCCGGTAGCAGTGCTTCCTGCCAAAAACGGTCACTGCCCAGTATCCTGCAGAAGTGGGAGAACAAAGTACAAACACAACAGAAATCATGCTGGGAGAACCAACATGCAATTAACACACACACACAAATGGGAAACACAGGCCTTAAGATTTCCCTCCGACCCAACCTCACACTCATACACCAGATATATTAGTAGCTGATGATACCCTGGCAGGAAAACCCAGGAACTCGAGCTCCCTGCTGGGTGCATGCACATGCATGCACATGCATACACATATTACAAAGGACACACAAACAAAGGGAGGGAGTTAAAAAGGCCTTCGATTCCTCACTACTGCCACTCGGAGACCACAGAGATGCTAAATGCTCAGAATACTCAAGCAAGTGAATCTAGGAGTCTGGGCTCCCTGCTCTACTCCTCCTTCCCAACCAGTCACAAACACATGCTCTTTACCTGTCTCCTTGTAGGTCTGCTTGTCAGGCCATAGCACGGAGCAGAGACTGGTGAGGACAAGGGACCCAAGGCACCGGGCGCTCACCTCGCACCCACTGTAGTAGTCAAGAGAATCCGCTGTCAACACAAACCAGTACTTGCGGGGCCGCACCCACGGAGTCTTTATACCTCCCCGCACCTCTCGCTGCAGCCAGCCTGGAAGATGGATAGGAAGATGGTGTGATGGGTTTAAATTAACCCCTTCCCCCCAACTTCAGGGCCCTTTGGGTCTCTTTCTGCATCCATAAAGACTACAACAGGGGTGCCCAACCTTCTTGGACTGGTGGGCACATTTGGAATTTTGAGAGTGTTGCAGGTATTTTCACAAAATGGCTGCCATGGAGTGGGCGCTTGCCCAGTCACAAAATATTCATTTCCCAGAAGGCAAACTGGTAAGATTAAATGGAAAGTAATTGGTCCAAGTACCTGAGTACAGGGCAGTGGTGGGGTCTGCTCCAAAACAAAGACACTTTTTTGAACCTAAATAAAGATGACACTGGAGGGCAGCACTTCACTTAGCAGCATGCTAGTCTCACAGTTTTTAAAAAATATATATTAAGAAATAAAATAAAAAGTAGGAGGGGCAGGGAGCCTGGTGTGCACCAAAAGAGGTGTCCGTGAGCACATTGGCACCCACAGGCACCATGTTGAAAGCTTTTTTAAAGAAGTGAAAAATGCAGGTTTCTGCATTGTGAACTACGTTCCAGAATGTGCAGAGAGGCTGTCTCCTGATTACAAGCTGAAGCAGAGGAGGTGACCAGCTGGCCCAGTGCAACCATGGAAGATAAACTGAGTAGTTTCAAGTTCTCTTGGATACTATGCAAGCTGGGACTAGGGCAGCATACTTGATTTAAATCCTGGTGAAAGCCATCAGCCCAGAATGTATCTCTGTTCATTCTTTCCTTTCAAGACACAAGTTACCATTCCTCCATGATAACAGGGAGCCTACCCTTAAAAAGACTGGGTGTCATCTGGTGGTCCTACCACCCTTCCCAGAGGTCGAAATAAAAGAGTCCTGCTTCTAACTTGTGGGTTACATTGCACAAGATCCCACCTTTCAGAATAGCATCAGGTTCATCTTGCATCCTTCCACACTTCTTCTCTGTAATAAGATGGTGCATTTCCTCAGCCACTGGCAAAGACCTGAAGGCAGCAAGCAGGCAATGGGGTGGAGGCATCAACCTGAACTGAAAATACTATTTCCCCCCACCCCAAGATGCTAGACCAGCTTTCCCCATCCCGGTACCCTCCAGTTGTGTTGGACTATAACTCCGATCACCCTTAGCCAACATGGCCATTGATCATGCTGGCTGGGGTGATGGGAATTGTAGTCCAACACGTCTAGAGAACATCAGGTTGGAGAAGGCTCTTTTAGCCCCAGATATTCAGTTCTGGCCCATAATGTCCTTTTCCCAACCTCCTCTAGAGCAGTAGTTTTCAGTATTTTCAAAGACAGGAGGACTACCTTTATCCTCACGTTCAAGGTACCCAAGCAAGTGAAACGTTCCCCCCACCACATGAGATCCATGTTTAATTTTTTTAAACATATGTTTTTACTTCTGCTCCTCTCTTACCACTCATTTTCTCCTTATCTTTCTACCTTATCCACAGTTACTCCTTTCCCTTAAAAAAAATAAGTGTGTGGGGGGGGAGAGACCAAATAAAATGGTAGTTGGGCCTTTGGTGTGATCTGCTCTAGAGCATCGGTCTTCATCTGGTGGGCTGGGACCCACTACTTGGTTGCAGCCTGATCTGAAGTGGATCGCAACAGTAGCACTACCAACATAGAAACAAGATTTTTTTAAAAACCCAATAAGGAGAAGAAGTGGGGTTTTCAAATACAGTCAGGCCTTGGATTGAGAGCATAATTCGTTCCGGAAACATGCTTGTAATCCAAAACACTCTTATATCAAAACGAAATCCCCCCAAAAAAATTTGTAGAGAGATTTTTAATTTAAGCCATACTACAGTACTTGTATTGCAAGACGTCGCTTGTATATCAAGTAAAAAAATATATTAAATAAATATTTTAAAAATTGCTTGTCTTGCAAAACACTCTCAAACCAAGTTACTTGCAATCCAAGGTATTACTGTACATGATTTGGCTAAAAGTGGGCCCAAGGTCTGCTATTGCTCTAAGTTTCCCAAGTTTCCCTCCGAGAACTCCAGCCTCTACTATTTCCATTCCAGCACCTGTCCCCCTTTCTTCCTTTAGAAAAGGAGAGAGGGATACAGCCCACCCCTTCTCTCTACGGTTGTGGGAAAGTGGGCTGCAAGATCTTGCACTGTTAACCTCATACTAAAAATAAGCTGTTTATATAGAAGGGCTGCCAAAAATTTGGGAAATGAAGGCGCTCAGTAGAGGAGAGGATGCTGGCTAGATTGCCTGAGAGAAAAGTGTGTGCATTGTCTTTTGTGTATGTGGTGGGAGGGGGGAGAAAAAAGAAAAAGGAAGTAAGAGATGGGTTGTCCCCTCCTCCCCATTCTATGACCCTCTAGCACAGTGTTCTCCAACCTTGGGTCCTCAGATGTTTTTGGCCTACAACTGGGGCATGCTGGGAGTTGTAGGCCAAAAACATCTGGGGACCCAAGGTTGGAGAACACTGCACATCTCAGAGAGTCCAGCTTTCAAGGATATTTCTAAGGGAGATGGAAAACAGGCAACCCCTAGCAAAACAAGGCTCCCAGTCATTCTAAGGTGAGAGATGCTGGAAGTCAAGCCACAGCTATACCCTTTGACCTGGAAGCTCATCCCAGATACATGGGGGCTGGGTATAGTGATAAAAAAAATCACCTCTGCATATGCTCAGAGGCATTTTTTACTTCATTTTTCTATTGAGAATGGGTTCTGGGGCTCAAATACAAATTCAGTGGTACTTTCAGGCCCTCCTTATGTCATTTGCTCTAACTCCTTCCTGTTCCCAACTAGGCTGCTCTAGCCCTGCTAGGCCTCACTCCTCCCTTCCCCACAAGCTGACCACAGTTATGGTCAACCCCCTCCCCCCAAGGATGAATCCCAGGGCCTTTGGTCTCAGAAAAGAGATTTGTTTGTTTGTTACAGTTATATCCTTCAAGAAGCCCAAGATATGGTGTACATGATCCTCCTCCTCTGCATTTTATCCTCACAACAGCAGCAGCAGCAGCAGCAGCAGCAACCACCACCCTTCTATTTCCCTCTGCCTTTTCCCAGGCCCCATCTGGCAACAGATGAGATGCAAGAGTCACTTCTGCCAGAAGCCTCTTCCTCCATAGCTAAGCCTGGACCCAGCTGGGAACCATTAGCTTGGAAGCAGGGCAGGGGATGTGTGGGTCACCAGACAGAATTATTTTCAAAAATTCTTCTCTTCCCCCAGCTGCTTTCTAGCTGAGAAAGAACTGAAACCTTCAGGAATTAAGAGAACAGATGTATTTGAGAGGCATTAATTTGGACTAGGTTTGAGCCCCAGGACCTATCCCAATATCAGGGATATTTTACTTCTAGGGTACTTCTTTACCCTAGAAGTGAAGTAATCATGAAGAGCAGAGTGCCTCCAAACATGTGCAGAGTATCATCCCCATTTATAGGCATTTCCAGACATCTGAATCTTGGGGGAACACTTTCAGGTAAGAGGGTGTGTCTCCTAGGTAGGCTTAGGTCTCAGCAGCTTAATTTTTTTAAAAAAACACAACATTTGAGCAATTGGATCTTTCCCCCCACTCCCATCCCCATGTTTGCAATCCAAGTCAGTAGGAACCGCCAATCATAGCTTAATTAGAGACACAGGAGCCCCATGACTAATTGAATGTGCAAAAATCCAACAAGCATGTAGTGTAACTTTCCCACTAAAGCCGCCAGCCACTACAGATTTAGGATTAGAAGGTAGGACTTCCAAATGAGGAGACATGTCACTGAGGGAGGCTAATTCACAGAGATGCTTAAGATGTATTTACTAGAACCTTCTCAGTCTTTTTCTTCCAGGTTTAAGAAACTGTCAACTTGAGGCCTGGAAGTGGGGGCCCATGCCAGCAATAAAGGAAAAATCAAGAAGATGGCAAGAAATGGGAGGCTCAGACAGTTTCTGGGCCTCTAGTGAGGGACAGTCTGGAGGGATCAGTCAAATTAGCTGCAGTTTTCCACATGTTTCTATGGTGGCAGTGATGGAAGCCAGAATTCTCACTGTGCGTAACATGCAAACCCCCCCCCACCCCCGCACATGCACACACTTCCCCGCTGGAAATGCCGGTTCTTCTCCACCCACCTCCATGCCATAACCCTTCATTGCTCACCTTTCAGAATCACTGCTAGCACGATTGGGCTGAGTGAGGTTCACCTGCAAGGTGGATTCCTGGAAAGTGGGGGAGATTGGGGGGGGGAGGGACACACCATCAGGACTCAAAGACAAAGCTGCACATGGCAGATGTGAGAGCCAAATATAAGGGGAATTCGGGTAGAACACTGCTGGAAGGGTACAGAGATTGGGGATTTCAAGAGATACAAGAACACCCCCTGCTCCACAATATTGTTTACTTATTCAGGAGGTGTAGGAGGCTGGCTGGAAGAGAGAATGGGGATGCATGATGACATGAGTACATGCAGGCCGCCTCCCGATCCAATTCCCCAACCACACAAGGAAATGAATTATGAATCCGCAACTTTCCCAGGCTGCCTAGTCTGCTCTACGGCCCCTCCCAGGCCACAGTCTTGGCCAGCTGCCTGCTCCCCTTCCGCAAGCTGCAGCTGCTGAACGGGTTCCTGTATCCTCAGCTGACCTTGGTGTTGGGCTCAGCACATTGGTGAGTAAGATGCAGGCAAACAATGTCCTATTATAGCCAAGGCTTCCTTCCTCTGCAGGGGGGTTGGGGGAGAATGCCAGGAGAATAGACAGGTCCCAGTAGATGACAGGGGAAACCCTGGCCTCATGCACTTTATTCAAGGGGACTCCCCAATCTTGGCTAAAATTGCAAGGAAATCTGACATGCAGTTAAGGGGAACTGGACACAAAGCCCAGTTTAACTTAGACATAGCTCTGAACCATTCTCCCAAAGCAAAGATCACATTGGACATTCCTAGGGCGAGAGACACTAAATATAAAGCAAAGCTGAGTGAGCAGGAGCAGGGAGCTACTGTAACAGGTACGGAGTACTGGACAGGGCACCAACTGTCCTGAAGCATTAGAACACTTGTTATAACTCAGCTCTCAAGTTGGCATAGATTGTCAAAATCCTGTGGGGGTGCAGAGGGTGGCAGCAGCCATCAGTAGAGCATGGAAAGATTATTCCCGAGATGAAGAAAAGCTGTAAGTGGGGGGGGGGGGAATCTTGAGCAAGATTTCCTACCCTCAAAAGCTTGCAAAAACGAATCCCCTGTCTTGTAAATCAATTCATCACATTCCAAATTACAGATGCTATTGGATTCTAGGATCAAAAATATTGGTTTAAAGCAGGGATGGGGAAACGTGTGACCCTCCAGTTGTTGTTGGACTGCAACTCCCATCATCCCTCACCATTGGCTATGTAGCCCAGGGCAGATAGGAGTTGCAGTCCACCAAGATCTGGAGGGCCACACGTTCCCCACCCCTGATTCAAAAAGAATTGTTCAGGCACTTACAAATTCATGCATCAGGGCCAGCCCTCTCATGAGGTGGGGTGAATCCCGCACCTCAGGTGGTGGAGCGGAAGGAGCAGCAAATTGCACCTCTCCCCGACTTCAGGAGGGCCCGCCACCAACTCCAGCAGGTGCTCCAGAGAGCCCCGCCATGGCATTTGCTGCAGCAACAGAGTGGCAGGTGAGGATCTCTGGAGCACCTGCCCTCCTCTCTCACTCTGAGTGGCTGCTCTTAGCCACCCGTCCTCTGGCTCACATTGCTCTCAGCCACACACCCTCGGGCTCATGCTGAGAATCCTCTCAGCACGAGCCAGAGAGAGGGCAGGCTCCCTGGAGAGCCATGTTGGTTGCGGAAGTGGCTGGTGTGGCTCTTCAGAGAACTGGCCAGGCTGAAATGCCTGTCTCTGAGGCTATCTTCAGGGACACCGCTCCACACCTGGCTCTGAGGAAGGGCCCCCTCAGAGACAGGCATTTCAGTCGGCTCTTGGAAGAGCCGTGCTGGCCACTTCCTTAGCCAATACAGCTCTGCAGACAGACAGACAGCCTGCCCACGTAGTGACTGACACAGTGGTAAGGGGGAGGCGGTGGTACGTATTCTCTTCCGCTGCCTGAGGCTTTCACCAGGGCTACATGCATGCACCCAAACCAGGGGCATTGGTGCTTGAGATGCCTTCCTTTTATGTTATGCTATGTATGTTATGTTTATGCTCTCTACCCACACTTCCCTCTGGTATTTCAGCCCCAACCCTTATGCTCTGCAGCTTAGAAGAACATGGAGCCAGTAGCTACCTAGCTGCATACTGACTGACCCCTTATGCCAGGGAAGGGTAATGTGTGGCCCTCCAGATGTTTTGGCCTACAACCATTGGCTATGCCTATGCTGGCTAGGGCTGATCCGAGTCGTAGGCTAAAACATCTGGAAAGCCACAAGTTGCCCACCCCTGCCTTATCCTTTCATTCTGATTAGAGAGAATGGCATATGTGAGTAGCGATGGGTTGAATACCGTATATCACGTGGGGGGGAGGAACAAAAGGTTGATAGACTGAGCATGTAGAGAAGGATGCAAGACTGGGAGAAGGAGCGAAGGAGGCAGGAGCAGGCAAAGGGAACATCAGGGCCTGCTCTAGTTGGACTGCCCCCCCCCCCCCGGATATCAGAGGGGAAGCAGGGCCACAGGAAAGCCAGTGTTTTTGTGAATTGTTGTAAACAGCCCCAGAGAGCTTCGGCTATTGGGCGGCATATACATTAAGTAAATAAATAAAATACATTGGGCCAAAGACATGAACAAGAAAAAGGAGAGGCAAGTCCTGATTTATAATTAAACATGCATAGGCATTGGCCTTTGCAACAGGTTGGCCCTGTTTAAAATGAATTGTTTAGAATTTATTAGTAGAGCAGGTCTGATGTTCTAATAACACTTGAAAAAGTAAAACGTTGCTGGGTTTACTTTTGGTTATTAAACCTGCACAATTTTGTTCTCTTCAGTTTAAGATAAGCTTTAGAATAGCTTTGGTTGTCAAAATTAAGAGTTCAGAATTTACAACATATCTTATTTGTGGAGAAAGCCCAAAACTCAGTACACACACGCACACACATCTTTCCCCAAAGGAGGGGGCAAGGGGAGGAGGGATGAGGTCACCAGGGAGTAGCCAGACAAGTCATCAGCCCCAACAAAGGAAGACCTCGGCAGAGATCCACAAACGTCCAGGAAGGGCCATCAAGGACCATCAGCAAACAGGGCAGCCTCAAAGAGCTGCAAAGGTTTCCCTACGTCACCTTCTTCCCGGGCAGGAATAAGCCCATCCACACGAAGGGGCAGGCATAAGCCCCCACCTGACCTAGGGGGCGGGGGGAGAGCGGGGAATCCGGGGTAGAAAACCCCTCTCCCGTCCCGGCTGGGGTTGTTGGGAACCACGGGGCCAGATCCTCCTAAGCAACAGCCGCCCAGGCACTCCGTTCTCCGCTAGGAAGCGCCGATCGGGAGCTGGGCTGAAACTGACTAGAAGTATTGTCTTTGATGTAAGGAGAGTGACCTGAATGTAACCTGCTAGCCACGGAGCCCGCTCATTGGGTAAGACGCGAGTCAACTAAGGTTGTGTTGACTGTAAACGTATTCTTAGAAGACTGCTAGTTCCGATTTAATCATTGTATAAACAAATAAAAGCCTTATTTGGGCATACAAAGACTGGTGGCTTTTCCTCTTGTACTAGAGAGCCGATACGAGCCTTAGCGCTGTGCCGGTTAACCCTAGAGTTGCCGAACTCACGCAAAGGATCCGGTTGCTGATCCTTCACATTATTAAACTACTGACCCCATATTCAGTGTTGCCCCAACCTGCAGAGAAAGAGAACTGGGACTCAAAGACCAAGGAAAAATGTAAGTATACAGTATGTATAAGTTGTTATCAGGGATAATATACAAAATTGTGGCGTATGTTTAAGTTAAAGCCTTAACGTACAATGTCCATGTTTTTGGGTAAATGAGCAAGTCTGTATGTGTGGAGAAAGCCCAAACCCCAGTTACACACACACACACACACACATTTCCCCTAAGGGAGGGGGCGAGGGATGAGGGATGAGGTCACCGGGGAAGCAACCAGACAGGTCATCAGCCCAACAAAGAAGGGCCTCGGCAGAGATCCACAAAAGTCCAGGAAGGACCATCAAGGACCATCAACAAACAGGGCAGTCTCAAAGAGCTGCAAAGTACCACTACGTCACCTTCTTCCCGGGCAGGAATAAGCCCACCTAAACGAAGGGGCAGGCATAAGCCCCCACCTGACCCAGAGGGCGGGGAGAGCGGGAAATCCGGGGTAGAAAAGCCCTCTCCCTTCCGGTAGTTGGTTGTTGGGAACCACGGGTACGCCAGGACCAGATCCACCTTAAAGCAAGCCGTCCGGGTACACCGTTCTCATCCAGGAAGTGCCGATCGGGAACTGGGCTGACACTGACTAGAGTACTGTCTCTGATGTGAGGATATTGACCTGATTCAATCTGCTAGCCTGGGAGCCTGCTCATTGGGTAAGACAGGGGTCAGCTAAGGTTGTGTTGACTGTAAACGTATTCCTAGAAGACTGCTAGTTCCGACCTAATTATTGTATAAACAAATAAAAAGCCTTATTTGGGCATACAAAGGTTGTGGTTTTTCCTCTTGTACTCGAAAGCCGATACGAGCCGTATTGCTTTGCCGGTTAACCCTAGAGTTGCCGAACTCACCCAAAGGATCCGGTTGCTGATCCTTCACATGGTGGCAGACGACGGGACAATTGGAAACCACATTTGACAGTCGGAACTAACAGGGCTTCGGGCAGGCTAGTAGATTGCTGGGGAGCACTCAGATCAAAGAAAATGAATAACCTGAGCCAAGAGCAAGCGGAGCTAGTGAGCAGCCCAGGGACCCCAACCCAGACCTCCACAATGGAGTGGGTGGTGCGGCCGAAGACTGCAAGGCAAGAAGGGGGGGGAGCCCCCTCATCGTTGTTAGTAGGGCAGGAACCCAAGCAGTGGGGTAGCCCCAGCCTTACCAGTAGCGGCAGGAGGAGCGAGATGAGGGACCCTGAGGTAGAGGAAGACCTCGACAGAAGGGTTGCCGGCGGAGCCATGGGGGGAGGAGGGTTGGATGCCCTCTTTCCCCAACTCAATTGGCAGCAAGCCAGGGAGTTGATGCAGCATCAACAAGAAATGTGCCAGCAGCAACAAGTAGCGCTACAGATGCAGCTGGAGTTGGCCAGGCTGACCATGGGCACCGGACAAGGGGGAACCCCTGCACCCCAGGGTGGGGGTACCATGACCCCTAAATGGGACAGGAAGCAATTCCCCACCTACCAGTCGGGACAGGATGTGCTGATCTTTTTCACCCTGTTCGAGGCTGCCTGCCTGGAGCAGAGGGTGCCGGACAACTTAAGGATGTCTGCCCTGAGGACTCAGGTCAGCGGGGAACTGGCTGATCTCCTGGGTATTCACACCCAAACTGCCCCCTTGGACTATGGGGCGTTCAAGGAAGCGGTGAGAGAGAGGTTTGCCCTCACCGCCGAGCATTGTCGCCGTAAATTTCGTTACGGACAGCCTACCCCAGGGGACACGTATGCCTCCTGGATGGCGCACCTGGGGCAGGTTTGGGACGCATGGATTGGGGCCACCGGGAAGACCACTTTGGCGGACGTGTGGGAGCTCATGATCCAGGAGCAATTTTGTGCCACTATCCCTGAGGACTTAACTACGGCGGTGAGGGATCGGGACCCCCCAAACTGTAGGGAAATGGGCAAGTTGGCCGACCAAATGGGACTGTATCGGCAGCCCAAAGGAACAAAGGGGGGCAACCTCAATCGTGGCGGGGCTAAGGGGAGCGCAGAAAAGGGCAACCCCAAACCTCGGGAGGGAGCCCTAGGCAAGCCCAAAGAAAGCCCCAGCGCCAGCGGCTCTTTTTATTGCAAAGAGCCGGGGCACCTCAAGAGGAGCTGCCCCAAACTCCTCGCGAAGAGCCGTAACGCCAAGACATCGCCGGGCAAGGTGGGGAGGATGCTGGCTCCAGAGTCCCGCGAACCGGAGGAACACGAGGAGGATCAGCAGTCCAGCTCGTCCCTCGAGGAAGACGGGGAAGATGCGGCGCGGTCCCTGAGGAGCGGAGGACAACATTCGCTGGGGGCCATCTCACAGGCATCCTTGATGCGCATTGCCTCGCCGGAGCAGCTGCGGTGGAGCCAGGACAAATTCTGTGAGTCCATCTCTGTGAACAATGTTTCCCATGTAGGGTATAGGGACACTGGGGCGGACATAACTGCTTTACCTCGGAGTAAGGTAAAGAAGAGACAGTTGCTAAAAGGGCGCACCTGTGCCATAAAGCCCTATAACTCTCCCAACATAGCTGTTCCCCTCGCCCGGGTCTGGGTCAAGTACAAGGGATGGGAAGGGGAGGTGGATGTTATAGTGCATGGACAACAAGACTGGGGAATCATCATTGGGAACGACATTGCGTTCCGGGCTGCCCAGGTCAAGGTGGGGGTGGTGACCCGGCGTCAGGCCAAGCAAGCCCCTGCCCCGCAGCCCCTCAGGTCCCCGGTCTCCCGTCCCGGTCGTGGTAAAGTGACCCCGGCAGAGACAGCCAGCCGCTCCCCGCCGCTCCCCGCAGTTGTGGGGAGGGGAGAAGACTCCGGGGGGTTCGCGCCAATGGCCCGAGATTTTGGGACTCAGAAGGCGTTTCAAGAGGAGCAGCAAAGCGACCCGTCCCTCCAGGGATGTCGGGATCGGGCCAGTCAAGGGTCCGGGGTAGGGGACCAGTCAGAGCAGTTTTTGTGGGAGGCAGGAGCCCTCTACCGAGAATTCTGCCCAAGGACTGAACCGGGTCCCCAACCAAGGAAAAGACAATTAGTTGTGCCTGCGAGGTACTGCCAGGCTGTGCTACAGCTGGCCCACGATGTGGCGTGGGGGGGTCACTTGGGACAGAAACGGACATTGGCCAGGGTGACAGAGGGGTTTTACTGGCCCATGGTGGCCAATGAAGTGCGGGAATATTGCCGGTCCTGCGATGTCTGCCAGCGGGTGGGGCATAACCGGGACCATCCGAAAGCCCCCCTGCAACCCCTACCCATTGTGGGCATCCCCTTTGAAAGGATAGGGATGGATATCGTGGGACCCTTGAATCCCCTCACCAAGACGGGGAAGAAGTTTATATTGACTGTTGTTGACTTTGCTACCCGTTATGCAGAGGCTTTTGCTCTAGCCTCCATCTCCGCCACCAGCCTGGCTAAGACTCTCCTCTCTCTTTTCGCCCGCCTAGGAATGCCCCACACGGTGGTTTCGGACTGCGGCACGGGATTCGTGTCCAAACTGTTTTAAAAAATGTGGGAACTGGGGGGTGTGGAGCACCTGACTTCGGTGCCATATCATCACGAGACCAATGGGCTGGTGGAACGTTTCAATCAGACTCTTGAAAAAATGATCAGGGCTTATGCGGCTAAGCACCCTGGGACTTGGGATCAAGCCCTCCCCTACTTGTTGTTTGCCTACCGGGACTCCCCCCAAGAAAGCCTGGGATTCTCCCCCAACGAACTGATGTTTGGAAGGGAGCTCAGGGGACCTTTGGCTCTGTTACGGGCGGAATGGGAGGGGGTTGCCGCAGAAGCCTCCATGCCGGTGCATACTTTCATGCAGCACCTCCAAACTGTCCTTCGGGAGGTGAGGGAGACGGCGCAGCAGCATCTCGAAGCAGCGCAGCAGCGGCAGAGCGCGTGGTACAACAGGGCGGCTGTGCCACGGACTTTTGAAGTGGGGGACCAGGTGTTGGTACTACGCCCCCAAAAGACTGGACAAATTGTGCTTGAAGTGGGAGGGCCCAGGGACCGTGATCGGAAGGTCGGGGGAAGTGAACTATCAAGTGGCTTTCCCGGGACAGCCGGGGAGGCAAAAGGTATTCCATGTAAATATGCTGAAATTGTATGTGGAACGGGGAACGAAGGTGGGGGGAGTGCAGGAATGTGTGGAACCGGGAGACCCTGACGGAGGGTTGTTGGCCGAGTGGGGGGAAGGGGGAGGAATGGAGGAGATCAAACTGTCCCCCTCTCTGTCCGAACAGCAGCGGCAACAGATCACCCAGGTCTTAGAAGATTTTCAGCCCATGTTCTCGGACCGTCCGGGATGCACCACACTCACACAACACACCATTGACACAGGGGATAGCCCCCCCATACAATCCCTACCCTACCGAGCGGTGGGGCCCCATGCCCAAGTCGTTGCCGAGGAGGTCCAAGCCATGCTGGACTTGGGGGTCATTGTTCCTAGCTCGAGCCCCTGGTCCTCCCCGATCGTGTTAGTAGCTAAAAAAGATGGTGGTGTCTGGTTCTGCGTAGACTACCGGAAAATAAACAAAGTGACCGTCCCTGACCCCTACCCCATTCCCAACATGGATGTGCTGTTGGAGAGGCTTGGGGGGGCCAAGTACATCACCACCCTGGATCTGACAAAGGGTTATTGGCAGGTCCCGCTCGATTCGGATGCTGCCCTGAAGTCTGCCTTTGTGACCCACCTGGGGTTGTTCCAATTCACCACCCTCCCTTTTGGGGTCCGCAATGGTCCGGCTACCTTCCAGAGGTTGGTAAACAGAATGTTAAATGGGCTGGGGGAGTTCGCCTGCGCGTATCTAGATGACATCGCCATTATCAGTTCCACCTGGGAACAGCATTTACAACATGTCCGCCAGGTGTTTCAGAGGATTCAGGATGCAGGGCTGACGGTGAAGGCGAAGAAATGCCAGGTTGGGAGGGGGGAGGGGGAGGATCTGGGACACAAGGTAGGGGGAGGTAGTGTCAAGCCCCTAGAAGCCAAGATAGAATCGGTGCGCACCTGGCCCCAGCCCCAGACGAAAAAGCAGGTCCAAGCTTTTCTAGGGCTGGCTGGCTATTATCGTAAGTTCGTGCCCCATTTTAGCCAGCTAGCCGCCCCCCTGACTGATTTGTGCAAGAAGCGGCAACCCGTTAAGGTCCAATGGTCAGCCGCTTGCCAGGCAGCGTTTGAAGGGCTGAAAGCCTGCCTGATGGCAGCCCCGGTGCTGCAAGCCCCAGACTTTGAAGCCCCTTTTGTTCTGCAGACGGATGCCTCGGAAGCGGGGATGGGAGCCGTCTTGCTGCAGGAACGGCCAGAGCAGGGGCTGTGCCCGGTCGCCTTTTTGAGTAAAAAACTTTTGCCTCGGGAGCGGAACTTGGCCACTGTCGAGAAAGAGTGCCTAGCAATAGTGTGGGCAGTGACCAAGCTTCGCCCCTACCTGTGGGGCCGCCGGTTCCGACTGCAGACCGACCATTCCCCCCTGTGCTGGCTGGATAGGGTGAAGGGGTCCAACCAGAAGCTGTTGCGGTGGAGTTTGGCCCTACAGGATTTTGATTTTTCAGTAGAGCACATCAAGGGTAAGGACAACATCGTGGCAGATGGGTTGTCCCGGGCTTTCTCAGTAGGAGACAGTTAGATAGGGATTGGGGTGGTAGACCCCAATGCCATCTTTCCCCAAATGGGAGGGTGTGGAGAAAGCCCAAACCCCAGTTACACACACACACACACACACATTTCCCCTAAGGGAGGGGGCGAGGGATGAGGGATGAGGTCACCGGGGAAGCAACCAGACAGGTCATCAGCCCAACAAAGAAGGGCCTCGGCAGAGATCCACAAAAGTCCAGGAAGGACCATCAAGGACCATCAACAAACAGGGCAGTCTCAAAGAGCTGCAAAGTACCACTACGTCACCTTCTTCCCGGGCAGGAATAAGCCCACCTAAACGAAGGGGCAGGCATAAGCCCCCACCTGACCCAGAGGGCGGGGAGAGCGGGAAATCCGGGGTAGAAAAGCCCTCTCCCTTCCGGTAGTTGGTTGTTGGGAACCACGGGTACGCCAGGACCAGATCCACCTTAAAGCAAGCCGTCCGGGTACACCGTTCTCATCCAGGAAGTGCCGATCGGGAACTGGGCTGACACTGACTAGAGTACTGTCTCTGATGTGAGGATATTGACCTGATTCAATCTGCTAGCCTGGGAGCCTGCTCATTGGGTAAGACGGGGGTCAGCTAAGGTTGTGTTGACTGTAAACGTATTCCTAGAAGACTGCTAGTTCCGACCTAATTATTGTATAAACAAATAAAAAGCCTTATTTGGGCATACAAAGGTTGTGGTTTTTCCTCTTGTACTCGAAAGCCGATACGAGCCGTATTGCTTTGCCGGTTATCCCTAGAGTTGCCGAACTCACGCAAAGGATCCGGTTGCTGATCCTTCACAGTATGATACTCAATTACTCTTGACATGGGACAGGGCATTTTTGTAGCAGCACCAAATTTGTGCAACTCCCTCCTCAAGGGGATATAATTGGCTCCCCCTCTGCCTTCAGGTGAGCAGTGAAAATGTTTTTATTTGGTTTAGCTTTCCATGATTGTTGGTATGAGCTGATTATTCTTCTTGTTCCTATGTCTCTTCTGCTTTGTTTCCAAGCTTTTAAGTTCTTTGGTTTATTTATTTATATTTATTTATTATATTTATACCCTGCCTTTTTTCCTGCAAGGAACCCAAAGCGGCTTACACAGTGCTTTTTTTCTGGAGAAAAAGGTACCGGAACTCTTGGATTACATTTCCTCGGGAGTAGATGGCGATTAAATTGTAATGCAATTAATAGAAGAAAAGGTGCTGGAACTCAGTTCCGGTGAGTTCCACCAGAAAAAAAGCCCGGGGCTTACATAATCATCCTCCTCTCCATTTTATCCTCACAACAACCCTGTGAGGTAGGTTAGGCTGAGAGGCAGTGACTGGCCTAAAGTCACCCAGTGAGTTTCATGGCTGAGCGGGGACTCGAACCCGGATCTCCCGAGTCCCAGTCCAACACTCTCACCACTACGCCACACTGGCTTAGAAGTGTTTTATATTTTGTATTGTATACCACTCTGAGAGTCCTTGACTGAGTCCTTGAGGGTAGTATAGGAATATTTTAATGAAATAGAATTCCCTTCATTTTTTGTAAAGGGAATTCACAGACTTAGGTGAGCAATTTTAGGGGGAGGAGCAGGGACAGAATTTATCTTAATTGCAGTTCAATATTAGCTACCATTTATACTGTGCATTTTGGTGTTGAAACCTCTCTCTCTCTCTCTCTCTCTCTTTCACACTCACACACACACACACACAGCGAGAGAGAGAGAGAGAGAGACAGCTATAATTCAGCTATTCTTGTTCTTCCCCTGATGTTTAGCCAGATAATACTCCTCAGCAAGTAAATTCAAATCAAATTACATACCACCACAACAAAGTCTTGATAATATGGATACAATTCTAATACGTGAGGTCATTTCAGCACTTTAAAAGTGGAGTATACAGTAATACCTTGGATTGCAAGCATACCTTGGATTGCAAGCATAATTCGTTCCGGAACCGTGCTTGTAATCCAAAACACTCTTATATCAAAGCGAGTCTTTGGCGGGCGTGAGCGGGGCCAATTTCAGCCCGCTACGCCTACTTGAGGCGAGTGGTTACATCCCTATTTGTCTTGCAAGACGTTGCTTGTTTATCAAGTCAAAATTTATAAAAAATATTTGCTTGTCTTGCAAAACGCTCTCAGACCAAGTTACTTGCAATCCAAGGTATTACTGTAAATGCATTCTGGCGCTGTTGCTCATTACCTATTTGCCAGTACTATATTCATCTGCCAGGGGGCAGCGTCTAGGCACCTATGAAGGAAGAGCGGGGCTTGCAGCAGCAGCATCCAGGCAGGTAGAGCGCTAGCAGCAGAAGACATCCTGCATGTGACAGCCATCTCTACCAATACCAACGTTGTAAAGGCAGAGAGAGCCTGCCTGTTCTTCTCCTGGCCGTTTGCTGGAGCATGCTGGGAGTTGTAGGCCAAAAACATCTGGGGACCCAAGGTTGGAGAACACTGCTGTAGACTCTTGGGGATGCCCTTCCCAGGCCCCAGCATCCTCCATTCCTCTTTCAGAAAGCCTTGGACTAACTCACATGGCTAAGACACTGGACCTGAGCAGAGGCCAGAGCCTTGCTATTCTGTAAGTAAAGTTACAACAGAATGATGTCCTTTAACGATGCAGCTACCAGAGCTGCAGGAGATAAAAGCTGCCATTTCAAGCACTTTCTGATACAATCTCTCTTGCTGAGATGGCACCAACCTTTAGGTAGAACTATCTGGCCGGATTCAGGTTCCTGCCCTTCTGCTTGAAGAGGATACTTTCGGGTTCTATTACTACCACCGCAATGCTTCATCTTAAGCTTTGCCTCTCTACTATTAATAACCACGGGGCTTCTTGTGTGGATATGAGCCTAGAGACGGCTCCTATGGGCCATTCTACCCTAAACCAGTCAGGTGACACTACAACACACCCAGCTGACACATATCTGGTGGCCGATATCTCTGGTCTCTTCAGGACCTGGTCTCTCAAGCTCGACAAGAAGTGGAAACCTTGACAAGAAGTCTCTTAAGCTTGAACTTGGAAGTGGCAAGCTAACACCTCCCAGAAATCTGCTTTGGCACAGCATCCCATTGGGAAAGCAATTCTGGTAGCTTCACACAATAGTTCGAAGACATCATCAAGCAGTTGGAACATCTTCCCTATGAGGAAAGGCTAACATGTTTTGGGTTATGTAGCTTAGGGGGGAAAAGACAGCTAAAGGGGGACATGATAAGAAGTTTATAAAATTATGCATGGTGTAGGGAGAATTAAATCCCACCCCCTTCTCAACACTAAAACTAATGAAATTATTCTCATTAAACTCAGGACAGAGAAGATAAAGTAGTTCTTCACGCAACACAATTAATTTTACAGCATTTGCTGCCCCAAGATGTGATGGCCATGGGCCTAGATCAGCCTTGCCCAGCTTGGTACCCTCCAATGTGTTGGACTACAATTCCCCAGGGCATCTCCCATTTGCCATGCTGGCTGGGGATAATGGGGTTGTAATCCAACATACCTGGAGACCACCAGGTTGGGGAAGGCTGGCTTAGGTGGTTTTAAAATAGGATTAGACCTGTCTTTCCTAAATGTGTCTGTCAATGGGTACTACCTATGACAGCTTAATGGAACTTTCAAGTCCAAAAGTGGTATTTTTCTTCTGAATACCAGTTAAGGGGGAGGGGAAAAAGCAGAGGGACTGTGGACTTCACACCCTGCTGTGGACTTCCAAGAACCTCCTAGTTGGCCACTGTTGGAAACAGGATGATGGACTCTTAGTCTAATCCAACAGGTCTTCTCATCTTATGCAGTGACTAAATATGAGCTTCATCAGAGCTCTGGACTCTCAGAAAGAGTGCCATGGTTAGCAGGGGAGGAGGGAAGGGGAAATCTTCTGTACCAGCCTCACTCTAAAGTCCAGATGTGGAATGTTGATCTATCCCCAGTTACTTCTAATTGGTCACATATTCTTCAAATATTATTGCTAAGTAGGATTAAGGAGGAGGTACTTCTCAGCCAGTGGGGGATGGGGGGAGGGAGAGGAGGGAAGGGAAGCAACATGCAAATATCCCAGCAGCCAACCCCCTCTCACTTCTCAGGATGTGTGACACACACAACCTTCTCTTAAGTCCATTCAAGGGCAACTGTCAGCCAAAACCTGCAAGTACAAAGACAATCTCCAGCCAGGGCCTACAAATGAAGCTAGAGGCAGGGATGTGTTGGCAACTCAAAGGTACAACCCACTTGGCAGTCAAGCTTTGAGATCCCCTTCCCTCCCCTAAACCCAAGGCTGTCCCTTCCTTTCCTGTGGAATTCTAATAGCACACTTGTGGAAAACTAAAGAACCCCTAACCAGTTCCTTCCAGCCAGCGGTGATGCACTGCCTCAACATGTTCCATCTCGTTCCTCTTAATAGGGCCTGCCTTCTTGAATAGGGAAGCATGAGAGGCTCCTGAGCAGAAAGGGTGTGTGTGTGTGTGTGTGTGTGTGTGTACACACACAGAGCCTCAGCAGATCCATTTCTGGGTTAAGCTAAACTTTATGAAGTGTCTTGAATTCTAAAGGCCAGCCAGCCAGACTTCAGGCCAGTTCTGTCCACGAAGGAAGGCAACTTGTCCTTTTGCAAGTGCCAAGAAATGATGCCATTAAAAAGATTATCTAAAGAGACAAAGGAAAGATGTCCTTGGTGGCCAGGCTCCTTCTGCACTAGTACAAGCATCACCGTGTCTCTAAAAATCAACTGGCATCAGCCTACAGCCATGGCTTCATTTCAGGCAGGGCCTGCCTACCTTGAACCTGTTTTGAATGTGGATTTCAGTCATAATAAATGACAAAGATGATACTACGTTTGGGTATGTGCAGAGTGCATTGCCTCCAGAGTAACCACAATCAGCCCTCACATAAGCCAAAGGGACCTGAATCTTCTTTCTGGAAATTATCCATTGGTAAAGGGGCAGGAAGGTGGATGGAGCAAGTGAGGAAATTCACCCACATCTCAGCTGGCTTGAGAGTTCTCTTCTTTCCCGTGAGGGAGGCAAGCAGATGGCAAAAGGACTTGTAGGCCCCTTCCAACTCTACTTTCTATGATTCTTCCACTTTCTGGGGAACAGAATGGCAGCGGGAAATGTGGGGTGGGGGACATGAATGACTTCCTTATGAACTCCTTGGTGGCATTTTGATGGGCCCTGAGTTCATGCCAGCCAACAGGCAGCCTGGCTCTCATCATCCTGACACTCATGACTTTCCTCTGCCCACAACTGAAAGAAAATGCACTGGGGAGCGAGCAGTGTCCAAGCAGCTAGGACAAGAGCTCCTCGTCCTGCATGATTCATGGCAATGCCATGATATAAGAATTATAAATATGAGGAAACATCCCCACTCACCTTGCCAGCAGATCACTCCTGTGGCTGGCTTAATTCTACCTATCTGGGGAAGACTGATTCCATTGAAACAGGGAGGGTGAAGCAGGTAATATTGCCTCTGGGATGGTGCCCTAATGGCTTAGTTTTATAGGTTGGAAAGAATCAAGCAGATGGGGTGTGTGTGAATGTCATTCCACAAGTTAGACAGAACACAAATAGCATAGGATTACCCCCCCCCCCCCAAAGTGCACTAAAGAAAGCTGAACATATGAACAGAGTCAGAGTCCAAGGCATAAGTCTTCGCAAATGAAGAATGTGGGGCCCGGGCTTAGTTTGAGTCAAAAGTCGACTTAGAAGGCCTCTGAGCATGTTCCAAATGAATTCCTTCGCATCACTGAGTAACATAAGCAAGTCCACATCATACACATGGGGAGGGCTCCCAAGTTCTAGCCCGTTTCTCTTTAAAAGTCAACCTGTGCTGTGCCAAGTTCCAGCCCAGGCACTTACGGTCCGGAAGACCTTGTCCTCCGGAGGTCGGGGACGGGACGGGTTACTCCTCTAGGCCCAGAAAAGCACGGGATAAATGACAAAAGTGAGATCTGCTTTCTAGCTCTGCCCGGAGGGAATGGGGCGCAACCCCGACACCGCCCGCTCCCGCCCGCGAAGAGCCCACCTGGTCGCCTTGACTGCGCAGTTCGAAGGACTCCTCGGCCTCCTCTTCGCCTGCCACCCCATTGCTTGCCTCCCCATAGTCACGCCGGAGCAAGGTGAAGCCTTGCCGACAGCACAGCAGCCACCACCAGCCGCCGGAGAACGGCATCCGGAGCCTAATCTCTCATCAGGCGACTCGATCTGCGCAGGGACAGGACGGAGCGCCCAGGGCGCGCTTGGAGAAGCGAAATGTCGCTCGCCCGGCGCCCCGATCTAGCCGTCCGCTTCGCTTGCCTAGCCGGGATCTCGCCCCGCCACAGCTCTCCCCGCCCCCGTCCAGCAGCGGGGGCGGTGCGCGTCAAGGCGAGGCCCTGCCGGTTGCCCAAGCGGGAGCCACCCTTTCCGGGGGGGGAGGCGGCGGCCCGGCGCCTTATTGCGTCACGCGGCCCGGATTGACGGGGGAGGGCGGCCCGGGGCCCTCGCCATCCCCCCCCCGCCTTGACTGGAGGCCGGGCTCCGGCTCGCTGCCAGAACAAGTGCTAACTAAGGAGCCAAATGACTGCGTGCCCCCGAAGCGTCGCTGGGGCAGGGCGGCACGAGAGGGCGCGGCGTGGCTTTCCCATTTTGGCCGGAGAAGGGAAGGGGGTACGGAGGATCCGAAGCTCCTGAGGTGGCGGCGGGGATTTTTGATCATGCGAAGCTTCAGCCCTAGATCATTATGAAATAGAGGAGTCAAAGTTCTCTCGGGCATGTGTGGAGGATTTTTCCTCTTACAATTACTTCGAGCCACTCTCCACCCCCGCCCCACACCCAATGTACAGGAGTTAAGATAGAGGGATTTTCGAGTGCATGACTTCCAGGCGAGCTTGAAACTAAGGCTTCACAGGCCATCGCCCCAAAGTATGTGAAAAATAATAAAAGACGAGTTCTCCTGGGCATGTGCAGAGTTCCCTTTCCTCCACTTCGAAATAACTAGAGCCAGCACATCCACACATTCTGGCCTTCCAGGCCAGATAATAATATACACGCAGTCCCCAGGTTACGAACAAGTTCCGTTCTTAAGAATGTCTTTAAGTGGAATTGGTATGTAAGAACAGCATAGCGCTCTCTATACGTTAAAAATCGGCATTTACGCAAATGGCGTAGTCTACTACGCTATGGGTTGTCTGTAAATCGGACGTTCTTAATTCGGGACTGCCTAATTAGTAGGCCAGTCACAGGCATTTTTCAATTTTTTAAAAAAGTACTGCTTGAGTTCCATTACTTTCCATTACATAAATCATAGAATCATAGAATCATAGAAAAGTAGAGTTGGAAGGGGCCTACAAGGCCATCGAGTCCAACCCCCTGCTCAATGCAGGAATCCAGGTCAAAGCATCTCTGACAGATGTCTGTCCAGCTGCACCTTGAATGCCTCCAGACTGGGAGAGCCCACCACCTCCCTAGGTAGTTGATTCCATTGTCTTATTGCTCTGACAGTCAGGAAATTTTTCCTGATGTTTAGGTGGAATCTAGGTTCCTGTAACTTGAGCCCATTATTCCGTGTCCTGCAAACTGGGGTGAAGGAGAAGAGATCTTTGCCCTCCTCTGTGTGACATCCCTTCAAATACTGGAAGAGTGCGATCATATCTCCCCTCAGTCTCCTCTTCTGAAGGCTAAACATGCCCAGTTCTTTCAGTCTCTCCTCATAGGGCCTTGTTTCCAGTCCCTTTATCATCCTTGTTGCCCTCCTCTGAACCCTCTCCAGTTTGTCTATGTCCTTCTTAAAGTGAGGTGCCCAGAACTGGACGCAGTACTCAAGATGAGGCCTAACCAGTGCCGAGTAAAGGGGAATTATCACTTCCCGCGATTTGGAAGCTATACTTCTATTAATACAGCCCAAAATTGCATTTGCCTTCTTTGCAGCCACGTCGCATTGCTGGCTCATATTCAGTTGATCAAGCAGTATACTCTCGGTTACTAGCTTCTTCACAGTGATGCCAGAGAAGCTGAAACAACATTTGAACTGTGGATGGCAAGTCTATCAACCGCTATCAACTATAATGACTATATGGAGCTTCTGTATTCAATGGCAGTGTGCCACTAAATACCAGGGAGGGGAGGGCTGTTCCTTTCATGCCCTGGCTGTGTGATCTTGCCAGAAGCATATGGTTAGCCACTGTGGGAAGCAGGATGTGGACTACTATATGGGTTTTTCATCTGTTCCAGAAGGTTCTTAATTATGCTCTTAACTCTTCTTTCTCCTTAGATGTCCTGTGAACGGTGGGATTTGCAGATGTCGGATGGTGAGATCCTTTAGGCTTGACTAACTACTGACTTTGCACTTGGATGGGGGTGATTCTGCAGAACCTCTGTCTGCAGGCTTGCTTTCCCCTGCTATATTTTCACACTGGACATTAAAAAAGGTCTTGAGCTTTCTTACATGTGAAGGTTATAAGTGGGACTGAAAGTAGAAGAGTGCAATTTTAAAACTTAATGCACATTCTTCATGTAGGTTTGCATTCCAGACTGATCCAAAACAGAGAGATCCCAATGTTTTGTTTTGCTTGTGTGCTTTCACTTTCAAGCAGCTACAGGGGCTTTGATTTTTATTGAAACAGTGGGGCTGGGTGGGAGTGGGTGTTTAACCCTCCATGTCATTTGCCAGATATGAGTTGCCCACCCTGGAGCTGCTGTGAACCTCACAGCAGACAAAATAATGCAGGCATGATACAGACTCTTCTTTCCCCCTTTCTAGGGGACTCGTAGCAGCTTTGGAGGAGCAGTGATTTAGACCCAGAAAATGGCATGGGGAAGAATCAAAGCCACTGACTGGGTTCACACCACACGACAACCAATTGTGAGTTGCTACCCATGATGGGTGTCATGTCATGCGAACCTGCACTGATTTCCCCAGACATATGTCCCAGTCCAAAACCACCCATTTCCCACTCAAAAAAACCCTTTTTAAGGGGACCCAGAGTTTTGAGAGCTAGCTTCAAAGTGGTCAAAAAACCCCTTTTCCCTTGAAAAAAGGGAGAGGGAGTGCACATTTGCACTTTCCCAAGCAGCTAGAGACTCAGGACAAAATGCAAAATCTGCATCCTGATGGGAACTAAGGGGGGGGGGGGGAGAGAAAAAGATGAGGAACTTGCTGCAAAGGGGGTGTAAATCCCTTTGCAGCAAAAGATCCTTCGACCTTTGGTTTCTCCAAAGGGGCCTGCAGGCTTAGAGATGGCCCAGCCACTGATTTCCCTGTTGGGCCTGAGCAGCGGGAAGTGCATTTGCTGATCTTACACCACCGGTCACGTCTGCAAATGACTCTCACCACTAGCAGCAGCCAATTGGGGAAGTGGTACATGCACAAGAACTTGGGTCTGGTCTGCCATAGGAAATGAAGCAAAAGAAAAGTCCCCTTGGGATGGCTGCTTCCCCCAAATAATGTGGTCGCTAGCCTGGTGGTGGGGATTTCCCGAAAAGAAGAAAGCCATATTTTAAGGCCATTGCTCAGTGCCAGAACCCATCTTTCAGTGCCAGAACTTTTGGGGCTGCCTCAAGACATTTTGCTGCTTGAGCAAAAGACAAGATGATGCTTCCCCCCAGCACATTCCACATGCAGGGCCGGTGCTACCATTAGGCCAACTAGGCAGCTGCCTAGGCCGCAGGGCTAAAGGGGGCGCCAGAAACGCCTTGAAAAAATACAGCGCTCTCAAGTGGGAAGGGCCGCCCTCCCACTAAGTATCTGATCTTGCCTAGGGCACCAAACTGCCTTGCACCGGTCCTGTCCACATGCGGATGCCAACCAGCCTGGCCCTTGAATCTTACTTCAACACTGGTGACAGGACAGCATCCCCCACTACACCTGAAGACAACAGGCTAGCTTAGGTGGTGCAGATACAAAGTGTCCCCCTCCCACTGACTTTAGTGGGAGGGGTGAATTTAAAAATAGTCATCCTGGTGTCAACAACCTCCCCACCCACATTGCCACAAGATATTTCTGCACTCAGTTGCAGCACACCACCAGCGGTATATAAACCCCACATAGGGAGACTATGGGTGAGTTCACACACCAGGACAACCCACCCTGCAAATAAGCTACGCAGGGTGGGTTCATGAGACAACCCACAGTGCACCCGACTGCCCATCGGGCATACCATGGGTTTCCCCCCACTCCTTCACCCTAGGTCCTCCCGTGGGTATCCCAGGGGACCCTGCAGCAGGACGTGTCTTGTCTGCCCTCCCCACTGTGATTGTGAGCCCTTTGCGCGTTCCGTGGGTTTTTTGCTCCTTTTACCCATTTTTTTCTTTTTTTCAGAGATTGCTTTTCTCAATCTCCAATTTGACAGCTAGTGACAGCCCCTTCAAAGTGCTCAAGTGGTACATTGGAGCGGCTGTCATTGGTTCATCACCCTTTTAAAAAAAATTAAAAATTTGTGCCTCAGATGTGTGCATTTTTTTCTTTTATTAAATTATTTTTTCTAGCCAGACTTGTGCAAGTGCCCACTTTCACAGGTCTGAAATAGCATGCCTCACCAGCACCTTTCCAAACACCTAGAATCTCGGGAAAGGATGTAAAAGTGAGAGGAATCTGAGAGGAGTCAGGTTCTCCCAAAAACCTAGAGGATCTCACCACAAAGGGGGTGTTCTAGTGGCCACCCCCCTTTTGTGAGTAAAGATCACTTGTGGCTTTGGTTTCTCTTGACAGCTCACCTTTTGACAGCTGTCAAGAGAAACCAAAGTCAAAAATAAAGGTCTGGCAGCCTCTCTGGGTCAATACCCATGAGGGTGCCTGTTGCACTTTGACAGTAGACCCCCCCCCCCAGGACATTGTCCAGGCAAGGCATGCCATTTTGGACCTGTGCAATTGCACACTTGCACAAGTCTGACTATATTTTTTTTAAAAAAATATATACAAAAACATTTATGCACATTTGGGGCACAATTTTTTTTAAAGGGGTGATGAACCAATGACGCCCCCCCCCCCATGTGCCACTTCGGCACTTTGCAGGAGCTGTCACTAGCTGTCAAATTAGACATAACAAAAAGTGATCTCCAAAAAAAGGGGGTAAAAAAGCCAATTTTGACCCCTCTGCTGACAAAGCTGCACCAGAAGTGCAGATAAACAGCCATGGACTCCTGCCAGCGTATCTGCAACATTATGCCAGCAGATCTCTGCTGGTGGAAGTATATGACAGTGACAAGATATATCCGCAGGGTGGGGCTTCTATCCTATCCTAAAGCCCACCCAGTCCGTGTAGCTGGAGTACAGGTTTGCATCCTGAGGGGTTTTATAGGGGTTTTATTCACAGAGGCACCAGACAAGATTGTTCCCTTGCTGTTTGTTCTCTCTCGAAGCCTTTGCCTTAGCTGTTAAAACTATTAACCAGTTATGACTACAAGATTAGCGTATACATGGATGACAGTTTTATATTAAATGCATATTAAAAACTCAATAATGAACACTGCAGTTTAATTTAAGGATATGTAAAACTAGCAGGTTATAGGGTAGGGCCAATAAAACTAAAACTGAAGTTATTCTTTTTCATACTAAGAAAAAAAATCTGCCTCTAAACAGCTGGGTAAAGAACTTACAATAATCCCAAACATACAAACAAACCCCAATATGATATGTAGGTATCAGAACACACAGTTTTAAAATAATTGTATAATTCTATGAGAAGAAAATTAAGAATGACCTATATCTATGGTTGGCTTTAAATTCTTTGGCAAAATTAAGTCATCAAAACGAATAGTTTGGCTGTTGGAGCTTATGTAACATGTGGAACAGGGAGGAGGCAAAATTGCTTCCACACACACACACACACACATACTGTCATCTATATACATGGTACTTTAAAAACAACAGGTGTGACAGGTCCATACCACAGGGGGCTTACAATCTAAAACAGACACAGGGAAACAACCGGGGGAATGGGGAATGGAGGCAGGGGAAGAAGATCTGTTTATTTCAGTTACATATACTTTGGCTTACAATAGGGCGAAGGGATTAGGAGGATGATCCAAGGGGGATGAGTTTTGAGGGGGTACTTAAAGGAAATAAGGGAGATGATCGCATGGTGCATTCTGGGAGGCAGACCCAGCCATAAGGAGCAGCAATGGGAAATGGCTTGAGCAGGAGACCTTTGGGCAGCTGAGGTGGTGGAGCTGGATGAGCAGAGGTCACAGGGAGGAATGTGTTGGAATGGCGGTAACTGCTGAAGTTCGGGAGCTCATCAGGACAGCCTGTTGGGCCCCCGGTTCTGCAATCACACGTCCTAGCACGCTGACACCGGAGTCTCCAAATCAGCAACTGGGCTGGGGGTGAGAAATGCTTGTCTTTGCTGCCTCCTGCAGGGCACTTTGGAAACAGCAATGCTTATATAAATAAATAACAAAATATCTAAATTTATATACTGTTTGTCCCAATTCTTATATTTGCAGGTTTACTCTGGTTCTCATGTTCTTACTAACTCGGGAGATAACAATTTAATGCAATTTTAAAAGGAAAACAATTCTAAAACTAGAAACTAAAATAGTTATTCCCCTATACTACAAAATGCAAGGACTGGAGACATGCAGATTTAGCTTGCTGTGCTTGAGGCAATGTATATTACTTCTGTATTTATTTAAAGTATTTTTATTCTACTTTTCAGCCAAAAGGCTCCTGGAGCATACAAGCAGTAAAACAATACAGTCCCTGCCGGCAGGCTTACAATGCAGAAGGAAAAGGATAGGGA